>JAUMJK010001094.1:0-51491 GCA_033558105.1 Coccyzus lansbergi
CCTCCCTCTCATCCTCCCGCCCCGCCCCTCTCGCCCCGCCTACCTCGCCTCCTCCCGCCCCGCTTCCCTCGCCCCGCCCCCATCGCCCCGCCTCCCTCGCTTCCGCCCTCGCTTCCGCCCTCGCTTCCGCCCTTCTCCTCCGCCGCCCAGGCCGGCCATGGCGAGGTCTAAGGCCGCTTATGAGGCGGCGGTGCCTTCCCGCCCGGCCTGCGTCTACACCAGCTGCTACTGGTAAGGGCTGGCGTGGGGGGCGGGAGGGAGACGGGAGGCGTCAGCACGGCCCCTCCCGAGGCAGGAACCGATAGGCAGGGCACACCCGCCCTCCCAGCGCCCTCCCTACAACACACACCCGCGCCCTTCCCCCGACTCAGCGCCACCCACCCACACCAGCACCACACGCCTCCTACCCCACCCATACTAATCTCACGCCATCAACCGCCCCCCCACCCCCGACCCCGCCTCACCCTTCAACCCCTAACGCCATCACCTGCTCCCCACCCAGTCCCCTAGACCAACGCCCCCTCCCGGGTCCTGCCAGGCTGTGGCCTGTCTGGGAAGCTTTATCTCAACTGGGTGTGTGAGCTGAAGAACCTCTGGCCACTGGTGGGCGTCATGCCAAGTGGCTTTCCAGCAGGCATTGCCTCTTGGCTGGCTTTTGCTCATGGGAGATGTATTTAGGGGGAATGAAAAAAGAACTAAATATTGTGTTTTACAGTGAAGAAAATGTTTGGAAACTTTGTGACTACATCAGGAGTCAGGATCAATACCCTTTAGAAGAATTTTATGCTGTCTTCATATCCAATGATAGGAGGATGGTGAGTCAATGAGACGTGATGTGAATGCAGCTATGGAGAGATGAAAGTCTTCAGGCCGCTGCCCAGCATAGGTGAGATGCGGTCCTGGGCGTTCAGACCAGTTCCCTGTAATCTGTTGATTTAGGAGAATGATTGTATTGTGTGGTCCAGAATAGTATCTTCGATTTAATGCTCCTGAAAGTTAGAAACTAGAGAACATTTTCTGACTTCAGCGCATGTATAAGCTGATGAAGTGGACAGGTTAGCAAAGAACTAAGCAATTAGCCTGAAATGATCTGAATTAATCCAAAAGGCTTTATTCACTTCAGATGTCTTCACTTCCAACTTTCAGATTCCTCTCTGGAAACAGAAATCGGGACGTGGGGATGAACCTGTTGTCTGGGTAAGGCATTCTGGTCTTGCTTGAGTGTGTCCTTCTGTGGCCGATATCTGCAGCATCGGATATGGACATTGTCAGCTGTCTGTAACAAACTATTCCATCTCAACAGAAAGAAAGAGTTTTTTACTTTGGGGGTGATGGAGTACTGGGGCAGGTTACCGAGAGAGGTTGTAGAGTCTCCATTCTTGAAAATATATTGTAACTTTCTGGATATGGCCCTGAGCAGGTGTCCCTGTTTGAGCAGGGGTTTGGGTCAATTGGCCTCTGACAGTCCCTTCCAAGCTCAACCATTCCATAGTTTTGTGTTAATAGTTATTGTTCTTTTACAAGGGATTTATGAGGAGCCTAAATGTGGTGCTCCTTTTTACCATTTCTAGTAAGCTAACAGGCAGACAACCAGTAAAGCCTGCAGGCGACAAACCTTAACGCTGATAAGAGTGCATAACAGATCTGTGAAAATTATCATCAGGATATTGTTGACGCTGCCAGCTTTGTAGAATTTGAAGTAGATGTCTGTACTTGTAAGAAGTAGGTGATATAGTACCCATAGTCATTTTTTTGCCAGCTTCAAGAGCTGCTATGGAAATTTGTATTCTTCCTACAGTCCTCTTGGTCTGAGCTGTTCACTGCTTTTTCAGTTGCATGCTGTTTTTTCAGGTGTTTCTGGCAGCTAAACACTCAGCACTCAAATTCATAGACTGTGTTACTGCAACAGGTACAACATCTCGTATTAGAAGACATCACTAGATAATTCTAATGTCAAGCTACCATCGTATGTGGGACTGAGTCTAAGGCAAAACTGCTTATTCCTCTCAACTTCTGTGTTTTGCTACGAGACATGGAAGAGATCTGTTCTTTTCCTAGGAGTAGCGTACACTTGAGTTTAGCTGCCCAGGCTTCAGTCTAAGGAGACTGGAAACAAATGGGGAGAATACCAAGGTTTCTTGAAAGGCATGATGGGCAAGACAGGCAGTAGGAAATCTCTCTCTTTGTGCCAGAGATGTTACAGCCTTAATACTTCAAGGGCAGGAAGCAGGATTTTAAGTAAGGATCTGTAGCTTATGCTTTTAGGAAGCTTTTTCCCACCCCCACCCCCCACTCCCTTTGCCAGTTTCTCCTCATGTTTGTTGATGTTATCTCATGGGAGTTGCCCTCTTCCCAGGACTACCATGTTATTCTACTTCATGTTTCCAGCGGGGAGCAGAACTTCATATATGATCTTGACACCGTGTTGCCATTCCCGTGTCCATTTGAGTTGTACAGTATGGAGGCCTTTAGGTTGGATGACAGCCTTCGTCCCGAATTTCACCGGTAATAACACAAAATATACAGATTGTGGGTGTTATTTCATGAAATCAGAGTTGAAGTTGGTTTTGTGGGTGCATAGTTACAGTGTTTTGAGTTTTTTTCCTGTACTCCAGTAAAATAAACGCACTGTTTTATTTTCCTAAAGCACTTTACCTTAGTCATCAAAAGCCCTTCTCTTATCTATTGTAGTTTCTTGTTAGCTGGTTAAGTGTTTGGCGCAATATTGCTGACTTATGCGTTTGATGACATTGATGCTGCTTGATAGGAGTAAGGGCTCTTGTTCTGAGTGACTAATGCCATGTTGTATACATGCATCTTTTGATAAAATTTTCCTTTATTGCTTAGGAAAATCAGAATGATTCGAGCAGATTTGTACTTGAAGACATTTGCTTCAGACAGATCTCATATGAAAGATGCAAATGGAAAATGGCAGAAGCCTCCTCCTTCATATCCATGCATTGAAACTACAGGTAAGTTACCAGGGCTCCTTTTTCCTGCTTAGTGTCAGATGACGTAGTCCAAGATGCATGCAAGAAATAAGTATGCTTCCATAATACATGTCCAGAAGCACATCCAGCTAGCTTATTACTTCTTATGGAAAAAAAAAAATAGAGCTACAAAGCATTTGGCACTTCCTTTTCTGACCTTGATGAGTCTAGTATGACTCCTGGCATTTCCCATTATGAAACATTAATTACTGATATTCATAAACTGAGCAGAGAATGAGAGGTTGGTAATACTGTTCTCACGTTACAGCAGGCAACTGAAGCAAAGAGGCCAAATAACTTGCTTAAGGGTCACAAAGTGAATTTTTAACAAGCTGATTATAGAACGCTTTATCTGGCAGGTCCCGTGCTGCCAGAGCAGGTTATTTCAGTGGGAGGAAGCTTTTGAGCTCCACTCAATGTGTTAGGTTTGCCTGCGTGAAACGTTTTAATTTTCTCTACCAAAGGAATGGACCTGAGGACGCTTTAAGGCAAACTTCACGTCAGCAGATTATTCTCTAAGCCTTAGGACTCTCTTAAGCAATAGTCCAGATAATGGCCTGTGGGCCAAGCAGAGAGGGAAGTAGAGAGTTGCCATCTCTTCTGTTTTATAGAGCTGCTTAAAATGTTCTTATCATGCGTCTTTTCAGCTTGTTCTGATCATGCCTTTGGCAAACTGCCTTACGCTCACCATGTGTTTGTTTATGCTATCATTTTCTTCCCATATGGAGAAAAGCATGGTGAAGTTTTGCTTTGGGAGAGTTTTCATGTTATTGCTTTGCATGTTTGGTTTTGTTGCTTTTTCAATAATGCAGTAGTGGGATGTATTTAGGTTAGAGGAGGCAGGGCTGAAGAAACATGCTTTGTGTTTAGGTCCAAGTTGTCTGGTGGTTTTGAGTTGCTGGGAAGTTAATTCTCAATCTTTGCTTTGGCTTCTAAGGAAGCTTGGTGTTTCACGCTAAAGCAGAAATGAATGCGGAACGTGTGCAGGAGCCCCAGGATAGTCTTCATTGTGAAGCTTTAGGTGTTTCCAAGACAACTGAGGTTACGGGGCACCTTAAACTCCATACCTTGGTCCTTATCTCCAGTAAGTTTTATTCAGGGGTAGTTTAGTTAGTGGAGAATGCCTGAAATGCAATTCACAGTGCACTGTTGACTGTAGCCTCCCAGGCACTGAGGGTATTTTGCACGTGGAAACGTCATTGTTGTGATAGTTCCTCATGGAAGCGTGAGGAATATACATCTGGACAGACCATGAAGGGGAAAAAAATTCCACTTGAATCAAGAGAGTAGAAAACATTACTTGTGGATAATTGGTTGCAGTGACTTAACAGCTGCAGATGTGTGCATGTATTTCCAGTGCTAATGAACAACTCCATAGCTGCAAACTCCGTGACTCTCCCTTTACCTGTCTTGCTGACTAGCCTTTACCCGATGAGGAACAGCCACATGGTCTCAGCCATGATCTTCTCTGTGATGATGGCAGTTAGTGAAAGATACTTAGCTCTTCGTTCCTCTTGTGCTTTATTTCTTTACTCTGTACCTTGGTGTGCTTCAGTGTGCGCAGTGCTGTAACTCAGTGAGGAGTCTGGGTTTAGCTGTTGTGGAACGTGCAGGTGCTTTAAGTTTTAGCTGAATTCAAGCCTGTGCTTCAGTGGTGTGGTTCCGTAGGTGAGAACATGTCCTGCAGGCCAAATTAAAGGTTTAGAAAATGTTGTTGTCAACAAGTGGAGCTGGTAATTCTCTTCCTTTGCTAAAATAATGTTTCAGCACAGTTTCACTGGGCATGAGTACCTTTTTTAAAACTTGATGGAAGACTGGGTGGCAGACCTTTTGTTATCATAGCAGAGCCTGGGGAATTTGGCATGGACATGAACATCCCTCTGTGCTCAGCACTGGTGAGACCACACCTCGAATACTGTGTTAAGTACTGGGCCCCTCACCACAAGAAGGATGTTGAGGCTCTGGAGTGAGTCCAGAGAAGAGCAACGAAGCTGGTGAAGGGGCTGGAGAAGTCTTATGAGGAGCGACTGAGAGAGCTGGGGTTGTTTAGGCTAGAGAAGAGGAGGCTGAGGGGAGACCTTATTGCTCTCTACAGCTACCTGAAAGGAGGGTGTGGAGAGGAGGGAGCTGGCCTCTTCTCCCAAGTGACAGGGTACAGGACAAGAGAACAAGATTCTAGAATCATAGAATTGCCAGGTTGGAAGAGACCCATAGGATCATCGAGTCCAACCATTCCTATCAAACACTAAACCATGCCCCTCAGACCTCGTCTGCCTGTGCCTTAAACACCTCCAGGGAAGGTGAATCAACCACCTCCCTGGACAGCCTGTTCCAATGCCCAATGACCCTTTCTGTGAAAAACTTCCTCCTGATGTCTAGCCTAAATCTCCCCTGGCGGAGCTTGATTAATACCATTGCAGATAACTGTTTTCTCCCTGCCTTTCACTTAGATAGTTCTGTGCTTTCCATGTTTATTTCTGTTTACGTAAGAGGAAATTGCTTGCATATTTCATGTTGGAGGTGACTGGAATTGAATGGCTGACAGAATAGATCACATTGGTTTAGTATCAGTTTATTTGTAAGGCATATCATTAGAGTATTGGTTTTATTATTTTGCTTTCCAAAAAGAGTAGCCAAAATCCTAAGCTTTTGAGATGATTACAAAAGTAAACAGAAGTAATATGAAAATCTTGTATGCAATATATCTTCTTTGATGTTAAACAGATGTTTTGAAGGCTGGAAAAGATACGATGAAAGTGTATCAGTCTTTTTTTCACTATATGAACATTGTACTGCTAAAAAGAATTGTGCCCTTGAACTCTTGTATTTAATGATAACCAGCACTCCAATACTGTTGAGTTGTTGCAGTTTGGTATATGTTAAAGCAAAGTAGTTACATTTATGTTCTTTTCCCACTGGCTTTTATAGCTTTTAGTAAACTAAAAAAGACAATAATATAGCAGTTTTGGAAAAAGAATTTGCATAGTATCTTAAGTCTGATGTAAGCTAAATAGATCCATCAATAGGATAATGTAATTACCAAAAATACCTAATGCGGAGCTAGGACAGGATACCTGAACTAGTGATACTATTTTATGACGTATACCAGGATATGTTTGGTGACTGTGAAATTCCTTTTAGAATTGAATCAAGGAATTTATCTCAGTAACCAAGTAAGCGGTTTTTTCCTACTCCTGCCTCAAAAGGAATAATTCTTAAACTGTATATGTTCTGCTCGTGGGGTTGCAAAATAAACCTCAAATAATCTTATCTTGAATCATAAATTCCAGTCCATGCTTAAAAAAAATGAAGCTGGAACTAAGTGGTGTGTTTTCTTTTAAAAAGAATCTTAGCATAATTTTTTAAACAACCCCAAACCAACCAACTAAACACAAAACCCCTCAGACTCCTCCATATCTCATCAGAACTTATGTGCTAAGCATTAACCTTTTGCAGCTGTCTCTGCTCTAGCCATTTCTCAGAGCTAGGCTCTGTATTTCATAGTAGTTTTGCTCTGGTCTCTGTTCTGCTCTGTTGCTGTGTGCCAGGAGAAGCTGGCTAACCTAGCTGGGTGCACAGGGCTTTCTCACCCAGCCCTGTCCTCAAAGCAGCTTTGCTGGAATGAGCATGCCTGGGTTGCAGTAGATTCCCCTGCTCCCACCTGTTTGCCAGGTGGAAGGAAACAGAGGCAAGTCTGGTATTTTGTTAAAATAATAAAAATTAAATAGGTATGGTTTGGCGCACAGATTCATCATTCTAGGGCTGTTGAGCCCAGCCTGGGTGTTTTCTTTTAAGTCTTCTTTCTACAAATTAATAAGGCCTGACTCTGCTTAGTTTGAGTCCTGATGAGATCAGCCCTCCTTACTGCAAGCCTGTATAAAATACAGCTTGCACAGTGCATTTCAAAATTACTCAGAACAGATGGTCTTACAGCTTATGTACAACTGTTAAGCATCAGCTCTAATGCTGAAAATCATTAGTTTGAATTTCAGTTCTCCCTAGGTGTTCAGTAACACACTGGAAGGATTGATTTGTGAAGACTTTTTGTTCTTTTTATTATCATTAAAATCCCTAGTAGTCATAAATTATGGAATTTAACTTTTTTTTTTTTGTTCTTAAGAGCATGAGTAGGATAGCTGGGACATTTTGGAGGCACAGAATATGAGACATCTATGAAACAGGCAAGCTGCTAGACAAAGGCCAGACAGGTGTCTGCAGTTTCTTTCTGTATCTCCTATCTGAGGTGGTAGTACGTTCCTAGTGAAAGCCAGAAGGAAAGCACTGAAATGGATGTAACTAGCTCATATGCGCTTCAAGGGAACCTTCTGCTCCTCTCATCTGAGAATAAAACTGGTCTGTCAATTTAGGTCCTTACTTCATGAGCTTCTGTGGAAGTAAAGAATGAAGTCAGGATAGAGGCGGTGAAACTACAACAAAGGATAGAAGAAGCATTTAAATTAAGTCAATGGCTTATTGAAATTACACCACTTTCTGTAAAAGATAATTTCATGGACTTCTGTCCTGTGATGGACTTCTGTTTTACACTGAGATGGACCAGGATGGTTTGCACAGTCACTTATGTTCTGGCTGTGAGGAGGGAACAGCATCCTCCAGCTGTGTGCAGTAACAGGCTTACCAACTCTCCTTGTGAACCGTTCTCTCCCTGTTCAGTTAAGGGAAGAGGAGCAGAAGAGAACTGTAGACACCCACACAAGTCTGTGAAGAGCCCAACTTTTGAAGTATTTAGGTACCCCTAAGGTTAGGCAGCAGCAGAATTGGTGTTCGAGGCTTTATTTCAGACTTGCTCAATTCCCGTCATCAGCTGCCATTATGCAGACTGCAAGCCAAGCTAAGGTGCAGGTGAAACATTGCTGTCTAACTATTGTTGGCAGAAGCCACAAGTGTTGTGGGTAACAATGCTGTCTAATAGCGTGTGGCCTTTGATTTCATCCTTGGTTGGGATAAAAGTGTCAGACTTGATTTAAAAAAGTAAAATGTATAAGAATCCCACAATGCACCAGCTGGGTCTCATTGGCAGTGTGTGTGTGTGGAGCAAAGTGAGTTTGGTCAAGCAGAAAGCATTGGCTCTGAATGTGCATGAATGCAAGCTGGTGTAACAGCTGCAGCACCTGAGGAGATCTACAAGTGTAATGTTAATATAGTTAAAAAAAAAATCTGCTGCTCTTGACCTTTTCTAAATGTTACTTAAAGCATGCTCCTCCTTGCTTTTGTGGGGAAATCCTCTTGGTTTGTCAACTGTAGCATCCAGGCTACTCTTTTGTAAATCCTGCTGTTTGTGATTTTTCTTCTGCTTTTGAGAAGAGGACTTTGTTCTCATGCATTTTTGCTGACCTGTTGCTGAAAGCTGTAGTGCCAAACATCACATGCTTGGCATTCAGATATGGCCCATGAGTAGGGAGTGTGGCATAGAGATTATCTCCTGAGCTGAATAAAACAGGAGATGACTTTTTTCCCATGGATAGCTCTTGTACTGCTTCAGTGCCATCTACTGACCGATTCTTAGACTAGCTGCTCTTCACTTCCATTCTTATTTGCTTTATTAAAACAATATTTCCTTTTATTAAACTTCTCTGGTGGACTATGTTATGCTTTGCCACAATCCTTCTGAATTTAAGAGAATGTTTCTCTTCCTACAAACAATGTGACAGCAGCCTCCAAGTTTATAACAACAGCAACTGTATTTGTAACTCTAGTGGAACAATCCCCTTTAGGCTTCTTTACTGTTTACAGAACAGTTTTATGAAATTATTTTTCTACTATGCCCTGTGCACATAAAGCAGGTAATTATTTAGCCTCCAAATCTTGAATGCTGTGAAGGATCACATTAATTTTAAAGCAACAGCGTCTGAGAAGAAAAGACAAGTTGGGAATTGGAAAACAGCCTTACAAGTGTACTGGCAAGCAACAGCTGTTATCTGCTGCTACTTGTTTTTGAGCTATGACATCAAATTACTGAGCTGGTGCTATTTTAAATCCCCATAGTCAGGTAGAAATTAGCCCTGGTCTGCCAGAGTCTCTTCAGCAGTAGGAAGATGCTTGGCTGAATGTGAGGATTTTCCATGTACAGAGCCCAAACAGGTTACCAAGAAGAGAGGTAGGGACAGACCCTGGAAGTGGTAAGAGCTGGGGTGGACAAATCACAAAGCACTGCCATAGCACTGGATACAGTGCAGAGAGCTTTAGGACCTGGATTGTGGCTGGGACTCTTGGGTCTGGGATTCCCAAACATCGTCTTCCCTTCTTCACTTACTTTATCCCTAACAGTAAGCCTAACTACATAAGTTTTTTGCAGCTGAAGTGAATTCCACCCTATGATTTTTTTTTTTAATCCATTCATTATAGCCTACTTCTGTTTGGTTCTTAGTCCTTAAATGCACAGATGAATCATCTGTGTTAAAATAAATACTTAAATGTAGTAGGAAAGCTATAACAATAATTCCAATGGCTCTCCCAGTCTGTTCTTTGAACTTATTCTCTTGCAGTTCTCTTTTAATGGGTATTTAAAAAGATTATTTGTGCAGACCTTGAGTGAGAACATAAAGCAACAACCAAATCACAGATGTTTGTACTCAGAGTTGAACAGGCTGAGGAATCAGAAACCTCTGATCAGCATTTTCTGAGTCAGAAAAGGTTCTGCCAGGTCAGCTCTGGAGCAAGGCTGTAAGGCACCTAAACCCAGCACTGCATACCAGCACTTTGCATTGAGCTCTCTGGGATCCACGAATGGGAGAGAATGGGTTTTGCCTCTCCTGCAGCAATCAGAGAGAGCAGATGAAACTCCTGGCAAAGTACAGTCATGCTTACTTTTGTCTTGAAGCTATGACATTAAACCTTGACCCCTGTCTGACTTTGTTCAGTGGTTCAGGATTAAAAATAATTTAAAAAAAAGTTTGCCTCCAGCCTAGGTCTGTGCCTTTCTTTGGCTGAGCTTCCCTCTAGGTTATGGGCTGGGTTACTTTTGATGTTTCCTCCAGGCTGCATATTTCAGCCTTGCAGTGGGCCAGTGTACAGCAAGGGCAAAGTTCAGGATTGGAGACTAGCAAATACTGTAGCCTGGAGAGGAACAAACTGTGGGTTGTCCAAGGGCCTAATTGCTTCTGAGAGATGGTAAGGAGCTTCCAGTTTTGTCTGTTGTTCTGATCCAGTTCCTGTGTAGTCAGTGCAAGAGCTGACTCAGTTGAGTTTGGTTCAGAACTTCATAGGGGAATAATATCTCTCCTGCCTTTGAATGATCAAATCTGTGTGAAAGCAAGAATACTAGCACCTGCTTGTATTGCAGTTCACTGTATAGGTTGTTACTTGCACTCCAGTTCTCTGGCACTACTAGACCCTTCTAGACTGCTGTTGCAGAGAAAAATCTTACTCTTTGCTGTGCATACCAGTTTCTAATGACTAAGGATGCTTACAGATCTGGTAATGTGATTGCTGTCATGGCCAGAGAGAGAGATCAGCAAAAGCAGCCTTTCAGAGATGGGAAATACGTGTTGTCGTAGCACCATACAATTTGCAGAATCTTGGCAGTGTGCGCTGTGAACTCTTCACTATTGTGAACTGTCAAAGAAGGGGTTTTAGGCATTTTCTTGATGCATACCTGTGCTATAGAAGCTGCATCAGGAACTTAAATGTTTTCCTTTTATCGTCTTTTTTTAGACTCCAAAATGAACTTGGATGACTTCATCAGTATGAATCCTGAAGTGGGATGGGGCTCAGTGTTCCCTCTTTCAGACTTTGTGCATCGATTTGGCAGACAGACTGGTAACAGCTATTCCTTGGAAGGACGGTGAACTGAACAAAGAATTTCTCCCAGCGTCTGTTCTCAGTCGATGTGTTTTTGGTTTGCTGCTCTTACATTGTATTTATGGTTTACATTTCTGTACATGGAATAAGTATTTGGGAAAACAGAATATGCAATCTGAACTATCTTGAACTGAATAAAAGCCTTTATTTTGAGTATGTAAGAATGAATTTGGTTCTTAATGTCAAATCAAAAGCAGATATTCCACCATAGGCATTACTTTTTCATCTACTGCACCCAAATTGAAAAGAACGTTTGCATGCTGTGAGAAAAGCTTTTGGAAAAAATGAGTCCAGAGGAAGGTTATGAAGGTGATCGGAGGGCTGGAGCACCTCTGCTGTGAGGACAAGCTGAGGGGGTTGGCTTGTTTAGCCTGGGGAAGAGAAGGCTCTGGGGGGACCTTGTAGTGGCCTTCCAGTACATGAATGGGGCCTCCAAGAAAGCTGGGGACAAATTTTTCACAAGGGCATGTAGTGATAAGAGGAGTGGGAATGGCCTTAAATTGGCAGGGGGAAGATTTAAATTAGACATTAGGAAGAAATTCTTCCTGCTGAGGGTGGTGAGGCCCTGGCACTGGTTGCCCAGGGAAGCTGTGGATGCTTCATCCCTGGAAGTGTTCCAGCCCAGGTTGGATGGGGCTTTGAGCAGCCTGGTCTGGTGGGGGTTGGAGCTGGATGATCTTTAAGGTCCCTTCCAACCCAAACCATTCTCTGAAAATACTGAACAGTGTGTTTCAAATTGCTGCATGTCAGGACAAGTTAGAAGTAAGATACAGTATAGTTTCTTTGTTATGATTTGTCACTATGTAAACAGATGGTGCATCTCTGTTTAGTCACTGACTTTATCCATTAGGCCTCATTTAGCAGAAGTTTAAAGGTCAGACCCACAAAGGGAACACAGACTTAGTAGAACGCTCTTTAACTCCCAAGCATTTTGTAAAACCAGGTAAGTATCTACGTTTCTGTACTGTATAAGGGGAGCATTAAGTGCCTGCCTCTTCATTTAAATTGTTCTGGTGCTGATGGTTGCTGGAAGATGCCGTTGCTTTTGCTTCTTACCCTGGCTGCACATTCTTACCTGCCTCTGACTGCTTGCACTTGACATTTGTCTGACCCCAGGGTAATCCAGGACAGGAAGCTAAACTGAGAGAAAGAAGAAAAGAGTTGGTTTTTTTTCCTGCCTTATATCTCCTAGAACTGGCTTGCCAGGAGGTCAGACAGCTGTTCTTGCTGGTATAAGGAAATCAGCAGAGACATATGGTTGGGGGGAAGGGAATGAGAAAGCCTCCTCCATACAGTGTCTGCTGCTGATTTCCTTAGAGGTAACATTGAGCTGCACCCTTGCAGGGGAACCCAGAAAAACTGTCACTTTGATTGGGGGTTTGAGCAAGGTGTCCCATGTCTTAGAAGAGCGCCCTAAACATGAGATAACAGAAATAGGCTGAGATGGGGTATTTAATTCTCTGGGTTTGGACCTGTTCTGCTTTACATACTACCAAGAACCACAGACTAACAGAGTAATTCGAGTTAGAGGGGTCAAGCGGTTTCTAGTCCAATCTTCTGTTCAAATCAGGTCAGACCAGGCTGCTCAAGGTTTTATCTGATCAAGCCCTGGAAATTTACTGGGATTGAGACTACAATAAGCATATGTGGTGACTTCAGTCTTGGTGAGGAAAAGCACAGTAACGGTTTTAAGTATTAAGAGGTTGTTTTATTTGTAAGTACAGAAGAATATAAAAACGTCAGAGATACTTCTTGTATCACTGTTATGTAGGTGTAATTATGTATATATTCTATTATTGTTTCTCCTATCAGTTCCAGAGAATTTACTCAGCCTGTTCACAGCAGAGACAGACTATTGAATGAATGTAAGATTGATTCACTTCATCCAGACATCTGTTTTCTGTGTCATAAGGACTGACTGTAGAAACATATATGTTCAGATGCAGCACAGCTGGTTGGCTATGCAGATAGGCTGCTACCACAGCATTTCTGGCGTGCCAGCATGGCCTGTGGATCCAGTTGTTGGTGAACTCATCTGCAGAGTGGAGGGGTTGATCTGTAGTTTCTGTCTCTGAACCAGCTTCACCAGAAGAAAGTGAAGTGATGGAGCTTGGGATTCCTGAAAAACTGATGCTCAGAGCCCTCCTGCCAGAGGTTAGCTCTGGTTTTAGCCATACACACCTGCATAAAAGGTCTTATTTATTGGTGTTTGGATAAAATGGCAGTTCTTCCTTCTCTTTGGTGCATTCTCTGGGAGGCTGAAATGGCCTGTGTGCTTTGAGTGAGTGAAGACATTACTACCTAATATTTTTGAGTGATGTCAAGTCTGGTTGTGAATGTGTACATAGCAGAAGTTTTGCTGCTTTGCTTTAGATGGATCATAAACTAGTGCCCAGGGCATTGCATGCACTGCCGAGGTTAGATAACAGCGAACTGAGGATTTAAAGATCCACATTTTAGATGAATGTTATGTTAAGCACTTTGTATCATTAAAGTGACTGAATCTTATATACACAGAGCTCCTGTGCATTGCTCAACAGACCCTCTGAAGTTGTTGCAGAACATTCATTGGTACATCAGAACATCAACAGTAAAAGGAAGACTAGACAGAATCTCCAGCCCCTACTAGATGCAGAGGGAACAACAGTAACAGGGAATGAAGACAAGGCTGAAGTACTCAATGCCTACATTGCTTCAGTCTTTAATAGTAAGGAAAGTTGTTCCCTCTGTGCACAACCCCAGGAGTTGGAGGAGCAGAATGAGTTTCCCATGATCCAAGAGGAGGTGGTTAGGGACTTGCTTGCCCGGCTAGATGTCCACAAGTCTGTGGGGCCGGGTGGAGTCCACCCAAGAGTTTTGAGGGAACTGGTGGGTGGATGTTCATGCCAAACCCCTTTTCATCATCTTCCAACAGTCCTGGATGACTGGGGAGGTACCACTGGACTGGAGGCTGGCTGATGTCGTGGCCATCTATAAGAAGGAGCACAAAGTGGATCCAGGGAACTACAGGACTGTCAGTCTGACCTCAGTACCAGAGAAAGTCATGGAACAGGTGATCTTGAGTGCTATCATGAAGCACATGCAAGAGAACTGAGTGATCATGCCCAGTCAACTGGGATTCACAAAAGACAGGTCTTGCCAAACTAACCTGATCACCTTCTGTGACAAAGTGACTCGGCTGCTGGACGAGGGAAAGGCTGTGGATGTGGTCTTCCTGGACTTCAGCAAAGCCTTTGACAGAGTTTCTCACAGCATTCTGCTATGGAAACTGTCAGCCTCTGGCCTGGACAGGTGCACACTCTCCTGGGTGGAAAACTGGTTGGATGGCCGGACCCAGAGAGTGGTGGTAAATAGTGTTAAATCCAGCTGGAGACCAGTGACAAGTGGGCTTCCCCAGGGCTCAGTGCTGGGTCCAACCCTGTTCAATGTCTTTATCAATGACCTGGATGAGGGCATTGAGTGCACCCTTAGCAAATTTGCAGGCGACATTAAGCTGGGTGGAAGTGTTGATCAGCTGGAGGGTAGGGAGGCTCTGCAAAGGGATCTGAACAGGTTGGACCACTGGGCAGAGACCAATGGGATGAGGTTTAAGAAGGCCAAATGCCGGATCCTGCACTTGGGGCACAAAATCCCTGTGCAGAGCTACAGACTAGGAGAAGCATGGCTGGAAAGCTGCCAGGAGGAGAAGGACCTGGGGGTGTTGGTTGACAGCTGACTGAACATGAGCCAGCAGTGTGCCCAGGTGGCCAAGCATCTTGGCTTGTATCAGAAACAGCACAACCAGCAAGTCCAGGGAGGTTATTCTCCCTCTGTACTCAGCACTGGTGAGACCACTCCATGAATCCTGTGTTCAGTTCTGGGCCCCTCACCACAAGAAGGATGTTGAGGCTCTGGAGCAAGTCCAGAGAAGAGCAACGAGGCTGGTGAAGGGGCTGGAGAAGAAGTCTTATGAGGAGCGACTGAGAGAGCTGGGGTTGTTTAGGCTGGAGAAGAGGAGGCTGAGGGGAGACCTTATTGCTCTCTACAATTACCTGAAGGGAGGTTGTAGAGAGGAGGGAGTTGTCTTCTTCTCCCAAGTGACAGGGGACAGGACAAGAGGGAATGGCCTCAAGCTCCACCAAGGGAGGTTCAGGCTCAACATAAGGAAAAAATTCTTCACAGAAAGGGTTGTTAGGCACTGGAACGGTCTGTCCAGGGAGGTGGTTGACTTGTCTTCCCTGGAGGTATTTAAGTTGCGGGTGGATGAGGTACTGAGGGGCATGATTCAGAGATTGGTGGGAATGGCTGGACTCAATGATCCAATAGGTCTCTTCCAACATGATGATTCTATGATTCTATGGTTAGATTCTCATCTGTCTTGAGTATATAATTTGATTTAAATACTGGAATGCTGTCCTCATCTGGTTTCCAGTGTCTGAAATCCATGACACTCTCCCTTTAGTGACACAAGACACAGGAGCAAGAATTTGCCTGGTTTAATCTTATTTCAGAATGGAGGCTGTTAAAAAAGTGAACAGTTCTAACCATTATTCAGAAAATACAAGTTTAAAAACCAAGTGTGAAGAGACAGTCCTTTTTCTCTCTAATATTTCTGAACAGATGCTTAATTTTACATGTAGCCAGCTAGGTGTGTGTGATGATAGCTGTTCTATGATTAATAATCTTTTTTTAGCTGTTGTGAAAAGTGGTCATTCCAGTTTCGTAGGGAAAAGCCAGAGAAGGATTTTATTCAGTGCTGAGGGCATTGCTGTTGTGGTGCTGTCTGTGTAGCCCTTCAAGCTTGGTGGCAGTTCATGACAATTTCACAAGGTGTGCTATCAGAAAGCCAGAATTCAGGAATACACCAAGTGCTTATTTAGGGCCTCAAACACAAGGAGGTACTACTTCCTTCACCGTAATTAGCAGAGGCCAGCCCTTTTTCTAATGCTGAGTAGTCCTATCCGAGGACTAAGTGAATTTCCTCCCATCTTTGCTCCTTTCTCTCTTTGATTAACACGTGTTCTTACTGTTCTGAGGAGCTTGCCCTGTTTAACTTTTCTGCTGTCACCTCAGCCTGACGTGTGAGGTGGCCCTACCGGCATGGTTTAATCGCTGAACACCAAGCTGCAGGCAGAAAAGCAAAGCTTGCTGAAAGCCACTTTGCTGAGTGCCTGCAGAAGCAGTGCCTGTCAGAAGTACAAGCAAAGAACTGCTGATGTACAGCTGATGGTGAGGAGGCAGCTTCACTGCCAGACACCCCGAAGTATCAGCTCTGTGATGACTGGTGTATTTAAACACCTTAAATTCAAGTGATTTTCTACCATGGGGTACACCACATGGCAGAGCACAGCTCAGTGGTCCTCAGGTACAGCTCCAGGCTCTTTGGTACAGCCACCCAGCACGAAGTGACACTTTAGGGAGAGCCCAACTCTGCAATGCAGTGGAGCTGGGCTGATGCTGCTAGGAGATATGAAATAGTAGGAAAGCTTTGACATTAGTTTAGGCCAGATTTGCTCGGGTGCACTGGCACAGCAGGATCAACATGTGCTCACCTATTCTCCGTGCTGTTGATAGGCCTTGAAACCTAATCTGATATATTGATGTGTTCAGCACAAATATGTGCTGTTTATTTTCACTTTGAATAAGACAATTTCTTAGTGCAGCTTAGCTTTCCATTCCCTTTCAGCCTTCTTTACCTTGTCTCTTCCAACAGTGAAGCCTTTCTGTGGTCCAGTTATTACTACAGCATTGATGTGCTGAGAGCCATTGTGTGGTGGCTTTTTGGACTAGGTCACCCTTGAACAAAGCAAGGAGTCATTGAATAAAATCAAGAGAACCCCTCTGCCCCTCAAGGTCAGTTACTCGTAAACCCACAGTCTCCCAGCTTCTGTATTCGGGAATGGAAATTTTCCATCACCTCTACTTCTAGACATGTTAGAGCAAGACCCTGATTGCCTTAAACTCATATTGGCAGGATGTCATGTCTTACAGGTAGTTCCTCTTGCCTGCATCAGGCAGTAAGCTGCAGCACATGATAGCACACCCATGTCTCCACTGCCTTTTTCTCTTTTCTCCTGCTTTTTAGTTAATAATGTATAGTTTACTGAATAGTTAACCTCTTTTATACACCTTCTTGAGACTTTGGGAAAAAAAAAGGCCATATTTCTGGCATGCATTTGCTTGATCAGTGCATTTCTGCAACCAACCAGGGCTCTCTTGATACCGTTTCTCAGTTGGCCAGCAGAGAGAGCAGTCAGCATTCGGTGGACATGCAGGTTGGGATGCTTAGCCAGAGGCACTCTCCTGCACGCTTGGCTCTGCCAGTAGCTGTTACAGCTCTAGAATAACGATCGTGACAGCAGTGCAGAGGTGATCCATATCTTGCAAGGCTGTGGCTAATGGGTTACCTGTTGCTCTTGGCTGCCTGGGCCTCTCGTAGCAGTGCACTTCTTTCCTGCCCATCAAGCACTGTACACCAGCATCACCAAACCACCTACGAGTTTATGGGAATCTGTTCAGTGTTTGCAGTCCTTGCCGAAATAGGTGTGTGACACCTTAGAGTTATCAGACTAATTGTTTTACTATTGATACATGGATTTCAGGGGCTAAATTTAGGCACCTAGGATGTTGAAATGTGATCTGTGCTGTTAGGGAGGCAGAGGGGCACTGGGGTGCATTTGTATGAATCATATTCTAGCATGAGAGCGCAGGTCAGGACATTTCGACCTGCATGGCTTCCTCTCCTCAACCCTCATAGTCCAATCAGAAGCTTGTATGTGCACTGAAGCACTGTTGCTCTCTAAACACCTACTGCAGATGGCCATCTCTGGAGGATGCTTTGTTTTTCTTAGAATCATTTTGGTCCAGATTTTTTAATTTTATGATGGTTCAGTTTTCTCCCTGACCTGTCTGGCACATGTGGGCTGTAGACTGGATGACCTGAGAAAGCTTTAGCAGGGAATAGACAGGAGGTGTGAAAATCCCACCATGTTCCTGCGATATCTGCAGTTACTTTCCACAGGGTGCCTTGTGGAACCATTGCTGAGCCACTGCCCATGACCCAGTTGGTGGCTGTCCCCTGTGACTGGCACAAGTCATGCTGCTGGAGAGCAGAACCTGCAGAGCATTGATTTACACATCACCCGGCTGAGTGGATGTCTCCAGGTTTGGTGGGGTTGCCCTCCTACAACACTTTGGATTCACAGGCTTGGAGAATCTCATCTTCTCTTGAGGCGAAACCCATCTGGACATTTGTCTCTCCTCAGGTAATTACTCACTCTGACATTTGAGGCAGGGAATGCTGGTGATTTTGTCATCCCTTGTGGCTTCCTTCTTATGCAGGAATTGGCCCAGTTGAGGCCAAGGTTAATGAAGCATCCCCAGAGAGTGAGTGTCCAGAGATATCTGGTCAGGGTTGTTCAGCAGCTCCATGCACCCTTCCCTGTGGATCTCAGCTCTTGAGAAAGGTTTTTGTTTGCGATCACGGAGTCAGAAGCAAAGCACTCCATACAAATGCAGGCTTTCAACAAATTAGGTGCAATTGCAATAGTGGTTCTGGAAAATCTTTCCAGTTTATCCTAAGATAATCAAATATGGTTCTTTAAGTATCCTCAGTGTTTCCTTATACTTAGAGTAGGAAATACCTTGGATATTGAGGGCAGCTAAAACAAATCTTACTCAGTTATCTAAGGCCTTTGGCAAGTCCCTGAGTTTCTGAGGTAGCTAAGCCACTTCCTAGGCACGAGGCATCCCAAGCTTTGTTTTATAGTGATAAAAATAAGCATTCAAAGGACCTGAGCTGTGAACTGTCACTCACAAAGTCTGAGTGAAGTGACATTATTCACCTGAAGCTCATTTTGAGTGTGCAGAGGGCGATGAGCAGGGTGTTTTCAATGAGCTGGGTTCCTGACGTTGTATTACTTAAAAGCAGGAAATGCTCATTTGGCCTTAGTCCATGTCATACTGGCCTTCCCCTGCAAGGTTATATCTGGAACCCAAACACTGCAATAAGGCAGGACTCATTATATGTTATTTTTTTTTCTAAACGGCCTACGCAGTAAGAAGATGGTAGTTATCTCAGCCTTCCCTTCTTTTTAGTATGCAATTGTGGCGGCGTGCTTCCCACTGTCTCAGCTTGGCTGCTGAAATGGCAATGCACCAGCTCAATCCTTGGAGCCATCCCGAGAAAACGTTCTGCTGCGGCTTTTAACCATTTAGCTGTAAAGCTCCCTCCATTTCCACTGTTTCTGACTGCCGGGGTGAAGCAAGCATTTCCAGTCCTTGTTTATAGTCCATGTAATCACCTTGGCTATTTATACTGTACTCATCACAGTGCACTTAGCTCTATGAAATGGTCACAGTTATATTTATATCATTGAAAAAAACAAAGTCATCATAAATTGAGGAGACGACAGAGTATTTTTTCCTTCATGTTTTTTCAGCAATTCAAACTTTTGTCAGGCAGAGTCATGCTCCTAGCAAGAAAATACATCCCATTGAAAGTCAGGAATCCCACTGGTGTTTGTCTGAGCTTGTTTTTTTGTCTTACATGAAATAAATGCAACTATTTAGTCAAGTAGCTTCTATGAACTGCTACCTCAGTATGAATATGCAACACTGCCAGCAAAGTTGTCTTATTATAGCTGAAAGCAGAGTTTGATCCGCTCTGCCTGAGCTACTAAAAATATCTTTTAATATGCTAAGGTATGTGTCTGGCCAGAAGTTGTTTTCAAATGCATTGTTCCATGGAGTTGCTACAAAGCAAACGGAGCCTGAGCAGCTATGCCCTGAGTTGCAAAAAAAACCACTGCTGGGAATGGCTGCAGGGTCCAGTCTCCCTCCTTACTGAGGTGAATACTAGCATGGCACTCCTCTCACTTTTTTCCCCAACAGTCAGCTGGGGAAGGAAGGGACTTGGAGGGGATTTGCAGTGCCCTATCTGCTGTATTTATTAGAGATAATTTACTGGGAAGCAGTTCCTTTATCCTCATTCACATTTAACTTATTCAATAATTGTAGTGAAAAAAACCCGGGCTGGGTATTTTTGGTATCTGGGAGGCCTTGGTTCCCAGCAGAGAAGAGCCACATGTGGGTCCCGGCAGCCCTGGCTCACCAGCCTCTCCAAGCTCACACCTTGCAAGGAGGTAGGATCTGTTCACGCAGGCAAAGCTCCAGACTCCTCTGAGCTTCTGCCAAAGGCTGCCTGACAAGGGGTGAATCAACCGCCCACCCCAGTGGCCGCAGAGCCTCTGTGAAACCTTTCTGCCAATGCTCTCTGTGGTCTCGGTGCTTCGAACTGCTGCAGAAACTCCAGTGGATAGGCTCAGCCCAGCCCTGGCTGCCTGGGCACAGGTCTCCCACCCTCATCAAGGGCCATGGTGTCCCTCTTGCTGGCACTATGCAGGGGCAGTGCAAGAGGTTGTAGAACATTACCACGCCAGTTGGGATGCTGGGTTTACAGAAATCCTCAGAAATGAGGGTTTGTGTCATGCAGTAAGCCAGAATACCCTGGTTTAGCAAGTGGAGTCCACAGCAAAACCCTAGATGTGGAACTTGTCCAGCACTGAGTACATCTGAGACCCTACATAGAATCATAGAATAACCAGGTTGGAAGATGATAAAAGCACATGTGGAGTCCAAAAGAGATGTTACCATCTTCATCGTCCCTTGGTCTCAATTGAGATGGTATCGTTGGATCCCACCATAAGGTCCTCGGCCTGTATAATGCAGTAGAGCCTGCTCCCAAATAACATAAGTATTTCTTGTGCTGTGTAATGCCGTTTAGAGAATGATGTATGGAGCTCCATCGGGTACTGCTGTTACCATGACTAGATTAGCAAATCGAAGCTTTGTTTTGAGCTTTCTGTAATAAAACACTACTGTAGTGTGGCATGTAGGCTAGGTAGAGTTTCACTGCCAACTTAAGAAAACAAGGACAAAGCATGGTTAAATATTAAGTGGGATCCAAGATCTCAGCTAATGCAGTTTATCTGGTAACCTGAGGATGGACTGGAGGTAAAAGTGGCTTCCTGAGATACCTGAGAGGATACAACAGCAACCTTCCCTGGCCATGAAGAGGAGCCTTGGGGTTCTTCCTTCAGTTTCCAGTGCCAAGAGGCTTCAGGGGAAACATGTGCTTATGGAGAGGGACAAAAATGAGGAGCCTTGGAATATCTCTATCCTTTTCTATTCAGATTTCCACCTTCTCCCTAAATCAAATGCCGTTTCTGTCTCTATTAATGTTGTCAAGCAGGCTGTACTGACATCAGACAGAATATATTACTGAAAAAAAAATGGTTTGTGATTAGTGCAGAAACATTCCTGCCCCACTGCAGGATGAGCCATGTCCTAAAGCCTCTCCTGCAAGCAAAGCTGCTGATGATGAGAAAATTATTGACCTTCTTTCCACTACAGACCCAGGCTTCTGAAAGACAGTGTGACAGCATTCAGTAAGTGTCTGCTGTACACACGTCTGTGTACCTCTCTCTGTGTGCATCAGAGATAACTTCTTTCATGGCAGCATCTTTTGCAGTGGATATTGGCTTCCATGCTTGCTAAGCTCACCTGAGCATTAGTGTTAAATTACATCCTCATAGTTCCACTAGTAGCTGGCTCTTCCTCAGGAGAACCCAGACCTTGGCTGCTGATACCTGTCTGGGTGTAAGGGCTGTGAGGGCTCCTGCTCCACTCCCTCCCTCCTTCCCATGAGCCCAGGCAAGTAAATCTGAGTAATCTGAGGGCCTTTCCTTTCTGAGGCACTTAGGCCAATGTTTTATTGCACTCCTAGTGATTTAACTCCGATTGACACCCCTACCCCCTTGGAAACTTTTAAAGATGTTGCTTGTTGTTTTTTCTTTCCTGATATGAGCTGTGTCAAAGCTTGGTTCCTTTAGGAAGACAAACTAGCAGTGGAAACATTGACAGTTATACAGGCAAATATTGTATTGCTTAAAAAGCTTTATTTAGAATGCTCCAGCGCAGGGGAGTTTGTTGTTTTTTTTCTTTCTTTTTGGATGGTGCTAAAGATGCCATAAAATTAGCTACAGTGCTATTCCAGAGATTTGTATGCTTCATACTCATGCACCTTCAAAATTAAAAGCAATCATGATAAAATAAAGTAAATAAGCAGTCCGGAGGAGGACCTAATCCCTTTCCTCCACACTCCCAGCAGCCACTGAAGCCAGCGGGTATCAGGAGAGGGCAGGGCAGGAGCAGCAGAGCCCAGGCTGCACGGCATGAAGGATCCTTGGGAAGGCTCTGCTGCTCTGTCACAGGGATATTAATGTTTTTGGCCAGCTGACAGCATGTGTGGCAAGTGTAAACATTTGGCTCCGGCACAGAGCTGCAGAGGAGGGAGGCAAGTTGTGCATGAGATAAACTGGGTCCTTGCGATAGTGCCCAGCTGGGCGAGGGCTGCGGTTGCAAGCAGGATCCATCTTGAGGGCCTGCAGTACCCTTGGGGAGAAGCAGGCGTGGGCAGAGGTAGATGGTGGGAGGACAGTGGTTTTGCAACAGGGCAGGACGCTCTCCTTGTGGCTCTGTTGGAGCTCCTGGCTGCTGGATCAAACTGAAACTGGGGTGGGGTTGTTTGGGAAAGACTTGAACATACACCATTAGGGACACATTAGGGGTCTGAGGAAACAGGTTGGAAGCAGCATTGAGGATGCTGGCAGTACTGCTTTTGATTGTGGTGCTTTTTCATAGAATCATAGTTTAACCAGGTTGGAAGAGACCCACCTGATCATCAAGTCCAACCGTTCCTACCAAACACTAAACCATGTCCCTCAGCACCTTGTCGACTCGTGCCTTAAACATCTCCAGGGAAGGTGAATTAACCGCCTCCCTGGGTAGCCTGTTCAAGTGCCCAATGACCACTGAAATTTTTTTTTTCCTAATGTCTAGCCTAAATTTCCCCTGGCAGAGCTTGAGGCTATTCCCTCTTGTCCTGTCCCTTGTCACTTTTGCATCCAAACAGTTGCCATTTTGCGGGAGATGAGGATGGTAAGTGGGTAAAGAGCACAGGGGCCTCTGCTTTCCAGCTCTTACCAAGCAGAACACCTGTCCACACTAGTTCAGGTTTAATTCATACTCAAGGTTGGTTCCAACAGTCTTTTAAAACTTGTTTTGCCCTGTGTGTGGATGGATGGAGTGGTATTGCTGTGCTGCTGCCTGTGGTCCACAAGCCTTCCTATGCTGATTTTCCTGGAGGGTCAAGCAAAGGAATTTTGCAGTCTCTAATTCAAATAAATAACTTTGTAAATATTAAAGACCTCGAGGCTCTAGGCAGCCTGAGGAGCAGTGGTGGAAGGTTGTGTTACAACCGAGGGCGTTACAAACCTGGTCTGCCTGGCTCCATGTGCTGGAGGATGAGTGGCACACTATGGCTTCTTTCTCGCAGCCACTGCACGTGCGTGTGCATGTGTGTGAAACCTGTTAACTTGGCTGGTTTTTATTTCTGAATGTTCAGCCTAAGCAAGGAATAATAAAATACAACTTTTCTGCAGGGAGCAGAGGAAACAAATTACTGCCTGGGTGTAGCTGAGGGCAGAGCCTGGCTCATTATTTTCTGTGAAATAATTCCCACAAGGCCTTGTGGAAACCCAGCTTTTCTTTTTCTTGTCATTTTTCTGCTTCCTTAAACTTTCTAAAATACTCTGCTGTAACATATTTTCCTCAGTCACATGTGTTAGTGAAGAGAGAAAAGGTTAAATTCTCCTTTTGTACTATAATGTAATTCATTTCCTGTTTTTCACAACTGTCTAGACACTGCTCTAAGGAGCATTAACCCTGAATCTCACCATTGGGTTAAAAATAGAGATTTTAAATATAAAAGTGTGTGGTAAGAGTAAGATTGTAGGTTTCTACCTACTGCCAGGAACCAGCTTTTTTAAAGGAGAGCTATTTAATTGATTGTAGAAAAAACCAAAATTACTTCAGTTTCATAGGCTTAAAAAGGAACATTATGCTTTATATATGCCAGCAGCAAACAGGCACTGCTGAACCGTGGTACGGACAGGTTAGTCCCCTTTCAGGAGTTATTTTGTTTGGATTTACACCTCCAGCTATATCCAAAAAAGAAAGAATAAATTCCACTCCACTGGGAGAGCTATAACAAGACCAGGAAAAAGTAATTTAAGAGATAATCCATGTGGAAAACCAGAGTCAGTCAGTTTCTGGTGGGAGATCCACAGACAAAACATTCCTCAGGCCCAGCTGAGGAAGTTGCCTCAAACCCCAAGGGAAAAGTGATTGCCGTGGTACCAAGAGGCACCTCATGTTGGAAGGCGAGTGCCAAGGCCACAGTGCATTGAGTACCAGCCTGCCAAAGTGCTTAAACACTTGTTCGGTCATGATCAGAGACTCTCATCAGCTCAAGCTGGATGATGGCTCTAGGTTAAGCCTAGCAATCATCCCTTGGATGCATAGCCTTCTCCGAAACTTCCTTTAGAATGGGCTGCTGCACCATAATGGGAGTGGGGAAAGATGATTTCTGGCTTATAAGTTGAGCTCAACCCTTCACAAAAGTGCAACTTTTGGTTGTGGAGAAAAGGCAAGCATTAAAAAATGCAGGCAGGGTACAAGGAGGCTTCAAGGCCAGTGGTAGCAGTTTGTCACACACACCATTCCCATCAAAGATGACCCATAGAGGCACCGATTTTTTAATGCACTTCATGAATAAGCTTATGCTCACAGGCATGTATTTTTAACTCAATGCTCAAAAGCCCTGTTAAAATAAGTAAAAATCCATGGTCTGGTGGGAAGAGGAGGAACTTGCATTTCCTGCCCTGACAGCATTTCTCCATCTATAAACTCAAACCCTGCAGGGATGGTTGTTTATTTATCCTCTGAAGCTGAGAGTGGGCGTCTTTCCTGTCCCACCACCCATTTTCAACCCAGTCGCATGAAAGCAGCAGCAGTGCCACATCCAGACCTACCACCTCAATCACAAAGCCTGTGGGTGCTGTCTCCTGCCTGCAAGCCCTGTTCTGACCCAGACCAAAACAATCCAAGGAAAACACATTAAAAAGACATTAGTTAGTAGAAAACAAACTAAAAAGCACAGTATACTATGCATCAAGAGTGGCAAGGGGTGAACTGGTGTCTTTCCAGCTTAGGGATGGCCTTTGGACCCGTGTGAGTTATTTATAGAGCCCTTTGGAAAACAGCTTTCTCCAGCTTCTGCAATTTTGATGACAGGAGCAGCTTAGGTTTTGTCAAAAACAAAACACCCCCCTACATGATTGACTGGGGTTCATCCCACACCCCTTAGAAAAGCAGAATTGAGAATTAGGGAAAGTTGGGGCAAAGCCAAGTCATAGCCTTAACATTTGTTGTGTAAATAGCTTTCCAAATACTTTTTGCCCAAATTTGCCTTTTTTTCAGGCTCCAAGACAGACAGCGAGTGCATTTCAAGAAATTATATAGGGTGACTTATTGATCAGGGCAGGATCTCATCTGTGCTTCAGGCTGCCTCACTGTCTACCCCCAGAGCAGAGAGGTGGCAGCAGCAATAATATGAAAATGGGAAGGATCACAGACCTCACAAACCCACCCAACATATTCCTAAAAAGATAAAGTATGCCCCTTAAATGATTTAGTCTATTAAAATAAGTAAAACTGAGTACTTTAAAAGCAAGTTTGAATACAAAATACATCTTCATAAATGCTTTTTTTATCCCCTTGTTGAGAAGGCTCTGGTGATCTTGTAGACTGTCATATTTCCAAAACCTTTGCATTCAGGAGTACTACCACATAACTACGTTCTTGAGACACAGCAGAACTACAAAGACTTAAACATACCTTGCATAAAAGTGCAAATAAAAAAGTATCTGCATTTTGTGCTTATTTTCATAGCTAACACAGCTTTCATGAGGCAAGTCACTGTTTTACCATAACCCCTCCTGTTTCAGCATGAGACATTCCATTTCCCTTTTCAACTGTTTTCTCTCTATTTACTGAGTCCCTTGAGTGGGCTCCTACTCACATTCCCTCTGAGCAGAAGTCTAGGTCAGATTGGTGCAATCCTGACTAACAAGATGCAATCTTATCTAAAAAAATAAAGATAAAAATCAAAGTCACCAATAACAATATTTTTGTGAGCCACATCTTGAAGTCAAAAGCTATCAGAGCTATACAAACACTGGTGAGCTCTTTTGGGGCAACAGTCACTCTGTGCTTTGGGAGAGTACAGATTCATGAGCTCCACATGAGCTATTTTAAACTGAAATATCACACAAAATAGAAGCGAGGGCTCCATTCACCTCACTCTCCTTCAAGGCACAATGATGTAAAAGCTCTCTTATGGATATTCTTCTACTGCCACAACAACTCAAGTTCTCAATGTTCCTGCAGAAGTCTTTGCTTACACTCACCAGAAGCTCAAGGCTGATAAGGTCACCAGCTTGGAAGCAAGGGGACAACCAACTCCGTGGTTCACATTATTTGAACATTTATTGCAATTGTGTCAAAAATGTTTTTACAAAAATACATTACTGTTTGCACAGAACAGCTGTAAAAATCAGTTGAACATGCAAAGGGAAAAGTGTGCAAATTTATAATGGAAGGATTTTAACCACACAATAATATTAATACATAATTAATATTAAACAGAAATCTTACTATACAAGGGATACCTTTCACTTCATGTCGTCTCTAGTCACATCTTTAAGGAAAAATAAAACAGAACACATGTAATCTTCATATATAAGTAGGTAATTTATAATTATCATAGATTAGTTCCTAAAGATGAGCATATTTGCTATTTCAAATTAAAATATTCTCTTG
Source organism: Coccyzus lansbergi (assembly GCA_033558105.1). Classification (NCBI taxonomy): domain Eukaryota; kingdom Metazoa; phylum Chordata; class Aves; order Cuculiformes; family Coccyzidae; genus Coccyzus; species Coccyzus lansbergi. The sequence continues at coordinate 26,571 of JAUMJK010001094.1, forward strand.
GTAGCAGACCTGTTAGCATTCTGTGCAGCACATAATGGCTAAAGAAATGCAAGTTCCACCCTCATAGGAATTGCTTTCCTAGGAGGAGAATCAGCAATGCTTGGTTAACGGAGGGGTAATCTCTGGTGTCTAAGCTATACTGGAGACTGACACATCAAGGACAAGATGGATTTGTTCTCCCTATAGGGCCAGATCCTGCAAAGCTGATTTGCTACCAATGAAATCACTGGAGGAAGACATGGAAAAGAGATCTGGTACCAGAGTAAAGGCACTCAACACAGCTCAGCAGCCACATGCTGACAGCTGCAGGGATGGATGGCCATATCTTCAGAGCCTTTAACAAGCCTCACTATAAACAGTGAGCTGAGAAAAGCTGCAGAACACCAGGGTCCAAGCCTTGTAACAGGGAGTTTTATCAGCCTGATCAGCCATCAGCTCCACAGGGTCTATGTTTTTGCAAACAGGCCAGCCAAGAGCATGGCATCTCAATTTAAAGCTACATCTTTTTGGCAAGGTGCTGATCTATAGGGAAGCTGTGCAATGGGTTTGTAAGAACCACCCCAGAGGGCAAGTCCAGTGTGCTGTACCGAGCAGGAGCTAAGTGTGAAACAGCATATCTGACTTATTAGCTACATAACAGAATCTGAAATGTTCCTGCTGTAAATCAAATTTTAGCTATTAAGGGCCAAGGAATTTTCTGGGCATGAAAAGCTGGTTTAGTACCTGCACATATTCTAGAAGGTAATAGCTTTACAAGACTAAAGTAAAACAGAAATGGGAACACAAAACAGTTCAAAACCTAGGGCAAAGAAAAATAATAGAAAATGATATTCTCATATACAGAAAGTGGCAGGGTGCAATTAAATGTTTACATACAAAGCAATGTCTTCAGAGGAATACATGTTTTCCTAATCACTTTACAAAATTACAGGATCTAGAAACTCCCACAATTAAAATAAGAAACCCAAACAATATAAGAGATGCACACATTTTATGATCAAACTTTACCACACCATAGTTAGTACAAATGGCTTAAGGTATGTACAGCTGAAATTGTGCCTGTTCAAGTGGCTGTCACACTAAAATGAAATTCAAATACTTGCCTCTTCTGAAAAGCTGAAAGAAAGATCTCTGGGATGTCGCCCTTCCTAAGCCTCCTCCCCTGCATGGATCTACTTTTCTTTTTCACAGCGCCACACTCTACACTGTTGTACTGGCTAACACATCCTCTGAAGATAATGACATTTTACTGGATATGCTAGCAGGAGAAAACCCTGTGGAGAGGAAACTCCTTCCTTTCCTAGTACAAGAACTGATGCATGTCTAATGGTCACACATCAATTAACTGGAAGGTGAAATATCACTTTCAAAGAGCATTCTATTTCCAAAGTACAATTAAAAGCCTGTTTTCCCTTCACAGCAGCTTTGCCACAATTGTCCTAAGACAAAGAGGTCCTTTTTGCACTGAGCAGTCTTACACCATCCTGCCTGGAAGCCCCAGTTATCATTGTCAGCTTTGTTACTCTGCCATCCTGGGTGAAGCAGGTGCCTTTGCACTGCTACAATACTAGTTGCTTTGTTTATAAGTGGTAAGGCAAAGGTATTTGGATGCAACAGCTTTTATATAATACAAGAATATTGAATGCACCACAATATCTCCCTGTGCCAGCCACTCAAGTAACAATGAGTCTCCCAAAGAGATCAATGTCTCAGTTGCTGTAGCAGAAGGGTAATGACTGAGGCACTGACTGAATAAGGCTTATTCTGTTTCTTGTTTAGCCCATTTTGTTCTCTAGTACAGTAGTTGCTTGGTTTTCTGCTGCTTTAGATACTGACAGCAGTATCAGAGGACCCTGCACAAGCAACACACCAGTGTCTGTATGTATTAACATGTCTTCAGCACTTTGACCCTTTAAGATCTACACAGCACTAAGAAATAACCCCCCCTGCGCTCCAAACACTAAAGTTTTATAAACAGGAGCCTCAGTTGTGCATTAAGTGTGCTGTCAGCATGACCCATGCTCTCTGGGCAGGGGACACAGAATAAACTCTTTGCTTAAGACCACTGAAGGACTAATAGGAGCAATGATGAAAGCTGAGATATTCCCAAATTGTGGCTGAACACTGGGATTTTCTGTCTTGCTGTGCAGGACTAGATTCAAACCTGAGCTTAAAAAATCCACCCAGGGTCACAGTCTCACAGTGGATAAGTGTCATCTGCTAAGCAGAGACTCAGACTAAGCAGAGCCCCCAGCATCTCATATAGAAACACTGTTGCCTCTCCATCACAACAGGTTGGTTCACTACCAGTGGCAGGGGCATGACTACAAATAAAATCAACCACAAACCGGTGCTGGAAATAGGTGACGCTGAAGTGTGTGGGACCTCTCACTGCTAGAAAATGTAACTACAAGAACCTCCAGATACAACAGCAATGCTTCACTCACTTCACTTGCAGATTTCTGTCCTCAATGTCCTCATTTACCAAGCCAGATTTCAGCCTCAGCTACCCCACTGCCATCCATGTGGGAATGAAATCAAACTGTCCTCTCTCACAAATACCCCCACACAAGCCTGAGTTCATTTGCCCAAGGTAACAGCTTTTAAATCACTTTCAGTTGACAAGAATATGACCAGCAGGCTTATACTTTCCACCCACAGTCAAACTGATGCATGGGTCCATCAACATCAAGATAAAGCTCCCCATCGCACATTTGGTTTCTCCTCATCTGAGGAACGCCAAGCACCGGGCCACAGCTAAGGCTGGCATGGGCTCTCAGAGCTCTCTGGATGAGCAAGAGTTGCATTTGCTCTTGAAAGGCAGGAGAAGGGCAGTTCTTGTCAGCATTTTCCTGATTTTTCTCCTTCCCAGGCTTCCTCCCCCCTTTCCCATTGCTCCATCTAGAGGCATCTTTTTTTTTTTTTCCTTTTTGCATCTCTTACAAGAGCATGCAAAGTGATTTAGTTTGCAAAAATGCAAATACTGTCAATTTTTAAAAATATAAACAGCTGCAGAAAAGTGTTGAAAGTCAGTTATAAAAGTGTAAAAAAGGAACAGAATATTTAACAATAATTAACTCAAGTAGTTCTTCCTGAATTGTCCTGAGTACTCCTCTTCCTCACAATTCTTTGTTCATAGTCACACACAAGCCATTAAATGTTCATCCTCCTGAGGCATCCTGCCTATATCATGCACAGAGAAAGTGCTATACAGGAAACCTACTGGCAAATAGCAAACATTTTCCACTGCAGGTTTTCAAATGGTTACACAAGCTGGATTCTTCAAGCTCCACTGTAAGGAACAGTGAAGTATTGTAGGCAACAGAGGAGATGACAGTCACAGTGAAGTTAGGAGTTTGGCTACTTCCTCCATAAGACTGAAAACTTAGCTCTAGGCTAGCGTTAGAAGATCCTGCAAATAAGGTCAGCACTGGAAGCAGAAGGGACTAGGCTGGGTCTTCGCCATGTCCTTGGCACAGCGAAATAATGGAAGATGTCAAGTGTCATGTTAGAAATCCCTAGCTAACACCAGTTGTGACTGCTGTTTTTAGGAAAATGCTGACCTATTTCTTCATGCTGTCTCAGCCATCACCCTAAAATCCAATAGTCTGAACTTAAGCTGATGCTGCTGCTCTTCCAATGACTGAAATTGTATAATTTCACCCAGTTCTCCCTATATTTTACCAGCTTCAAATGACTGAATTCACTTGACAGCAGTGGGAATAGACAGCAGTGTATATGTTGGAAAATTAGGAAAACATGGGCTTGAAGAACCAGATACTAACCTCACCCGGGATTTCAACCAGTGCTATTAACCTAGTGGAGTCAATACAAATTTACATTGCAAGATTAAATCCAGTCCTTTTTCTCTATAACTGAACTTCCTCCCTTTTAGATAATCTTCATTCTTGCAGCTTCTCTTTTCCCTTTTGCTTAGTCTTTCATGAAACCAGCAAATTAAAAGAGGATGGAGTGAAATCTTAGGCATTTATATGGTGCCTATCTTCTAGGCATTCAAGCACTGAGTAGAACAAGAAAACTAATGTAAAGAGGTAAGCATTAATACAAGAAAAGATGCTTACTATCACAAACATTTCCCTTTAAATCATTGTACAAAATACAAAAGTTCACATTGTACACTGGATTTTTGTTTGAAAGGTACTCAATCTATTAGAGGTAGAAAGTGGTATGGTGCGATTCTCTTTTGCAAGTAGGCTAGAGTTCTACCCTAAGTATTTCAGAATGTGTCCTTTTTAAAAACAAAAGTATTAAACTTGTCACAGGGATATTTTTTATAAATAGTTTTAAAACATCATATTTATAAATACGTATGGTAAATAAAACCAGATGGAGAGAGAGTTCAACAGTCCTAGCCTTGTATTGCTCTGTTAGAAACAAACCAAGAGAGTTCTCATAGTTGAGGGGCAAATTCTTTTTTAACTTCTAAAAACAAAAAAAAAAGAAGTTTTTTGCCCTGTATCTTGTACTCTGATCATAAAAAAGGGACTCTGTACAACATGCTGCATTTAAACACCAGTCCTGTGGAAGTCTGTATTCCTTAAGTGCTGCGCATCAGTGAGCAATTTCATCTTTCATCTCCGAGGTCCTTTTGTTGCTTGACTCAGGAGCTTCAAACACAAATATTTACACTATTTACAAATGGAGTGTCCATGCCCAGTGGTGTAAAGTATCCTGTAAGAATCACATAAGCTGCAGTGACTCAGGTTCAGAACCTGAACAAGTTGATAAATTCTTGTGGTGAAAGTGAGGTGGAGCAAGTCTCTGGGTTGTTGGCTGTGCAAGGGTGATCAGTACCCTGGGAAAGGAGAAAACAACTCCATTTAGAGCGACTGTGGAAAGGGCGCTAGAACATCAGCCAACTTAGCACTGCCCCTCTGGCAGACATCTTGATTGCAAATAGATAGAGCAGAGCCCAGAATAATATTTCTACTTTTGCCAAAGCAGACAGCTCAGAATTGGGCTTCATATTTTAGGGGCTACTGGCAAGCCATAGGAAATCAAGCCAGCAAAGATCCAATTCATTCTTCTGAGGGAAGAGAGGCCAGAACCTACAATGAGCTACAGGAGTTTAACTCCAGAGACACACCTTGGATATTACCATTGTGTACAGCAGATTGTCCTGGGCTATTTTTTAGCCATCAGTTCTCTCCTTGAAGCTAATCCTGTTGCCAAGACCTCCACATAACAGGTAGGAGGGGCTGCTGGCAGTGATGATTTTTTGCAAGCAGCCGTACAGTATACCCATCTCCCTCCCCTCTGGCCTTGATGGCCACTACTTTTGTTCAACGTAGAGCAGACAAGATCTTTAAAGCAAAGGAGAAAAGGTGTTCATAGCTAAGGGAGCATTAAGACACAGGAAATACAGTAATGCAGGCAAAGGAACTGCAGCACCCTAAACCAGTTGCAATCAGAAGCAGCACAAAGTGCCTCATATCCCATGACCCCAGTTGAGTTCGTCCCACCAGCACCCCATACCTTCCAGGACAGGATGTGGCAGTGCCTGCACAGCTGCAACGTGTCACCATACTGCTCCTTCCGTGGGTAACACCTTATAAGCTTGAAGTACATTTTTTTCCAATCCAGCTGTCCCTTTTCAGATAAAATCAGCCGCTTGCGAATCTGAAAGAAAAAATTAGAATCATAGAACAACCAGGTTGGAAGAGACCCACTGAATCATTGAGTCCAGCCATTCCCACCAATCCCTAAACCATGCCCCTCAGCACCTCATCCACCTGTGCCTTAAACACCTCCAGAGAAGGTGACTCAACCACTGCCCTGGGCAGACCATTCCAGTGCCCAATGACCCTTTCTATGAAAATTTTTTTCCTAATGTCCAGCCTAAACCTCCCTTGGCAGAGCTTGAGGCCATTTCCTCTTGACCTGTCCCCTGTCACTTGGGAGAAGAGGCCAGCACCCTCCTCTCTACAACCTCCTTTCAGGTAGTTGTAGAGAGCAATGAGGTCTCCTCTCAGCCTCCTCTTCTCCAGACTAAACAACCCCAGCTCTCTCAGCCGTTCCTCCTAAGGCCTGTTCTCCAGCCCCTTCACCAGCTTCGTTGCTCTTCACTGGACTCACTCCAGAGCCTCAACTTCCTTCTTGTGGTGAGGGGCTCAGAAACAAGGAGTGGTCTCACCAGTGCTGAGTAGAGAGGAAGAACAGCTGGTCAAGTAACACTGGGTTGTTTTGTTGGAGTGCTCTTTTTAGTTTTTGTTTTTACAACTCCTGTTGCTCTCCATTCCCTTGCATAAAGGGTCATCTTTGCCAAGAAAACTCCTGCTCTTAATATCCAACTACAACCAGATTCTTGATGGCAACAGCCTCACCCAGTACTATTACCAAAGTCTACTCTCTTTTGCAAATATTAACATACAAGAACCTGAATCCTGGGAGCTATTTCCTGCTACTTTAGCCACTGTTTCTGGCTGGCATAATAGTGAGTATAATTGCATTTAACAATTTCAGAAGTTAAAGTATTTTGCTTTTTCATTGACTTTTAAGAGTCAGTACCACATTAGTTTGGGAGACACCTGCTTTTCTTTTAGGGCTCATTAGTTGCAGAGAGCATATTTGAATGTACTTGTTAGTAGAAGTAACTTCTCCAGCATCACTTCCAAACTCAGATCCAGAGTGAGCAAATAAAGCAAGTCAGCACAGAAGTCTGCAACATGGTCCCTGAAGTAGAGAGCTCTGGTACAAACAGCCCAGACATTCACCATAAACAGAGGGGGATTTTTGTTTGCTTGTTTGAATTTATAAGACCCTAGATAATCTCCAGCCTACAAAAGGCCAAAGATGTTTACACAGGTACAATGTGGGTAGCAGCAAGGCTGTTTTCCACACCCTGTCCTGTCACTCATGAAACAGCTCAGAGGGGATTTCTTGCTCTAAAGGGCAAGAGAGTGCAACTCATTGCTCATGGACCACATCCATGGATTCTCTCAGATGGTGTCAGTCCCTGGGACATGGGAGTGACTGCTGGAGCTTGCCTGCACGTTTTCCCTATACACGTGGGGGCAAGGAGCAACTGTATGACTTACAGTTGTTACCACCTGGATTAGGGTTGAAGTTCAGCATATGACTAATTCCTTAGGTTCCTATTTCAGGAATCATTGCTGTGGCATGCAAAACCCTCTACATAAATCACCTTCGCAACCATTCTCATACCAGCCTATACTATGCTTGCAGCACAGCCCTTAGATCCAGGGGATAGTCAAGTAAGAGGGTTCTAGACACATTTGTTCACTTGCAAGTGGGTCACAACAAGCAACTAATAGCAGTTTGCATCCCTCCTTGTACCTGTCTGTCCGTGAAGTGGTACTGGCAGAGTTTCTTCCACAGCAGCCGGTCTTCGCTGAGCACTTGCAGGTCCGGAGCCACCTGACCAAGGCTAACCAGGTCTCTCCCATCACTCAGTCGCTGCATGATGTTCAGTTGTAAACACAATGGCAGGTCTGTGAAAGTGGTTCCTTTAAAGGGAGGCTGGAAAAGACAGACAAAACTGAGCTCACAGGAAGCTGAAACCCCAAGCAATTCTAGTTTGCAGTAGAGTTACTGCTTTTTAAGTATTGCTCTTCATGCAGAGAATAAGCAGCAGTTCCCTTTTCTGCATTAGTAGACATTTTACATAGAGACATTTGACCTCCTGCCCCAGAACAGTTTGAGACGTCCTCAAGAAAGGAGACATGTATTTGTATTACACTAGCTGAAAGCAGAGTTGCAGTCTAAGCCTCCTTCCTTCCCTTCTGGTCCATCCCACAACCATACTCTTCAGACTCTCCTCCCAGAAGCACCACCACCACCTTTCACTACAGCAGCACATGGGCTACATTGTGGTATCTGCTATTAACCATCCAAATTTCTCCACTATCAGGGACACTGGCATAACTTCAAGTTCAGCCTTCTGTTACATGCTGCTGGGAATCTCGTGCTCTTCAGCCATGTGTTTTCACTTATGTCATCACAGGATCCTGTAACCACAGCAGTGACTGATCAGTACCCACAGCAGGATTTTCCCTGCACGGCTTCCCAGGTCTCTGCTGGCAAGGCTAACTTTTCTCAGTGAACACTTGAAGAACTTGCTCCTCTCCCACCAGCTGCAGCCGTGGTTTTCCAGGCTACTCAGCCACAATGAAACCCACATTAGCATAAAGAGCCAAAAGCCATCTTCATCCCCATTCCACCTTTGCCAGGTCTACACAGTCTAGCTTGGACTGTTTTGCAAGCCCACATGGCAGGACAGCTCCAGGACAAACTGAGCACAATTCATCAGTAGGTCCCAGACTTAGGGGAAGTCCAAGGCACACATGGAAGCAAAACATCATCAAGGACCACAAACCAGGTTCTGGCTGCTCCAAAACCAGCCACAGCCTTATTAAGGCAAAGAGTAGCTTTTTAAGATCAGGCCCCAATGAGAAAACAATGTTAGACAGATGTGCCAAGTTCATCATTTGCCCTGCACAGAGATGCTGCTATTTTAAGTCACAGAGTCATAGCACCCGTCTCACAATTGGCAGAGCTATTAACTGTTTCAAACAAGAAGCATATGAACTGCCATCAGCAGGGGGACACTGTGTGAGGCTGATTTTAATCATAGTCCCATCTCCAGCCATCCCACTGCACGTGAAACTCCAGGGAAACAAGTACATCTGTACACAAACAGCTCCCATCAGTGTCCCTGTGAACAGCCTGCCCGGGTCACGTACCACTGCCTGATACCTACAAGGACCACAGCTTCTCAACCAAGGCATCATTCCTGGCCATCATCACCACCAGCAAGACAGGCCTGAAACAACCCCTCCAGTAATGAACTGTCTTGGCCATCTCCAGAGATTTTCTCTCCCTGTGACAGCTTTAACACTGCACACAGAGTTAACTGCAAACATACTGCTTGGTTGTATGTAGATGCTTTCTCAGTACCATCCACAAATCCAGACTCTGCATCCCTGCCCGTCAGTGCCAACTGAGATCATATTTTGGGGTAAGAACACCACACTGGAGCACTGGATCACTTCCACTCATCTCCCTTGCCAGCTCATCTTTCGCACTCTCCTGCACTTTCTCTACCTAAAATCCTTGCTAGTGCACAACAGGCAGCACTAATCTCAGAGGCTCTTGGGTCAAAACCACCCAAGTCTTATGCTTGTCTGATTTCTGATAAAACCAGTGTGACTCAAAGCAAATCCTTACAGGTTTTCTAAGCCAGGGCGAAAGACACATCTGCTACTTCTTTCCCTCAATACTTCTTTCCAGGACATGTCAAACATGGCTTTTTTTGGAGGAAGAACAGATATTATATCAGAGCACATCACTATGGTGTCACTTTCTGGACAGAGTTTCTTTCAAAGCAGCTCTAGCACGCACTGAATATTTTGCAAGTCTTTTTTTTTAAGGTTTATATCTTGGCTGTTGCAAGACATTTCCCTCTTCATAAACACCAGCAGCACTCAGTGCACACTAAGCAACTGGCTGCGCAGAGCTGCTCTTGTTCTTCAATCCCCTAAACTCAGATGGTTTTATTCTAGCTTGATCTTAAGTCATCCTCATTGGCATGATTTTTTTTTGTTGCATGCTCAACATCTGTTTTATCTATTTTAGAAAAATGTCTGTAAACCTACACAAGTTAAGTATACATAAAAGGCAGTTCTATTCACAAGGAATATTTCGAGGCACTTCTGCCTGCATAAAGTGCTTTGAAATGCTTATCTGGTTCTGCACTGAACTACTGAGTACAGCAGGAGGTAGGTCCTGACATGTGGGGTGCTCTCAGGGGAACAGCTGTGCAGGGGATGTGTCCCTGGCAGAGCCCAGATACAGGGTAGCTCCCTAGCACACAGACCTGCTGTGCCCCAGCAGCAGCTCTACAGTAAGGCCAGTGCTTCCCCTGTGCGGCCAAGGGAGCTGCAGCCCATCCTAGGACCTGGAAACCAGGTGGGGACAGCAAAGGTTGGACAGAGATCACTATCAAATAAGGCACTGATGTTTTTGGGGCTCTTCAAAATCCCTCAGAATCCCCAGAGTTCATCTTCTCCTGTATACTGCTGCCTGTGTCACTCACCGAAAGACTGGAAATTGTTTGCTGTGTTCCCAGAGAACACAGCCATTTGAAATGCTGAAAGCAGGCTCTTTGCATAATCCTTTGCAAATGCCTCTGTGGTTGACCCACTAGAGAAAAAAGCACTTTTCACATTTCATAGAATCACAGAATCATAGAAAAACCAGGTTGGAAAAGATCCACTGGATCATCAAGTCCAACCATTCCTATTAAACACTAAACTATGCCCCTCAGCACCTCATCCATCCATGCCTTAAACACCTCCAGGGAAGGTGAAACAAACACTACCTTGGGCAGCCAGTGAGAACTTAGGCCAAGTGAGAACTTCACAGAACGATTCACTGCAGAAAAGTCTTACAAGAGGTCAGCACTCAGGGAAAGTTGTACCATTTCTGTGGACTAAGTATCCACTTGAGGTGGAAAAAGTGTCTAGACATGGTTCTAGACAACTGGTTGTAGATGTCCCTGCTTAAGCATAGGGGTTTGACCATATGTCCTTCAGAAGTCCCTTCCAACCTTGGCCCTCCTGTGATTCTGTGAAGTGGAACAAGTTCAGATTTGATTACCATGCAAAGCCAGGTTAGGAATTTATCAACTAATACATCTTTCCTATCCCCACAAATGCTCTTGAAAACAGATGTTGTGAAACCAAGACTCATGTGGTTGGAATGGGCAGCTCCAAACTACTGGAATAACCATTGATTTTTCAGCCAGGAAGTATGAAGTTATGCAGCTATCTGGAAGTTTGCATTTAATTTACAAGTGAAACAAATCAAAACCTCTCAACTATCTGATGAACAAGTTCTGAAGGCAGTTTCTCAGTTTAAGAAAGAGATGACTTTTCATACTGAAGCCTAACCTCAGACTACTCTCAAGAAGGGGAGATGGTTTCCTGCCCAGCTCTGTTTGCATAGCACTTCATGGCCATCAAGGGGTCAAACCACAGTCTGTGACCAGTTACAGCAAGCACACTCCTACCTGCACTGGGAGGCACCACCCATATGAGAGCTGCTACACAAGAAGGTTTCATAAAGGAGCCCCATTATTTTTAGCTTTCAGTTTCTGTGCTTACCCTGGTGATCTGAATGTTGTTCAGTTGCTGCTGCCAGTGGAGAATGCTCTCCATCCTGTGCACCCACATGTTGATGTTTCCAACCAGGACAGACTTGCCAACCCGTTGAACTAATGTGCAAAGGGAAGTGTAGAGGGTCTGCAGCAATTCCCGTATAAGCCTGATGTTCTGCTGATCTTCAAGGACTTTGGAGGAAGAGGAAAGGTTAAAAATGGGAACCATCCAAATCCTTTTCTGAGCCTACATGTTTCTCAGGCAAGTCATCTGTTATAACCTCACTTGGCCTGTCACGAGAGCCAACCTGTGTGTTTGTCTTTAAAGGAAAGCATTTAAACATCATCCAGACACAGCAGATGGAAAGAGATCCTCCAGGTTAAGCAGATGCTGTATCTGCCCTTTCTGCAGCACTTCCCCTTTCTAGCCACTGGCACTGGCCAGTTTTTCCCCCATATACATCCAATGTATCTATGTGCACCTCCTCACCATCTTCCCCAGGTGACATGCAGGGAAGTAGCTTGGGACCTCCTTTCTCATGGATACATACACTAACCAGGCACTTTCAATTCCCAGGCATCAGCCAGAATGAAAGCATCAAGAAGGGAAGTGGCACACCTCAATCACAATTCAACCTCCCAGCAGGTGAAGACAGCCCTCGTGCTTGCCCTTCCTCCAGAGCAGTTGGAGCACTTGATACAGTGAATTGGCAGCAAGGCAGCAGAAACTGCACATGTGCCAGGCTGGGGGCAGGAGCAGCTCTCTTCTGCAGTCAAAAATAGGACTCAGTAGGACGCAGAAGGGGTGGTAGCAAGGAAAGTTGGAGAAGGAGGAATCGCCTCTCAGTTACCTACCAAAATACAGACATTCCTCCCACTCCCACCCCCTAGCACAGTCCTTCGCCAAGGGTAAGTGGAATTGCACTACAGAATTAAACAGTAGTGCCTCTCTCCACCTGTCATGCATTGCCTGACCGCTGCAGAGGATGCGGTTCTCACAGTACAGCAGATTAAATCAGCCTCCCCCTCACTGTTTGTTTCTTACCTTTCTGTACCACTTTTTCCAAAATGTTCATGTAGTTTTTCTGGGCAATGCCACTCAGTGACGTCAGCTGAGACTTTGCTATCAACTCCAACAGCTGTGGATAAAAATAGAAGTTGCAAGCCTTAGAGCACAGAGATACCTTTCTAATCTTGACTCCTGGTCACATGACACAGCAAAACAGTCTAGAGGCTTGTTTGCAGCTTGAAAATAAAAGGAAAACAGGACAACAAAGCAAAATAATACAAAAGAGGAGGAGAGCAGAGGCCAAATAATTCAACCCACATTGAAAGGAATGGGGGGAAAAAGGTATTCTAATGATCTTCAGGGGGAAAAAACCCTTGATTTCATGGTTCAGAGAAACCACAGAGCAACAGCTTCTATTCACACTGAGGGAACAACAAAGAGTAAACGTCATCATCCTTCACTGGGGCATAAACAGGCAGTGTTATTAGGGAACATGAGCAAATGCCTCTGGATAGAGATATTATTGATGGGCCATTAATGAGAATCAGACTCCACAATTTACGTCAAACTCCTGGGTTGCATGGGTTTTGTCAGAGTGCTGTCACCACAACAGAAAGGTTAAGCACTGTATTAAAAACAAACCCACCACCCCTCCCCCAACAAATCCCTGTTCCCACAAGGTTTCTTCCTCTGTTCAGCTCATACAGCTGCAATACCAAGCCTCCTTGCCCCGTTTGTCCCCTAATGGTAACATCCCCTAACGAAAACCTTGCTTTTACTTTCAATTAGGATTTGCTTGCCATCACTGATCTCCTGACTCGCATACAAGCCAAACACTGAATTTGGGCTGCAGTTGCTAAAGGAAGCATTTCCCACAGGGTAGATACCCTCTCCTCCCCAGCTCTACCACCACAAGAACAGCTGGGTAAGTTTCCTGTAGACCATGCTCTGCAGAACATGTGGCCTGTGATCTTCCAAGCCTTCCTCCCTTCCCCCAGCATTATATAAATACAGACTGTCCACGTGTCAGTCCATTTGTTTTGGATGTACATAGCCTTCTGTTTTAATTTAGAAAGGAAAGGAAAAACCTTTTATGCTACAAATCAATCAACACATTACCGCATGACTAGCTTATTAATCCTTTATCATCTCTAGCTACAGTATCCCATTGCTGGCACAGCAGAGAGCCCAAAGGAGGTGCAACTACTTGTGTCAAGTAACTAAGATGGCTTTTGACAAGACTTGATAAGTCATGAGCTGAACTGTTTGCCCTGCTAAAAGAATGACAGGAATGTATCCAAAAAGTCACCCCATGAAGCACAGTGCTCAGGGAGATGTATTACTGCAGTCACTCGCTTCCTCTGCTCCCACAGGCGCTGGCTTGCGACTGCCAGTTCAGAGCAGTGAATTTGTCTAGAGTGACCGATCCCTTCTTCCATTTATATTTCCAGGCAAACACCACCATCAGATAGCTTTGAATTTATATTCTATTAATATCTTGCACCTCGCATGACCAAAAGAAAACAAGATGGAAAAAACCCTGCACTAACTCTTGTGAAGGGTAGGTTGCTTGTTTCCTTGGCCCATTTGAGGGAAACAAGAGATTCTGGAGAGTTGGGTAGTATTTAGTGCACAGGCATCAATGGATCTTCTTGCTATATCAGCTAAACTGAGACCATAAGTACTGGATACCCTTGAAAACAAGGCAGTTCACAAGATGTTCTGAAAGTTTTTTAAAAAAAGTCTTTTCTTAATTTCCTGAAATACTGGAAAAGGAAGAAAAAAATATCTGTGTCCTAAATGCTTTGCTTAGGCTAAATTATTTAGCCTTCAGACCTTTGATTATAGTGACAAATTGGCAGACTCCATCTGTACATTAGCCACATATACACCCTGATCAGCTCTTCTGTGCATAAACAACTGCTGCCTCCCAACTGCACTGTTCTGGAGCTGGCACAGGGACAGTTTCCTCCAGGCTGGGTGTTAGCAATGTTGTGCCTGTTACTGAAAACACTAAAATGCACCCAGTGATAAGCATCAAATAATGCAATGCCACAAGAAGTAGATGCCAGGACTATTCTTTAAGATGAACAAGGGTAAAATAACTGAGCTCCTTTAAGAACACAAAATTGATACAGTATTTAACTAAAGGAACAGATTCAAATTTGCCTTGTTTGTGTTTATAAAGGTTCAATTTATGTTCAGTGAACCAGCTCAGATATCATGTGTCACCTCTCTTCCCTGCAGCAATAAACACAGGATGAAATTCCATATGAAAACTATGTTGTGAATACTTCTATGACTACACTACTCCCAGGGACTGCTGGAAGAAGCCTCCCCATACCAAAAGATGTTTTTTACTCTTCTGTGCTCATACAATACACAAAACCCCAGGTAAGCAATACAGTTCATCAGTGCTCCACATGTTCCAGTGCACTGAGGGTCTTTTAGTGTTGGCACAGACCCAGCAGAGTAGGATCTCCATTAATGGATGGCCTAATTGGGGTCTACAGCATTATAAAAAAATAAATCAATGTCGCCACTTGCATAATACAAACTAAAAGCAGGCTGATGAATTCAGATTAATGCTGAGTAGGGTAAAAAGGCTGGAAAGCTGCAAGTGTGTGTTATGATGCAGTTGCATTAAGTCCAGCCCACGCTCAGCTGAAAGGGACAGATGGTAGGAGAGAGTGCACAGGGCAAGGTTAAAAGCAATTTTAAAAGGCCTGCTTTTCAGACACTAAGCAATTGCATTCCAGCTGATTTTAACTGGAGCTAGGAAGTCTGTATTACCTCCACAAAATAGGACATTCCCAATGTTTTGTGGGATCTCAATTCACTCTTTCAGCTCCTCCGAAGCTGAAAAAGAAGAATGGTACCTTGCCCAGAAAATGCTTCCTACTAGCTCATGTCTAGTTTGTTTGTTCTGAGGTCCACCAAAGCCATAGAGAAAATGCAAGATATGCAGTGGGCTACTACTCCAGAGTCTCTACAAAGCTGGCAGGAGGCAGTATTTTCCACAGCAGGTCAATAACCTGCTCACTTCCCACAAGTGTGAAAGGGCTCCTGCTCAAATCTCACTAGCACTTAATGCAATGGGCCACTTATTCTTACAGGAGGAGGACCTGCTCTGCTCTTAAAGTGAAGAAAAATAACAGCAAACAAAATAGTGCCACGTGGCAGGGAACCATTGCTTAGATCTGCTACAGCCAGGTAGTGCTTCGGCCACTGTCTTTGTTCAACACCAGGTGTATGAAAAATCCACACCCCAAACAACCCACAGCTAGAGACTTAGAGCACACCAAGCCAAACAATCCTGAGCAGGCAGGCTGGACCAAGCAGAAGGGTGTAACTTTGCCTCGAAAAGGGAAATGCTTTGTAATGATTAAACCACAAGTCTCAAAACTACTGAAGCGTAAATCCCCCTTTCAATACCACAAACTTGCTATAGAGAAGCTGGACTATACCCTGTGGGGGTCCATAAGCTCCTCACATTTGTAGATAGGGCTCCTCACACAGGGACTGCTTAGAGGAAAATTCCTCCTCTAGCCTCTCCTTGCTCTCACAGACTTTCACTTTCCATGGCTGAAATGTCACATTGGCCTTTGGCTAGGAGGGAGAGCAAGAGCAAGGTGAGTTATAATGATTTACAGCACAGGTGCTGACAGATCTCCACAAGAGAGCATTGAGCTGATATTCTTTCAGCACAGCATAAATTCAGGACTCCTGGAGCTAACTGCTATGAAATCTTAAGAAACAAATTTAAGAGACTACTTTAGCAGACTGTACAGTACAAGACCATGTTATTCCAGATGAGCTGTGCCCATGCAGCTTAGCCTGACCTAAGCTATTATGATCAGAAACAGCACCTTCCCTTGAGATGTTACTACACAACCATTATATGACAAATCTTTCTGAAGGAAGCAGCCAGCAAAACCTCATTGTCATCTGAACAGAGTGTTCACGAAGGGGAACCAACAGTTTCTGGGCTGCAGGCGTTTTTGTCTGTACTTATATTACTTATGCTTACAGAATGTTTCCCAGTCTTCTCATTATATCTGTAAGACCAGAGAAACCAGGACTGCTTCAAGATCAAGAATATTTTGGGTTCTCTGGGTCAATCACACTTCCTAATTCTAAATGAGAAGCACTGTCCTGTAATATGCAAGCAGATGCTACAGTTTAAAAGATGAGTGAAGACCAAATCATGGCATGAATACCTACCCTTCCCACTTCCAGCACTCCATCAGCAGACTGTCAAGACAAGATTGATGAAGGAAAATTTCTTCTGCTTCAGCTACATGAACTCACTGGCTACAGCTGACGGTATCTGCCCATTAAAAACACCTGCCAAGCTTCTTGCAGCTCATATCTCCCCATCATTCGAAGGAGGTGCCCATTTTATCAGTGGGCCCTTAAGAACTCCAAGAACCTAACTCCAGGATATCTTAAGCAGCAGGCTCTTTGGTATGACAAATTCAGCACTGAAAACATTGTAGCACTTCAGAGAAATTCAGAAAGGAATGCTTTAAGACAGGCAAGCCAACTTGCAGCTTGAAAGCCCATTTTGCTATCAGTGTTGATGTAGCTCTGCAGGGCAAGCTCAGGTGTAGCCAGCAGAGTCCCAAGCCTGCAGCCGTTTCTCTCCTTTCTTCTCCTACAGATATCCTCATATTCTCCCCCAGGCCCTCAGCTCTAAACTTCCCCCCTTGGAAAGCATGTTTGATGAATTAAGTGGCATGACATTAATCAGATACACTGAACAAGGGGTGGAACTAGGGAGAACAAGGAGAGGGAGGGAAGGGAAAAATGTTTTGCCTGCCAATGTTGAAGGCATTTGCCATGTGACAGATTGTTCATCTCTGTGCTCTAGGAGGCCTGCAATTTGCAAAGGACCATAAACAAGATCCACATCTAGGCAGAGCTCTTCATGGGTAAATCTGGCACAAAAGGCATTTTATGAGCTACTATCCACTGGAGACTTGGCCGATACAAGCCTTTCATTTTAAAAAGGCAGTTTTATATTTGATCCATGGTACCAGGTTTAATACCTTCTTTAATCTGCCAAACCACAAGTCAGTCTCAATTAGGAAGCTTTCTCCTTCTCAGTTGTGCTGTATCCTTAAAACTACTAGGAGGAAAACTACTCTTAAAAGCTCAGAAGAGGTAATTTATAGAATCAAGGATACATGCTGACTTCCATACAGAACACCGCTATTTAGGATACACAACAGATTCGGGATGTTTCTATGAAGTCCTCATATGAAAAAGGAAGGTCAGCTTGAGCCTTCCCACCAGATTACATGGACTTCACTGAAATTTGAGTTTACTCTTCAAAAATTTTACTGGGACTTCTGCTCAATCACTGCAGTCCATCAGGCTGAACAGCAGAAGCCCAGCACACAGCACAGCACAACTTGAGGACATGCCTAGCAGAGGTTTCTGGAGTTCTTCATTATCATAAGACAGAAAGTCTGCCAAAGGAATCTCTGGAGCACCAAATACAAGTTATATTTTATTTTCCTCCTTTACAATTGACTTAAGGGTTATAGCCTTGGTATGAACTATTCCTTCCACAATAATTCCCCTAAGGATGACACTACTACGTATCTATATCTGATATCAGAAGACACTGAGTACCTCAGTGCTGCTGATCACCTTCTCTATACAAGCAAGAAAACAAGTTGTCACAAGACCAGCAAAACGAGGACAGCCTTGAGTTTCTGCTTTTCCTTCCCCAGAATCCCCACTCCCTGCCACCACCCCTGCAGTGGGACACTGTAATTGCCAGTGCCATTCCTGTACTGCAGGTGGGTACTCACCCCTCAATGCCTCACCGCCCCTTCCTAGCACAACAGAGGTTTTCACAGGCTCCTTGTCAGCTAGACAACACGTGACCAAACAAAAGTGAACTTGTTCAGATCACTTCCTTAGACACTTTTCATAACATTTGACTCAAAGGGAAAGCAACCTTAGAGCTGCTTGCTCCAGAACCTAAAACCTGAACAGCTGGTGCCTCACCAGCAATCAACTGCTGATGAGATGTTTATGAACAGCCTCAAGTTAATAACAATTTTTTTTTAAGCTTATTGAATTCCAAACCTTGATAAGCATTCTGAAATTTGAGATCGGTTTGCAGATCACATACTCATGAACACACAGCCATCGGGACAACAGTTCCCTCAACCATTACCATCTGCCTTGACCACCTAGAGCCAAAAGTGAAACCCCAACCTGTTATGCAAAGCCACAGCAGTGCGAATCTGGGGCTGATGACTCCTTACCAACTACTGGAGTCACGACTAACCAAATGCTTCACCCACTGAAACCGCTGCCAGTCACATGGGATTAAGAACAACCATGATCCTTAACAGAGAAGTTAAGATCAGTGTCTTCAAGTACAGCCCATCCTCTCATTCCCAACATGCTCAGCTCCCCAGAGTAACTCCTGTACAACTTCAAAGGAGACAAACCTCCATGGCCCTTGCAAAGCTCAAGTCTCCATGTAAAGAGGTCCCCACTGCTCTATGGTCTCTACAGAGGGCCCATGCTCCTTTTGGGGCTATAGGAATTTCATTTAGAAGCTGAACCAAGAACTCAGGAATTAGAGGCTAAGTTTTCTGTTTTTCAGAAGTGAATTTCACAACTGAAAAGCAGTAGGAATGTTAGGCTAAGGATGGCTCACCTCCTACATTACCACCATCTCCCTCCCTCTCCACTTAATAGAACAAAGATGATGTTTTGGCAGTTCATCCACCCAGCTTCCATCGATTACTTAACACAGTAAATGCTGATACCCAACTTGCATATTTGGATCTCTCTTCTTTGCCAGTGCTTCCCATCACCCAACTAGTGTTCAGTTCAGACACTCCACCACCACAGCAAAATAAACTCCGGCATTTTACTCACCCTCACAACATAGTTGAATCGCCTGGAGTCCAGGATAGCACTGGAAAAGTCAAGTCGGTTGAAGGCTTCTCCCAAGGTGCAGTAACCATGGCGCTGAGAAGAAAAAAACAGTCTGGGTCATGTTTTGGCAGACATGAGTCCAGACAGCACCAGGAATACATGACCCAGGGCAACTTGATTTAGCAAGCTAGTGGGTACAAACCATGAGACCAGCTCACGGACAGAGAAGGCTGGCTGTCTCCTGCAGAGCTGCACTTATTGACGTCAAGAGTGAGCATGGCCCACTTCAGATATGCTGGTTTCTCAAGACTGACCCATGCTCGTAACCCATGAATTTATGGGTGAGAATAAGCCACACATTCCCAGCATTCAATATACAGTGTGAGTTCAGAGCGGTCTTGTACAGCCGCTTCACTCCACGAGCACGAGCGAGCCATTGTGATGAATTCCAATGATTTTCCATGTTAGAGCTGTACTGGGTGACAGCCAAGAACAGTATTACAGCTTGGTCTGCAAATGGCTTTTTTAACCAAGGGAAGCAAACAAGTAATATTTTAAACATATGTACAGGGCCTTGTACAGCAAGCCCTGGCTCCCTGATTTGGGCTTAAAATCATTGCTGAAATTCCAACCACAAGCCAGGTCTTTCACTCATCTCTGAAGAGCTTCTGCTGATTTATATCCGCACAGGATCTTCCACCACTTGGAAAAAAAAAAAAAAAAACAGTGGAGAGGAAACAACTTATGGTAGCACTCACCTCTTTTGTGCTCCCTTTGTGAACATAGATCCACTTCTCCTGGTGGAAATCTGTTTGGACAAAGACACATTCTGCTCACTTAATCTTTTACCTCACAGAGGGCTGGATCTTTGCTCTGCTTACAACACTTACTGCCCTTTAGCACAAATGAAGTTATTCTGTGTTTACACCACCACACCTGAAACCAAAACCTGCAACTTGCTGAGCTGCTTTGTTTCCATACTGTTTCATTTGATATAGTGGCCCTCAGCCTTAGATAGGGCTTCTGTTTCGGTGGCACTGCTCAAGACTCTAAATGTTTAATCTGCCAGCCACAGATATACTATAGCACCTCCTCTTCTCTGGTCTCAGACAGTAAGTGTGCCTGACAGCAAGGTTCTGTTGTTATTGATTTTATTAACTATTCATTACCTTGGTTACCTGCTTGGGATTAAATGTCAAACTTGAAGTTGAACAAAAGCGTCATGAGACACAAGGAATGCAATAGAGCTTTTAGCAGTGAGGTCAGGATCAGAGGAGCATGCTTGTGCTTGCAGCTAACTTGCTACAAAAGCAAAACCTTTTGGGACCAAAATTTTCCTATTTCTGATTGCCCCTCCCTTCCCTCAGAAATGGGAGTTGTCCCATACACACCCCAAAATAGCTTCCTTACACCCACCACACATTGCTAACTCAGTTTGCAGAACAGTCCTTACTATAACAGTTATGCTGCTCAATCCTTCTCCCACCCCATTCTCACATGGGCTTCTAACTTTCTTCTCCTACACACTGGCAATGCAACAGTCAGACAAGTCCTCTCTCCGTGCTGCTAGACTCTTTTCCTCAAAGGAAATATTGTAGTCTTGGAGCCTTCTTCCACCTAAGGAAGGAGCAATGTGTTTGTCTGGTACTGTGAGCCCAAGGACAAGCCCAGCCTCAGTTACAGACACAGATCCTGCATCAGGCCCTTTTAAATAGTAAGTCACAGCAGAACCCAGCCAAAAACTGTCATGGTAACATTTGTTTGTTCAGAGAACAAAATGCACAGAGGGGCTTGCTTTTGGCATCAGTTTCTGAAATCCTGGGGGATGCACAATGAGCTAGGAGTAGTGTGGGAATTATAACTCATTTCCTCTGTGTATGTTTACACTTGTAGCCTTCATATCTAACTCAAGTACCTATCCTGCAATCTGAGCAACACATGCCTTGCTGTCCCTGCAGGTTCCCTGCAGTCCTCCCACAGTGTGCCGTCTGAGACCCTGGGTGCTCACTGTGTGTACAGAAAGACATCAGACCTTCCATTGTTTTGAGCGAACTGAAGTCTTATTTCATTTTTCATGCACTCTGCACACAGAGATAGCATCAAAGCTCACATTCAGGCTTGTAGCCTCCAGTGATGTAGATCAGTACTCAGCATGCATATGGAAGGAAGAATAAATTTAGCCTGTTGTGCAGAAGGAAGTCTATGGGGGGAGGAAAAAAAACTGGAACTGGTTCATTTGAATGTACCATAGGAAAAAATTACCCTCCTTCAGACAAATACAAATGACAAATTTGATCACAACAAGCACAATTCCTCAGAGCAGGGATTACTAACAGGGCATAAATCTTCATGTTAAACTGTATCCAAGTTCTCTGCTTAGGTCAAACATGGGCGCAAAGCCCTTCAAGTCGGTCTGGATGACACCTCATGTACCATACAAAAATCATAGATATAAAGCATTTTCCACTATCCTACACAAACTTTTATTTATAAAAGCCCAAATAGACATCTTACATTGAATCTTGGCTTTGTTATTCAGCAGGTCTTTTTTTCTCTTCTTGGCAGCAACATCATAGTTCAGACTGTTGAAGAGATTCTCTTTGTTGTGATCATCCTTTTTACAAAAGCTGTGAATAACAGAAAGCAAGGATTCTGTTTATTTCTGCAGTCTGATCAACACTGCTTCCATGCAAGGAGAGGAAATACACAGGTTTTCATTGTGAGCTCCAAAGCTGCCTACTTGCAGGCTACTCTTGCAAAGTCTGCATGCAGTTCTTGCACCAAGTAACAATATTTTCAAATACTGAGGCCTCTAGTGCCTCACTTCTGTGCTAGCTAAGAAAAGACAGAAGCAGGTGATGCAGATTGCACAGCTTGGTCTGGTACACTGCTTGACACTACCCTTTTCCTCCATTTGTTCCATCTTGATCTTTAAGTAAGACCATATCCTCCTACTGTAGGCAGTAGATTCTTCTGAGCCAGACTTCTATGGAAAGACATATTTAGACATCTCCCAGGACATATTATGTTCACTCAAAATATTTATTAACAAAAGTCCCTAAAAACCCTTCTTTCCAGTTTACAGAAAAAGCTCAGTTGAGGTTAAGACTTGGCTGGTGATTTGCAAATCCCACATAGTACTGGTTGTATAAATTAACAGCTAGGATCTCTGATCCAAGACTGCCCATCTTCTGCATTTGCTGGAGCTCTGCTGTAACCATATTATTAGCAAAGGGAGCAACAACCCCCTATTTTGTTCAAGGGCAATGAAAGACTACCTATAAAGAGGCTGTGCATTAACATCTCCACATTCTGCAAACCTGCAAATCGGCAGATCCAAGCAGCTATGTGAAACTGAGAAGGCCTTGGGCAGCCACAGGGCCATGGCGCAGATCCCTGGGGGCGGCAGTGGAAGGCAGTACTCACCAGGAGTTCACAGCAGAGGCCCTCCTGCAGACAGCATGCTGCCCATAGCTGTGCGGATGCTTTACAGGTATTACAGAGAAGACAGACAATGCATCCAGGAGAACAAAAGAGATGTTCCCACTTCAGCAGCTCAAAGGATGGGAGGTGGCAGTCCCCAGGTCTGAATTCTAAGGACCCTAGACACCTCACTGACACTCTGAGCTGCTGTGGAAGCACTGGGCTGGGACACCCCTAGAGTTCTGGCATGAACATGCTGCTGCCTGCATCACTGAGCAAATTTCCTCTGTGATAGCCACAAGGATGCATACAAAGCCAGGCTGCTTCCTCTACAGACCTCATGCATGCACTGTTTAGCCTCAAAGAAAGTTTGAGCACTGTACTAACTGACACCAACAGTTAGGCAGCACAGGCTCCCAAAACCTGCAGGACAAGGCTCCTTGTTTCCCCCTGCTGATAAGCAGGGTCACCAGCTCAGGCCCACAGTCAGGAGAGGGAGCAGGGTCACCAGCCCAGGCTCACAGTCAGGAGAGGGAGGTTTGCTGTCAGGATGGCCACACTACCAGCATGCACAGATGTCAAGTGACCAAGCCAGTGTTTCAGCACAGATGGGTGTCCTCATTTGGCGCCAGCAATTAATTGCCTCAGAGGTGAAGGAAGCCTTCCCCAGCTTCAGGACACTGCAAGTCTCAGCTCCCCCTTCCTCCCTCAAGTGCCCCTTTGCAGAGCTCCACAGCCATAGGGAAGGCACCACTCCTGCAGGTTACCACTGCAGAGTGGGAATAGCAACACCTTCAGAAACTGGCTCAGAAGAACCTAAAACCAAGAGCAGAACATCAAAGCTGAACATTTCCTTTGTTCATGTGGTTTTCTGAGGCTGGAGACCTAAGCCCCAAGAGCAGAGTAGGGCAATAAAGAAGCTGTTTTGAGATGTTCAAACCCATTATTTTATCAGTGCAGTATAAAAATCAATAAAGGGCCAGGTCAACATTCCCCATGCATTGACAAAATCCAAGCCCTGAACGGATCTGCTTTAAATCTTACATGCCAACAGCACACCCGTAACTGTTGACTTCCTACTGAATGACTCTGTAATCTGAAACCTTCATAACAGCACTAGATGAATTCCAGTATGGGAGGCAGATTATTCCCTTGTTTATGTGCTGCCAGGTTTATATGCTACTCCAAGGCATCTTGACAGGTTGAACAGTTGGACAACAGCACCTGGCACTGCAAGGGCCTCAGCCGGGAGCCAGTGTGTCACCTCCTTGCTTTTTAATGGGAAAAGGGATGTATAAACATGTGACAAACTCAGTATTCCAAACACAGTCACACCACCACCTGCCAGACATTTCTATAAGTATTTACAAATCAGATGTTTTGGATTCTAAACTCGATTTTTATTTCCAGCTTGCATAAAAGAGGGCACACAAGCCTCCTTGCACAGGAACACCTCAGCAGGGGCTCACAGTGAATCCCCGTTTGATCCAAGCCCCTTTCGTCATGGGGCCATCCCTTGGCCGGGCTGCAGCAAACCCAAACGTGATTTCACATGGCTGAAAACAAGGCGCAGTTCTGCAAGAAAAGTTTGGTTTTGACAGCAGCGATCTGGCCAGGGAGCAGACACCCGACAGCCCTGCTACCGCCACGGCTTCCTGCCCCAGCCACGCAGCCTGCGACGCTTCGCCGTCTCAGGGGTTTGTTGATGTTTTGCTCCCAGATGAGTCAAGCTGCACGGAAGGCTCATTACTCACGGTCCGGAGGAGGTTTATGGCTTATAAGATCCATCCTCCTGCTCCAGCCCGAGAACCGGGTACGACGGGGAAGGGCTGCTTCGAAAGGAGGAGGAAGGACGACACCCCCGGCTCGCCCCTCCGGCAGCGACGCTTCCCCCGGGCCGTGCGGGAGCGAACGTTTCGAGAGCTGCACTCGATGATCTTTTCCAATCCAAACCATTCTGCGATACCCTTTTCACCCCTCCCTCGCTTTCCCACGCCATCGCACAGCCTCCGTGCCCAGGCGCTGCGACAGACCCGCCCGGAGCTCACCGGAGGCCCCACGCCACGGGCACCGGTAACACCCCCCTCTTCCCGTTACCTGCTGATGTCGCCCACGTAGCTGCCGCTCTTCTCGTCGAGGAATCGCGTCCAGCCGTCAGCCGTCTTCACCCAGCTCTGCCCGGGGGAGCGCCAGTCCTGCCCCAGGAACGGCATGGCGGCGGGACAGAGGGAAACGAGATGAAGAAGAGAAAGAGGTTGAGCAGAGGCGGCAGGAGGGCCAGAGCGGGACCGCGGAGCACAGACGCAGAACTACCACCGCGGCGCATCTGCGGGCGCCGCGCGCTCCGCCCTATTTATGTGGCGCGGGGCGCTCTGTTGCCGGAAGCCCGCGCCTAGCCCCGCCCCCCCCGCCCGCCGCACGTGTCTGTGTTTATCGGCACCCG
>JAUMJK010001095.1:600000-963450 GCA_033558105.1 Coccyzus lansbergi
ACAAACAAACAAATGAAATACCTAGGGTTTTTTATTCCTTCTCTCCTATACATATAACACAAGGTGGCATTCTGTCAGACAGAGACAGCTGGCAGCAAGGTTGCCTGTTTCTGTTTTGCAGATATTTGTAGTTGCCAGCTATTTGGAACAGTCCCCAGTCTTGTCTCCCATCAAGACACGTTCTGTACCCAGCTGGCATCAAGCCACAGCCACCATGGCAAACTATAAGAGACTCAGAAGAAGCAACAGATTTTCACAGAAAGAAAGGGGGAAAAAGACAAAAAAACCCCCACCTGAATTGTGAGGTGTAAAAACAAAAATTTAAAGAACTCAGAATGAAAACGTCTTCGAGAAGTTCTTTCTTTACCTCTGGATGTCAGAATATCATCTGGTTTGGGATCATCTGTCCTTTCAGTGCAGGCATTACCAGCCTGCAGCTGGGAAAGCTGCCCGATCCCATCCTTCTGATTATACTAAGAGAATTTATGGCAGGTCCTTGAGCTGTTACCTGATTCTAGACATGACTTTTAAATAATAACTTCTCTAGGACACTAAAAACTGCACAGGACTTTGAAACAGTAAAAATATTGAAATAATGGACTTTTGAGGGAACAATTTCAATTAATCTTAGATCCTGTTGAACTCCTAATTAGCTTTTTCTGTGTTAAAACACAGTAAAGAGATTGAGAAATTACTATAGCTGTATTGATTAATCAGTCTATTTGGCAACACTTGGGGAGATTAAAACAATTTAATGAAAAGGTACATTCTGCACCCCAGAGAGTACACCCAGCAGCGAGCTCAAATGGAGCCCTGGCAGTGCCATGCCACCAAGTGAAAACTCAGGCACCCCAGCAGCATCCACCTTACCACTACCAAGCCAAACCACCAAGTCTCTTCACAGACACAGAATCACACACAGAATCACACACAGAATCACACAGAATCACTAGGTTGGAAAAGGTCCACAGGATCATTGAGTCCAACCATTCCTATCAATAATTAAACCATGCCCCTCAGCACCTCATCCACTCATCTTTCAAATAACTCCAGGGAAGGTGACTCAACCACCTCCCTGGACAGCCATTTCTAGAGGGTCTTCAGCACTGCCTGAATATGTGCACAGAAATATTGAGTAGGAACAGGGAAGAAACCCTGTACTAGAGCTTCATGGATTTAATAACCACTGCACATATTAGTGGCAAAGTCACAAACACTTTGAGCAGGCCTTCACCAAAATGTTCTTATCAAAGCAGGGGCAGGTATTATGCAGCCATCAAAGGGAGAGGAGTCATTCAGAAAGGAGGGGGAGAGAGCCACAAGATCTGCAGTGCTGGTGGATAACGAAAGGAGAACTCAAAGTGAAAACAAAATTCATATTCCAGTCCTTGTATTTGGCCATGTTTCCAACAGCATCTGCTGACACTCACTTGTAACACAGGCAAGGGCTATTTTTCAATAGGAAACTTCTGAGACTATGCAACTGGTCCTGGGAACTTTAACTTTTTTGCAACACATAAGTCAGAATTACAAATCAGGTTTGCCATTGGTAGCTGGATTGTTGTTTTCATGGGCTGTCAAACTGTCTGCATCTATACCTTTACTTACTGATTCACTTGTCATGTCTGAAAAGAAAACAGCTTAAAACTTTTATTGAATAGAGAGAGTAAAAGCAAACATAAAATAGAACATTATGAAAATGCCTTCTAAATCATCTGTAACAAATACCAACTTTCGCTTATTGCTTAGGGAATGTCAGCAGGTGTCACATGCTCTGAATGTAGTGAAGAATCACTTATCGACTGTAAAGCTCATTAGCAATGTCAGACATCAGCCTAAAATCCGCAAACTTGGACTTGGTGAGAGTGACAGTACAGGGCAGTGACAGGACAAAGATGTTAACACACATTTGATAAAATGGTTTGAATGGGAGGTGGAATCTCAAAACTAGATCATGGCCTTGTTACCTAATAACTGCTCCAATGTTAAAATGTTAGTTGACATGGTTTGATAGCTGATTTTGGTCGAGTTCCACTTATGTCATTTTACTGACTCTTTCTCTTCAGCTGAAAGATTAGAGTGAGACGGGGACATAAATTGTAATGGACACGGCTCAGTCCCCACCTTGGGGATGCTGCAGAGTAAATGTTTATGGATCCTGAAAGCACCAGCTGTAAGTCAGGGTGGCAGAATTAGTGTGGAAGTCCACCTGCTTTTATAGGTATTGCAGGTACCACACTATCAGCTTTATACTGCAGACATTAGTTCCTTTGCTAAAGGTAGTAATAATAAACTTAATCTTTCCTTGACGATCTTTTTAGCCAGCCCATTTCCAAAATAATTCTTGAAATCCTCCTTAAGTTGATGGCCATTTTTGGAGACCATGGGGCAGGGAGCATTTCTTCTAACCAGGCAAACCTATTCCATAAATCTCCCTTTGCCCACCAATCTCAGTGTTGTACATACACTTGGTCTTTTCTTTCTTCCCCACCTCTTCCATTTTCACTCAACAAGAAGTCCAAACTGCATTATGAGAACTAATTTTGTTAACAGAACTTTTAAGCCATTTGTAGACTAGACCACCAAGTGTGCCCCACAAAATTTCTCTGGAATAAATTTCTTCCACTTCTTCATCAAAGCTATATACCAGAGTCTAAGATGGATTGTCAGTTTTGGGGTTCAGTAACATGAATTATGACCAATGTTTAAATTGCATGTTGTGTTCCCTCTACCACAGGGAATGTTTTAGCTGCTCTAGTTGTTTCCTGGTCATGCTTTTCTTCAGAACATAATGCCCCTGTGGTACCTTAAAAGTGGCTTTGCAGTTTCAGCCAAATACTGTGTATGCATCATGCAAAGGCAATTGCAGGCACTGTGTACATGATGCCCAAAAAAAATCCTGCATCACAACACTCCTGCCTAGCATGTGAAAAAAGTCAGCTGCATCTCGCACTTCCAAGATGCAACTGAAGTATCCTGTTGAATTTTTAACTTTTACATTGTTTTCACTACACTGTGCACCTTTAAGTTTTATGGGGTCCTAACATCATTCTGGACAAAGAAATATTAAAGGATTTCTAAATGCTGCTGAGGTATTATCTTGCCTAAACTGAAGAGAGCACTGTTTTTCAAATTCTCTCACTGATCACAGTCTGGAAAGATATAATCATAGTTACCACAAGATTAAAAAACTACACAAAATGAGTTCATTCCTTAGTCCCAGACTGCTTGACATTTACAAAATTGGCCTGATTTAAAATGAAAAAAAAAAAAAAAAAAAAGACCTTGAAGGCATTTAAGTTCACAGAGTTACTAGCCTGGGGCTCACTGAAGAATGGCAATAGACTCATTAATTCCTACCACGGCAAAATAGTCAAGGTGCAGAACACAGTCTCAAAATCTTCTCTACCTCATTTCTATCTAAAATGCTTAATGTTTATTAGCTGTCTAAATCCCCAGCATTCAACATATTTCTTGCTTCAAAACCCAAGAGGATTGAGCCATTAACAGCTTCACCTTAAATTGACCTGGCTGGAAGCTGTACTGGGAGAAATCTTGCCACTGGAATTTTTTGACAAATTCCCAGAAAACCTCCAGGAAGCACTCTGGATTTGCTTCAAACACCAGACAGATTGCCCCAGTGCAGGAATTCTTAGCTGTTGTGTCTGAGTCTGCACTTTTGATGACAGACCAGGATCTAATTTGCTTGCTTCCCGAAGGTTGTGAAACAGCAGTTGCAGTAACACTATGCTTAAGCAATAAAAAAAATCACAGATTTTTGCCATTTTCCTGAAAAGGAAACAAGTTAAGAAAGCTATTAAAATTTGCAATTATTTCTATGAGTCACAAAGCAGAAGGGTAACATTGTGCTTATTTTAAAAAAGGGTAGAACAGACAACCCTGGGAACTACTGACCTGTCAGCCTCACCTCTGTGCCTGGGAAGATCATGGAACAGATCATCCTAGAAGCTGTGCTCAAGTACATGGAGGACATGGAGGTGATTAATGGCAGCCAGCACGGCTTCACCAGGGAAAAATCCTGTATGACCAACTTAGTGCCTTTCTATGATGGGGTGACCACAGCAGTGGACACAGGTAAACTGATGGATGTGATCTATCTGGACTCCCTACCCTCCAATGGGGTACAGAGGCTCTGCCTGGGTCACGTACACTCCACGTGTGCTAAAAACAATGCTGTAAACTTTATTTAATTATATAATCATAGAATGGTTTGGAAGAGACCTTAAAGACCATCCACTTCCCACCTCCATGCCATCGGCAGGGACACCTCCCACTGGATCCAGTTGCTCAAAGCCCCATCCAGCCTGGCCTTGAACACCTCCAGGGACAGGGCATCCACAACTTCTCTGGGCAACCTGTTCTGGTGCCTCTGCACCCTCACAGTAAAGAATTTCATCCTAATACCTAATCTAAATTGCCCCTCTTTCAGCTTAAAACTTCACTCCTTGATAAAGAGAATTAATGGATCTGTAGTACTGCTCATACTCTGTAAAATTAAAAAATATTTAATTACCCACAGATTTTCAGTACATTCAACAGTTGTGCATTAAAAAAAATAAACTTTGTTCAAATTAAATTTGCAGTCATAGCCTTTAGAAAAAAGTGAAAAAGCAATTAAATAGAGAGACTGACAATAAAATATACTGCAGTTGCCCATCTTTGCTCATTGCTCTCTACAACTACCTGGAAGGAGGTTGTAGACAGGAGGAAGCTGGCCTCTTCTCCCAAGTGACAGGGAACAGGACAAGAGGGAATGGCCTCAAGCTCACGCCAGGGGAGATTTAGGCTGGACATCAGGAGGAAACTTTTCACGGAAAGGGTCATTGGGCATTGGAATAGGCTGCCCAAGGAGGTGGTTGATTCACCTTCCCTGGAGGTATTTAAGGCAAGGGTAGACAAGGTCCTGAGGGACATGGTTTAGTGTTTGATAGGAATGGTTGGACTCGATGATCTGGTGGGTCTCTTCCAACCTGGTGATTCTATGATTCTATGATCTTATGATCAAATATTGCCTGTTAGGAATACACTAATTTAAGAGGGTGGCACGTTTTCACCTGCCAACAATATATATACATGAAAGGCAGCACTGAAAGCTCCCATAAATTTAATGATTCATCTCTACTCTCAGATCGTAACAATCTCCAAGAGCACCCACTTTAGTTGTTTCCATATTATAAGAACAGTAATTAGAGAGGAGTCCAACTTGAACTCTTAATCCACATTTTCTTCATTTGGATGTGGGAACAAGTTTCCAGATGCAGCTTGTTTTCTGAAAGAATTACAATTTCAATAGTAGAAGCTATAACTTCTCCAGCACAGAATAGCTTGAAAGCTATCCCACTCTTTGACCCAGGTGTTTTGGCAGACACCTTCATCTACCCACCATTCAGAGCTACCTCACAACTTGCACTGAAATGCCAAATCAGAATCATTCAAAATTAGCCTAATGCCATCTTTTTCTATACTAGGAGTATGTCCTTCCAGAAAACATTTGATGTCATTACAGGAGTTCCATGCCTACAAGATTATCTGAATGAATAATGACTGATTAAGGTGCGATATAGAATGTAAACTGCCAGAGGCATCTGAAAAGCCCTGTTGCCACGTAATGCATTATTTTCTTCAATATTCAAACCAAAATTAAACTTAATTGCAGGTGGGCAAAGACACTTTCTTCGAAAGCAGAAATGCTTTTCTACATCTTTTCTCTCTGATTTATTACTGGTTGCTAGAGTAGTTCATAGCTTGTTTTTCACAAAGCTGTCTGTAGTTTGATAGTCTAAGTATATCCAAAGGTTCCCCTCACCCTTCTCCGACCCCTTTAATTTTCCTCCCCTTGCATTTCCTGACCATTCATCTTTCAAACAGACTATCACAACACCTCGCCTCTGCATTCTTTTCAGCTAAAAATCACTAGCTGTTTCACAATTTCTCAGAAACTGGTGCCAGTGCTCCGTCTCACATTCCTGACCTGTCTGCACTGCACACGCAGCCCAAACCCACACAATGCCAGTGCTGTGCAGCTGCAAAACTTCATGGTGTATGAGTGTGTGGAGGGGGAGGGAAAGGAATTAAGGTAGTTTATTGGCTTTTTCTGATACTTTGAAAATTAATGAAAATATTCTAAAAACTGATGTGATAATGTGAGAAAATGACAGTTGTATATCACAAGCTTCCAGAAAAGAGACTAAATTTTCTATTAACCACTTAAAATGTCCTCCAGTGGTAGCAGAAGAGAAGATCTCTGCTAAGGAGAAAATAATATAAGCTGCAACTCTGCCTCCAACAAATGCTATTGTTAAATATTCCTACATAACTATGTAGCTCCACAACAGTCCAAAGAAGTGAGTAGACCATGTTACAGTGCCACACAAGCAATGTTTCTCAAACTGCATTTCTGGGACCATGCTGGTGCCTTGACAGCAAAACTGAAGCTGCTCTTCTTAGGCACTACAGAAGGAAAGTGAGACTATGCCATTTTTTTCACCCCGACCAGTGGCTAGCACAGCTTCCAAAAACACAGGTTTCATTTCTGTATTGGTAAAAAAAGTATTACTTGCAAATTAGGACTAGGTACATACTGTGCATCTAAGGATAAAATAGATTAAAAAAAAATCTCAGTAAATGGTTTACCAAATTAGATCACAAAGATAAATTGTCTATAGACTATCCTCACTAAGATGTATGACAGCTGTAAAATCCCTTTGTAGCAGAAATTCACGTAACTAAACCCTCAAGAAAAAGCCCATCAATGCTGGCTATGTATCACATGAAGCTACTTCTTGGCCATGGCAGACTTGAAACACAGGTGACAGCTTTCATTTCCAAAAATCCCATTGTTATAAAAGCCTCTTTTGAAATGTATCAGAATATTGTGACATACAATAATGCCGTCTAATTTCTTACAGAACTTTGGGAACAGGTTCCAAGAAGGCAGCTGCATGGCACTCAAACCATCATGCCCAGAGGTGATGCATGACACACCAAACAACCTACACTTACCTGGGCACTCAACAGCTCCATCATTCAAACTGTGGCACCGAAGCACACAGTAAAAGAATCAAAGCAGAACTATAGAGACCTAAGAATGTTCATTATCAAAATGATAATTTCTTTAAAAGGCAAATCATCCTAGCAGAACCCTCACATTAACAATACAGGCTACGAAATGAAAAACAGCCTTCCAAAACTCTGAGAATCTACAGATACAATAATATATTTTCTCATGAATGAATATCCCTGCTTTCTCAAGGTGTGGAAATGTCAGCTGCTTCTAAATGTTTTCAGCATTGAAATTTCAAGTTAGTGTTTCAGGCAACCTTTAATAATTTCGGGTGCATTCAAAACATTGCAGTAGTGTCTCTATCTGTTTTGTTACGAGAAATAGGACATAAAGGGTATTAGGATACAATAGGTCCTTCAACTGATAAAGAACTATATTCTTTCATCAGTGAATATATTTTGCTTGCTCTTTTATGTCTAAACATGGGGTTTTTCCTAGTATGAATCACACTGAAACAAAGCATTTTGTCTGACCTAGTAACAGTAATGAACAACAAATTGCCATAATACTTACTAAGAATTCTTAAAGAAAAAATTCTTTCTTGAGTCAGACATCTTTACCACCAGGAATTCAAGTTTTTCCTGCTTAAGCAGATGTTCTCTGCTTGAATTTCCATCCTAGCATGGCAGCAGCCAGCAGCTGGTCTCCTGTCTAGAGTGCGCTGCTTTGAATGCAGCCACTAGTGAATTACACACCCTAAATCTGACACAAATAGAGTCTTGAGATATAAGGAGTCATAAAGTAGATTTGATGGGCTTTAACTGTAGCTGACTGCTACATGAGGAACATACTCTGCAATAACACATACATTGTATGGATCCTATTTGCTTCCTTGTGATAAAGTGGCAACTTAAGCTGTGAAAATTACTGTCATCCATCTCACCCCATGCATTCACATGCTCGGGAAGTGTAAGCGAATACGCAGCTACGTGTTTTGCAAACAAAATATTTTCACCAAGTTAAAGAAGAGAGTGCTTTAATGCATTTCACAACAACTGATCAGGCAATGCATTGAGGCCTGGCATGAGCCCAGGCCATCAAATGCCATCAAATCTCCTTCACACACACAGAACTGTCCTGCCTTGCAGGTCAGAATCAGATTCATGGTACAAAGGTCCAAACCCACAAAGTAAAAAGGACAGAACTTATTCCTTAACTCAAAATTTTCTTTATTATATGCTACAAAGGCACCTCCATTTTGCTATTTTTATGTGCTGACAGCATTTGTCTTCACTGCATCTCGCTGATATCACAATGTGTTTATACAAAGCTTGATGTGCAAGGAGCACGAGGGTATATGTTCTATAATACAGGTTTATAAATAAATACACATGCAGTTTATTTGAACTTAAATGAACTCCAGTGCACATCGTGAGAAAATTGTGTTCTGTAACACAGCACTTCTGACTTTTATAGATTATTTTGTTAATATTTTCTTTTGATTTCAAGAACTCTTTGTTGCAGTGTATCTGCTGCATTATCTTATACTGCATTACGAGTTCTTTATACACTTTTATCACATTTCTATGATAACTCTTAAAATCTAATCATTCCTTCATCCAGTTATTGGTTTATCTTTAATGTTATCATCAAATTTTCATTTTCTACCTCTAGATCCTTTCTTTTTCTACTTTTCCACAGAGAGATCATAATCCCACATTATTAATTATCTTACAGTGATATTGAAGAATTTATTGCTGCTGATGTAATAGGGAAAAACAATTGATTTTAATAAAAGCACACTTGAATCCATCGCCTGAAAATCTGGACTGATTTTTCCAGGATGTAAGCTCAGCAAAATTCATACAGTCCCAGACTCTATGCTCGATTATAACACAGCAGTGTAACCTGCTCCTGTAAATCTACTAGCAGGAATGGGTTCCAGAATTTTACCATAACAGCTAATCACTACAGGTTCTGCCTATCGCTTTGTAAACAAGAACAGGGTTACTGAGACATTGTAACAGTTCAGAGCTCTGGGGACTAGCAGCAATATTTTCATTTGTCAGATGAGACAGAAATTTAAAGATGGGCTTGCCTAGAAAAATTGACAAGATATTTACAAAACTAAAGAAATAAAAGAAGCTTCAAGCAAGACACAATTACTCATTCTAATAGTCTGTCTGTACTAGCTTTGCTTACAAAATGAAAAGTATGCAGCACAACACCTACCTTTTAATTAGTCTCCATTGATTTTTTGTGTGATATGAATAATTCCTATAGAAGTTTTAACCTTCTGAGAAAGTACTATTACAAGTGATCCTATTTCTCAGGGGAACTTCGACATATTTGCCTGTCATGCAAGCTCTGCCTAGAGCCCACGGTGCACATCCGTGACCACTCCCATCTCCAGGCTCTGCCAGCGCTTGGCTTGTTCAGAGACCATGGGACCACAGCAGCTTTGCCCAAATAGTAAAGGGAAGGCTGACTCATGTGAATTCTGCAACCACATGCATGCACACCTATGAATACCTCAGTTAAAAGAAGCATCTGTTTCATCAATAGAAACACTGAACGAGAAGGTAACCAGAGTGAACAAATGGAAGGTAAGGAAATGATCCATTTCACATCTAAATCTTCTTTGGGTGGATCTCTCAGGGGAGGGAGAAACCACAGAGAATGATGGAGAAAAGTTAAATCCAAGACTCCAAAGTCTCAGTGCAAGTAAGACCCGAAGCGGTGCATGTAAAAACTTTTAAAAGGCTCAGGGCCTCAGCATAGTACCATAGACTGGAAAATCAAGTAAAAGTTGTGAAGAAGAAATTATCAACTGGTTTTTTTCCTACGTGGATGTTGAGACATATGAAGTAAAGAAACCAACATTAAAAAAAGAGGCTAAGAGATCTGTGAGAGGAAACAACAAATAAGAAAAAAAAGAGACAGACCTTGCCAGTTTATTATCGCAGTGGGGGCAAGTGAACCTCACGACAAATCAATATGATTTCAGATGAAGGACTTTATTATGAGTTAACTCACTGTTTATATAGACCAAGCAGGCCAAACATGAGGTAAACATTGATTGGTCACTTCTGCTGTAGCAACCAGCCTTCCTTGGCAACCGCTCAACCCACATAACTTGGTTGCTAGGTTGCAAACTCCTGCCTCCATCTTCAAGTTACTTCATTAACATAACACAACAAAGTCATTTACCACTTTTGTGACTTTACCCAGCTCCACCTTGCCAGGGCACTTGAAGAAACAATTACCAACAGTTTATACATTGATACTCATAGAAAAAGCTTGGCAGGCAGAGCTACCAAGGTTTCTTCAGGATTACTGAGGGACCTGGAAAACCAGCAGGAACATTGCCAGGACAGGTTATCTCTGCCAGCTAGCAGGCATAGTGATTCGGCACACGGCGTCAATTTAAATCTTTACATCACATTTTCTGTCATAATATCAGCAGGCCAGAACTGATATCCAGCAGCTAAGACAAAAAAAAAATGGTTTTAATTATTCTGAATTAACTGAGAAGTATTGTTTGTAAAAGATTTATTAAAAGCCTTTAAAGAGAAAATTGTAGGGGGAAGAAGAGGGGGAAAAGAAGCTGTTCAACTTGTTCACTATCTTTTTTGGATTTGGAAATACATACCATATAATATAATTACACAAAAATGTTTCAGTGAGCTATTCTCGTATGCAGATGCTACACTTTAAAGCTATTTAATATGAATAATTAGTAGCAATATTTCTCTTTGAGTAATATTTCTCTTTCTACTATAGCAAGTATCTTCAGATACGAGAGGGGCCATGAGATGCTGAGCTCTATACTCATCAGACCTCAGAGCCCACTGCCAAGTTCCCTGGGCACAGGAGAACAAGTCATGTCCTCAAAGCCCAGTGGGAAAAGTCCCTGAGGAGAGAGACTTACCCTGAAAAGGATGTCTCCCAAATGCAGCAAAATCAGCAAGATCAGGCTTAGCAAGCACAGACAAACCTCCCAAAGCCAAAGGAGACCCCACTCCTGGTTGCTGATTATTTGGGCAGGACTGACCCCAAACAAGCAAATGCAGCAGGAAAAGGCTGCATCCTCCAAGGGAGGACAGGGAACTTTCAAAAGCAGTTTTTAATAATTAAGGCTGAGGTAAACAAGACATTTTGTCCTCACAGGACTCACAAATGTTATAATCACTGATATGATCCTTGCAAGGAAGGAAAGAGAGGAGAATGGAAGTGGAAAAGATAAAATCATTGCCAAAAAACTCTCCTGGTTCCTTATCCCCCAAGGTATACATAGCAATATTGCAGGGTCACAGAAGTTATAAACTTTCCGAAGCTAGAAAATGAACATGGTTGAAAATTTTCATTTAATAAGTGGAGGAAACAAATGGCAGAGTGACTGCCAGTACTCTCCAGG
Source organism: Coccyzus lansbergi (assembly GCA_033558105.1). Classification (NCBI taxonomy): domain Eukaryota; kingdom Metazoa; phylum Chordata; class Aves; order Cuculiformes; family Coccyzidae; genus Coccyzus; species Coccyzus lansbergi. The sequence continues at coordinate 611,442 of JAUMJK010001095.1, forward strand.
TAGTGCTTTTCACCAGCACTATCAGTTGAACAGATCTATGCCAAGACACTAGGAAAAACTGTTAGTAAAAATTAGCATGTTGATGAACTTCAGAACAGTAATGGAATGTACTGCAACAGGGATTGACAGGTGGACGGACGGACAGAAGGAAGGAATGAAGGAAGGCAGGAAGGAGATTCGCTGAAGCTTAACAAATATTGTAAACAGTAGCAAAGTTAGTCTTTGAGGATACCAAAAAGTATCTGTAGACACTGGACAGCCCAAGAAAATTTGAAGTCTTTCTAACTTTTATCTTGCAATTCCTGCCTTTTACAGTCATGCAATTGCAAAGTTTTCAGGAAGGGCCAGTGATAATCTTGAAAGCCACAATAAGACTAACAGAAATTATCCACTAAAAGGTAGGAACATCCTTTGTTCATTTTCTTATACTTCATCTTTGTTTTTCCAAGAATTATTGCTTAAGCAAGTCCTAAGAATCAGTATGCATACTCATGTATGGAAAAGCACCTAAACTGAAATTTCTCAGATTTCAAAAAGCTCAGATTCTAAACCTAACATTACTTTAGCAGATTAGTAGTGTTCAGTTGCAACATTCCACCTCTTTTAGTAAGCAAGATTAATTTAAAAAAGAGGTCTGACTCAAAAAACCCAAGACTAACCCTGTAGCTCAGAAACCAAGAGTAAGAGTGGAGAAACAAAGAGCTGGTTCTAGCCTGTCAACATCAGACAAGGCTCAACTCAATTGCTTCACTCGGTAGTAGTGGACACACGTTCAAATATTGATGCTTTCTTACACTCAGTTGGGAAATATCAGCGTGCAAGAGAGAACAGCAAGTTAACATCAAGATAACACACAAGCCCAACAACAGTTTCTCTGTGAAGCAGTTTCTAGCTAGTAACAACATCACTGTGCTTGAGCACCCATCCTATTCATCAGACCTGGCTCCCTCTTTCCAAAGAACAAGTCAGTGCTCAAAGGAACCCACTGTTTGTCAGTAGAAGATGTGAAAGCAAAAATGACAGAGATACTCAACAGCTTTTCAGAAAATGACCTGCAGAATTGCTGTGAACCCTGGCAACATCATATGCAGCTGTGTGTCAACTCAGAAGGGAACTATTTTGAAGGTGATTGTAGTCAATTTTCTTAATTTGTTAAATAAAAAGAGTTACAGACTTAGTCTTGGGGGTTTTGTGTTAGACCTCACATGTTTTTGTTATTCAAATGACTTTCAACGGAACATGAAAACAAGAACTGTAGAGGAATCTGTTGGGCAATTAGTAAAGTGATACTTAATAAAGTTTGGGGAGTCAAAGGACTTGCCCTAACTAGTCCTGAAGAAAACCCAAAAAGCAGCCATTCTTCAACTAAAACCAAAAATCATAATTTCTCCAAATTTTACCTTCTTCTTGGTTTCTCTAGTAATAAATTAAACAAATCCAATAAAATTAGTTGGGACTTCTCATGAACACCAGACTGAGTTCAGAAGGCAAACTGAACCAAATTTGTAACAAAAATCCAAACCAAATGAACTATCCAAAACTTCAGTTTTGCAACACTGACATTTGTCTAGTGCTGAATTTAAGGGTCCACAGTGAAAACAGTACCTGACCTTATAAAACCCACTAAAACACACTATAAAACACACTACACTAAATGGTAAATGGAATATTTAATAGAAACATTAAATAGAAGCAGGAAGAAGCATGCATAGACAGATATAGACAATAACCAGTTTAACCCATGGTGAAATAAAGTACTTGAACACATTATTATTATTTAGTTAGATAAGTGTAATAAATCTAGCTCATTTCTGCTAACACATCATTATAGCATGGCTTTCTAGAAAACTGATGATACACAATACCATATACAAAAATAAAGTCCCAACTGACACACAAAAAAGATGCAGAAAGACATAAGACTTCAAGTCTCTTAAACCCTTAAAATATACTTCTGGATATTTACAGTCTATTCAGAATTGTATTCAGATTTAAATAAATGGTTAACATTCATGTCTTTGTTAGCACATACAGGTTTTAGTATGTGACAGCACCTTTGGTATGTAAAAATCACTCTGCATTTATGTTTTACCACATATTTCACAGCTTTTTGTACCTTGCACAATATTGAACTGTGCTTTTTAAAACTCTTTAGGCACAGGTTACACTTTTTGCAATCTATTTTCTACAAAGAGTTATTCTCAAACTGGGTAGCAATCCCTATTGGATGCAGAAGGAACAACAGTGACAGGGGATGAGGAAAAGGCTAGTTGGAACTAGATGATCTTTAAGGTCCCTTCCAAACCAAACCTATGATTGTATAAAAACCTATCTTATGATTCTATATAAAAGAAACCTATCTTTATAAATCTTTTCTTTATAAAAACCTATCTTATGATTGTATAAAAACCTTTTATTTGTCTGGTATGTAAATCATTCTTCACCTCAAAGTACCTAAATGCAATTATATTGGCTTGTGCAGAAAGCAGGAAAACAGCACGTCAAACAATAAATAGCAGAAAGACGGTCTTAAAACACGCATGCAAATTATGCTATACACATTAAAGAATGTAACGAGATAAATATGATCCCATTTTAGTAGAACATACAGGACAGTTGGACTACAGTAGTGTAGTCTGCCCAGAGACCTAGAACCTTACATACAAGAGAAAAAATAATAGATTTTTGGTAAAAACAATAAATCCTCAACAGTTTCAACACAGAGATGGCAGTCAAGATAATATCAGAAATGACATGTTAACAACCTCTGCAGTTCTTTATAGAAGAAAATTTAGATCAAAGACTAAACACAGAACAATAACCAAACTGTCCTTCATCAAGCTGGCATCATTTCAGATAAACTGTACTAATCACGGTACATTACTCAATAGGGATATTCCAGTATTAGTACTGGAAATTATTTCTGAATAAGTATTTTAACCATGCAACTTACAGCTGGCCTCTGCAACTAACGGGAAAATCAGACCTGAAGAATAGATTCTTCTTCCTGATCCCCAAACTGCCCCTAAAGATTTCTTAGGCTGCCCCCTCCCAAATCCTGCTGAAATATGAAGAGCAAAACCAGCTCCATCACTGTGGCCCTGAACCTGTATGAAGTGGTTCCTTCTGGGAAGGAGACCAGAATTAGATCTTTGTTCTGTGTTGCTGGATCACAACCTCACTTCATAAACTGAGGAGCTGCATCAGAACTCATGATATTTGTCCTGACTCTCAACCAAAAGAGTCTACGTAAAATCAATCAGAGTATCCTCAGAAGATCCTGCCCATGTCTCCAAGGTTGCACCCAGGAGAGGACTCTCTTGTCCAGACCACAAGGCAGAATGGATGCAGGCACAGCCAAGCAGCAGGCAGCGGGCTCAACATACCACATGGTAGACCCTGCAGAAAGGCACTACATGCTGCAGGCAGCCCCTCACAGCACTGCTGGGACTCCAGACCATGCAAATGCTTTATATGACTTTTACCTATGACTCTTGCTTTGGCTGGCTGTGGAGCGCTCTGGCATGTATTCACCAGTACAGCACTTGCATGTCAGTGTCTTTTTCACTATTTTAACTAGGATTTCCTGAAAATAATTTTATCTTTTACTACCTACACTGTTTAGCTCATGGAGTGAATATTAGGAAACCAGCAGAAAATAGTATTTGATAGACAGTCTGTCAGGTTGACCTACACCACTTCTTTGTATAATACGTACAAATTCAGGTCTATAATAGGAGTTTTAATACACTTATAACTACAGCAGATCAGACTGTGAGGTTTTAATGTAAAGGTAACTGTGCCTTTACAGTAATCTGAAAGATACCAAGAGAGGACAGAAGCAGGGAGGGGAGAGAAAAGCTTTCAGGATTTATTAGATGTTACCGCAGTAATGACCCTTCTTTGAAAATATAGCGTGCAGTACCATTCCCTGCTGACACTAAAGCACAGTGACTGTGCGCATGGCTCACAATTACAGCAAACTCTGAAACTTGTCAATCAAGGAACAGAGCTGCTAATGCCAAACAAAACAAAACCTGGGAAAAGAATCTATAATGTAAAAAAAATACATTTTCTTTGCTCTCATTTATAATGGTAGTGAGGGAACTAACTACAGGGGGTGTTTAGCATATTTACAAGACACTACAGGAGGCTTTTAGCATATTTACAAGCAACAATGGCATCATTTTACATGCAGAAGTTTAAATAATGTAAAGTCTGCTCTGTCTTTAGCTTCTTTGATTTAAAGCATCTATATCTATACCTTGAAACTTTCAAATTGGATCATTCAAAACCCCATGCTCTACTAACTCATCAGGCTCACAGAGCACTTGTTATGAATTTTCCAGTAACAACAGGGCATCTTGGTTTGGGATTTCTTTCTGTTTTATTTTATGCTTTATTTAAAAAGAGGAAAGAAAAGAGCTTTGCTAATGTTTCAAAGTAACACAGGATTTTCTTTTCAGACTTTGGTTTTATCTGTAACAGTAAACTGTGCTGATGTTAGATGCATGCAATACGTTCAGACAGCTGTGTCGTGTTAAGCACACTGGTATACTGAGCCTTACTTCTTTTACAGGGTAGGAGTAAGAAGTCAGTATATTTTCTATTCTGATCTTTAGTCTTGGGAAAGGATACCCTGAGGTAGATAGAAGGAACAGACTCTATGTCAGGAATGGTGTATGTCTAGTACAAACTAGTTTGGATGCAAAGACCAGACTGGACCTGGCCCAAACTGGAATCTTTTTAATTTCCATTCCCCAGCACTGGGGGAGTGAAGTGGCAACAAGTGTACATGGCATGGACTCACTGGAAATTAAAGCACTCTGTGCCAGTTGCTCAGCAGCTGAACAAGAGTAGGGCTGAGGAGTACATAGTTGGTGAGACCAGACAAAGCCGTCCCTTTGGCTACATTCATCTTACTTTTACTATAAAACCTATATTATGTAAATACAGATCCCATCACTCCTAATCTTCTGTTTTATTTAACACTCCTAAACTTCTGTTTTATTAAAGAAATCTAATATCTAACTGAGGATTGTGTGCTTAATCTAAGGAAGGGGCATTGTATAATGTGTGAACAGAGTGACATGCAGAAGACATCTTTTAGATCGAAGGACCAAGGTTGATAGTTTCCCTAACAGAAACAGCACCTACAAGACCCATGACAGTCAGCAGCATATGCTCACTGCCAAATTGCAGGCTTTCATAACCTTGATCTATGATATGTGACTACAGTCTGTGCATAAAAATCAGTTTCATTCTTCCTTTCTCACTGTATTTTAGCACATTTACTTGCAGCAAGACTTGCAACAAGATCAAAAGGAAATCATAGAATCACAGAATGGTTTGGGTTGGAAGGGCTCTTAAAGATCATCTAGTTCCAACTCCTGTGCCAAAGGCAGGGACAGCTCCCAGTAGATCAGGTTGCTCAAAGCCCCATCTAACCTGGCCTTGAACACCTCCAGGGATGGGGCACCCATGACTTATCTAGGCAACCTGTTCCAGACCCTCACCACCACCACAGTAAAAAATTTCTTCCTAATATCTAATGTAAATCTATCCTCTTTCACCTTAAAACTATTACACCTCAACCTATCACTACACTCTGTGATAATGAGCCTCTCATCAGCTCTCCTCTAGGCCCTGTTTGAGTACTGGAAGGCTGCTGTAAGGTCTTAGCAGAATCTTCCCTTCTTTAGCATAAACAAGTCCAACTATCTCAGCATGCCCTCACAGTAAAGGTGCTCCAGTCCTCTGATCATCTTCAGGACCCTCTTCTGGACTCACTGTAACAGATCTGTGCCCTTCTTGGTCTGAGGACTCCAGAATTGAACACAGCACTCCAGGTGAGGTCTCACAAGAGTAGAGTAGAGGGGAGAATCATCTCCCTTGACCTGCTGGCCACAGTAGCCCAGGATACGACTCTGAAAGATGAGGCAGAGGACAGATTTGTCTGCACTTGAAATCTGGCGTGCAGCTGAGGCGCTTAATATAGGAATGTCACCCAGCACTCTCCTTTGACAGACCCTCATATCGCAAGAGTAATTCAGTCTACCCAAAATCAGCTTCAATAAGACAAAAAAACACCAGAATTATTGATTGTTTGAATTTCACTCTAATTAACACTAACTACAACATAACTTTTTAATAGATGTTTGTAGACATTATTAGATTTTATTTCTTTATAATGCACTTACATTTTTTTACAAAATTCTAGCTCTCAATCTCTATATAAAATTTCCCTCAAATTTTCCATTATGTCTACTCAAAATCTATTAAATATTCATGCAACTCAGGGAAATTTCCCCATCATGTATGGTTGGACACAGACTGCAATTTACAATACTCATGGAATATGTTAAATAAATTTCTAATCTTTGAAAACTTATTTGAAGAAGACATTGCTTGTGACAAAACTAAGGAGCAGCGCAAACAGGATCACCCTCTCAAGCCAACTGGAAGTCACCTGCATGCCCGCTTACAGCCCTCCAGCTGCCTTTTCCCACATCTCCCTTCATCTTTCACATGAAACTCAACACTCCCTTGAAGGACAGGCTTTAGTCCTTACCTTACATTACTCATAACAATACTGTATAAATGACGGGCTAGACTCTGCCATCACTTAATTCTGATTACACTCTGTCAGGGTCCACTCCAGAAACCACAAGTGTTCAGGCCCCCTCCGACCTTCTGTGGCAGCCACCCCATTGGCAGGTGAGGGGAGCAGTGCCTGCTCCTACGCCTCTGCCTCTCATTGTTAGCCAGGAGCCACCAAAATACCCTCAGGCACACACAGTGTCATATTCAGACAATGTTTAAGACACAAACAAGAGTAAAGAAGTAGGTCTTTACATGCTCATTTCATTGAATTAAGGTCATGGCACTATATGTGTAGATTGTCAACCTCTTTGGGGTTTTAGCTATATCTATAGGAAGGTGTATACACACATGCCTACTTCTACTGAAAGTAACTGTGGTTGCAAAGCAGGAGATTGTCTTTAAAAAAATTTGCCTGGAGGAGAAGGACCTGAATGTGTTGGTTGACAGCCAACTGAACATGAGCCAGCAGTGGCCAAGAAGTCCAATGGCATCCTGGCTTGTATCAGAAATGGCGTAACCAGCAAGGTTATTCTCCCTCTGTACTCAGCACTTGTGAGACCGCACCTCTAATATTGTGTTCAGTTCTCGGCCCCTCGCTACAAGAAGGCTGTTGAGGCTCTGGCGCAATTCCAGAGAAGAGCAATGAAGCAGGTGAAGGGGTTGGAAAACAAGTCTTACAAGGAGTGGCTAAGGTAACTGGGGTTGTTTAGCCTTGAGAAGAGGAGGCTGAGGGGAGACCTCATTGCTCTCTACAACTACTTGAAAGGAAGTTGTAGAGAGGAGGATGCTGGCCTCCTTTCTCAAATGACAGGGGACAGGACAAGAGGGAATGGCATCAAGATCCACCAGGGAAGATTCATGCTGGACATCAGGAAAAAAATTTTCATGGAAAGGGTCATTGGACACTGACAGAGGCTGCTTAGAGAGGTGGTTGAGTCACTTTCCCTGGAGGTGTTTAAAAGATAGGTGCATAAGGTACTGAGGGGTATGGTTTAATGATTGATAGGAATGGTTGGACTTAATGATCCAGTGGGTCCCTTCCAACCTAGTGATTCTATGATTCTAAAAATCAGGATGTTGATTTTTTTTATTTTGTCTGATGCAACTGCTGCTGGTGTTGCATCAGGTGAGAGGTGAGCTTCTTTGTGAAGCTATTTCTCTGTTGTGGCTTTGCTTTCCTTTCTGCTTCTTACATGTATATGTGTGCTGATCCACAAAGATGAATAGCTCAGAGCTCATGGAAACTAATCACTTCCAGTGCCTGAACTACCATCATAAATAACTCGGATTTAGACCCTGCTGCAAAGTAACAAGATCGCCAAATATTAAGCCAGTAATTAATTAGCTGAGTTTAAAAGTAGTCACTCTTTCACATAATAAATTGTAACTGGTGGAAACTTGGTCAAAATTCACCTCTAATAAGAGGTATATCATACTGCCATTGCTGTAACTGTTTGATACAGCTTGAAGCATGACAGTAAGTATCCCTGAGTAAATAAATTCAACTATCTGGGTAATTTACTGCTGCAATATGTATCTGTTTGGTACTGTGCATACATTTTGTATGATTAAGTGATACAGGATCTTTAAGGACTCTTACGCAGTGTAATACTTTGATAGCATATGGCCTGACATAATTATTTTACTCTATGGTTTATTCGCACACTGTAAACTAAAAATAATTAGAAGGCTGTCGTCTGAATTATGAATAATGGATTACAATAACCTGGCATTATTGTTATTTTATTCAGGAAAATACTGTTACACACAGCCTTGTTTCAGTCATGTTGCTCCACTTCTATGCCTTTACTATTTTGTATTCCTGCATCTGGGACAGTAGAGTCCAATGAAAAGGGATGCATTCTGTTCTCTCTCATTTTTTTTCTTTTTTTTCCATATAAATCAGCTTGGTTCAGCTTCTATTCTTATTGCCATTTTTACAGTGTGAAGTTAGATGCCTATTATATCAATCCTCATGCAGACAGGTAATTTTCACTCACAATTTTGTGTTGCCTGTATTTGAAAAGGTTGCACACGATCTACTTGGACATGCACAGTATGCCAGCCTGAGCCTCAGGGGAGGATCTCCACTCTTCATATATTTTACACTTTCAAGAAAACTGCCTATAGAATACTATACACAGCCATGAGATGTACAGTACCCTTCAGTTCATAGAATCATAGAATCACCAGGTTGGAAAAGACCCACCAGATCACTGAGTCCAACCATTCCTATCAAACACTAAAACATGTCCCTCAGTGCTTCATCCACCCATCCCTTAAACACCTCCAGGAAAGGTGACTCAACCACCTCCCTGGGCAGCCTGTTCCAGTGCCCAATGACCCTTTCCATGAAATTTTTTTTCCTGGTGTCCAGCATGAATCTTCCCTGGTGGATCTTGATGCCATTCCCTCTTGTCCTGTCCCCTGTCGCTTGGGAGAGGAGACCAGCTCCCTCCTCTCTACAACTTCCTTTCAAGTAGTTGTAGAGAGCAATGAGGTCTCCCCTCAGCCTCTTCTTCTGCAGGCTAAACAACCCCAGCTCTCTCAGCTGTTCCTCATAAGGCCTGTTCTCCAGCCCCCTCACCAGCTTCATCACTCTTCTTTGGGCTCGTTCATCCCTTTGAAAGCAGAGAAGCAGGCAAAGGTAACATGTTGGGTTTTCAGACCCAATAGTCTGTTGGAAACCAGCATAAACTGAAGCTGCCTCCTTGCAGTCCCCAGGAATTAATTTCTCACTGCATGCTGTAGCACTGAAGACAGTACATTTACTTGCAAAATGAAATCAAGAATCATATTTGCAACAAGAAAAACTTCAGTTACACCGATATTCTAATACAGTGCAAAATTACTTTTGAAAGCCCTTCGTAAAGTTTTCTTCATGACTGTTGAAAGATAACAGCAAACTACTAGGACAGACAAAATACCTTAAATTGTTGCAAAATGCCAGTTGGCATCTTTCTGCAGAAAATGCTACCTTCTAAGATTAATTCTAATGCATTCAAATGATATTCAAACTTTTGTAGAGGAGACAATTGAATTTTACTAACAGTTTTACTGTCCTGGGGGAATATGTCCAAAATCATCTTCATTTTACAGCAGGAAGACTGTATAAATAAGAAAGATAGTAGAAAACAATAGACTGAATACTGAATAGGGGCATAGCACATATACATTATTTACAAGGCAGAAGTTCTAAGTATTACAAAAGTTGAAACCTGCTCCAATATTAAAGTAAGGGATATTTGAGATAAGTTATTACATGACTCCAATACTAATCTTCTAGGACATTTTGAATTCAAATTCTATTCAGTAAGAAACTCTGCAGATTGCAGTACATTTATGAATAGTAGTCAAAAATATCTCTTCAATTTTATCTTTAATATAGCTGGAATAGGGGAAATATCCCCTTAAATTAACGGGATTGAATAAAAGAGTAAGAGCTTGAAGAATCAAATCTTTTTGTTTCTAAAACCTTGTTATCAAAATACGTAACAAAAAATTACACAGAATGAAATATATCTTCTGAAAACAACCCTCACCTATTTAAAACATTTGGACCAGTCACATTGGCTTCTGAGGAAGCACCCTAAAACCCATGTGAAATCTCCAGTGTGCAAGAGACAAATACAGGATACACACACACAATGTAATTTACCATGTTGTTGCTCTACTAGAGTGTTGCTTTGTTCCCTCAAAATGTTTCACCAACCAAAGTTGATTCACCTTCGCTGGTGGTGTTTAAGGCACGGGTAGATGAGGTCCTGAGGGACATGGTTTAGTGTTTGATAGGAATGGTTGGACTCGATGATCCAGTGGGTCTCTTCCAACCTCCTGATTCTATGATTCTATAACTCTGTCTCTTAGAGAAGTCACCCAGCAGAAGGGATCCTTAGCACCTCAGAGGATGAGGCAAAACCTTTGTTTTATTTAACAGCTATATATGAGGTACCCCAATATTACTGAAGAGGGAGAGGGTTGCTTCATTTCTGTTATGAAGACAATGCAAAGTACTGTCACCATTCTTCCTAGAAGCACACCAGGAAAAACAGAGAAACAAACCAAGAAAACCAAGAAGGAAATATAAAAGGTCAGGTTAATGCTTCTCCCATGTGGCTTTGTGAGGCAGCCAAGGTGTCTTCTTACCTCTGCTGCTGGATGCTCCCTTTGAAACACTCAGCCCACTGAGTGGTGAGTGCTTGGAGGAGGAAGAACACTGCCATACAATCAGTTGCAATTCCTCCTCCAAATTTCCCCAAAAGAAGCTTTTTCAAAAGTAGACCAACACAAATCAATAAGATTTTAATAGCTAACACCAAAACATTTACTTTCCTTTCTTACGCCAAAAAACACACTGCTGACCATCTTCACCAGTGAGCAGAACCTCTGAAGTACCATAGGACAGACAGTACTGGGCAGTGGAGCCTTGGGAAAAGCACAGTGCAAGGAAACAGCACAAAGACAGTGTCCTCCTTTCCTTCCTCCCTAAGTCCAGGTAACAACACAGACTGAAGGATTTTCAGTGTGCCTTGAAAGCAACCAGAAGGCTCTGAAGACCCTTTCTTATGATGGTTCTCTTCAGATAAATGGCATGCAGATACAGGAGCTCTGTTTCCATGCTGGAACTAGGTAGCAGCTCCCCAGGAGAGCTCAGCCACGCGGCACCAACAGCCTCAGCTATGCAGAGGTTCAGTACCACAACATTTTCTTTAACACCTGTAGCAACTTCTAAAGAATTTCTGTCTTATGAGCAGGCTTTCCATTCTGCAATGAACAAAAATAATGCATGCCACTGGCTCAGCACAGTAGAAACTATGAAATAAATCATTACTTTTAGCTTCCATGATATTGGCAGATACAAATATCAGTTTCCATCTCCTTACTAATTCCCTTAACACACCATTGTATAAATTATTATTAGCAGTGTAAGAATACCTCTATCAAATGAATTTTCAGACTTTGTTTCTTATTGTTCAAAATGGGGAAATCGTGCTTGTTCAAAATTAATTTTTAAGAAACACTGAAATGAAAAATCCATATTCCATTTTTAAAAAGAACTACCACCAGAATTGACAATGTGTTACCTGAGATGAGGAAAAATTGGCAGCTCTATTAAGAAGATGGTCACATTTGATGGACATGTAGAAATCAAAAAACATATAACGTCCTTTGCTACGTTCATATACGTTTACATAGCACTAGGTAAGATCACTCATATTTGTGCATCAAATCCATGAATGATTAGAGAAAAATAAAGGCTATTTATTTCTGTTAACAAGCAAGTTGCATAACAGCTAGCTGATTAGATGAAAAACATTCTGGTCTCCTTTCAGTCCACAGGATTAAAAAGATTTTCCTAATTAGTAAGTAGAATTATAAAACTTCTGAGGAAATTTCAACTGTACTAATATGGAAATCTTTCATTCCCTAAAGAAAATCTTAAGTAGTAAGTAAATGTATAACTTCTAGTCATTTTAATGTAATAAACGAAAATCCCTAAGATGCAAGAAGATTTGTCCTAGCCTGCACATTAGGCATTTGTTTGAAGGCTGTAAGCATTTCATGCTTCCCTCCCCTTTCAATGCATATTGCTAAATGTTAAGTATTGCTCCATATCAAATAGTTTTGGGTTGTTTTGTGGAGCTTTTTAAAATCAAATTCTTCTGGAAGCTTCCTTTCCTTTCTTTTCATAAAATCCTGCTCCATTTTGATAAACAAGCAGCATGATACCACACATTGATGTGCAGGCATATGATACAGGGAAAAAGTCAGAAAAACTTAGAAGGCTTAGCTCGCTGAAATATGCACTGTCTGCTAGTAAAGACGTTGAAGACCCCGGATGTTGATAAGGGAGGAGCTCATTCACAGACATTCACTGATAAGGGAAAGCTGGAATGTGCACAACAGTAGAAAGCCAACTGCTTCCTGCTCTGCAGTCTTGGAACTTGACCAGGATGAGGCTGCGCCTGCACACAGATTGAGTTCATGAGGAAGATGAAGACAACTTCAGCCCTGAGCCCCAGACTGCAACACCACACCTGCACAAGTATAGAAGAAGCTTCTCGAATCTAATTATAATCAGAAGCAGGGAAAGGTCATGAATATGTAATAGGCACTTATGAATAGGCATGTCTTTACACTATAACTATCTGCTTGTTAGACCGTACGGTGTGCGAGTTAGGAGGATTACCCCCTCACACCTACTGGCGAATAAACGCATACCTACTTTATGACCCTTAACGGAGTTACAGAGTTTGATTCCGCAAAACGCCGTGAAAGGTTACAAAAATCTTACTTCCATTTTCTTTATATTGTTTCCCTTTGTCCTCTGTCAGTTTTCTTTCTTTCTCACCATTGCCTCTCATCACTATCCTATTTCACTCAATAGAGATAAACAAATAGCCTTTCATCTTGAAAAACACAGCACGTTTACATGTGCTTTAATGGACAATTTAGAGACACCGTGTGAACAATGAACACTGACCTTTTTCTCAGCAGCTTGTTAATGAAAACGAGCTGCGTGGAGAAACTGGTTTTGGGATATGAAGACCATTTATGATGATATATGTACAGCCATTATGTTTAATTGACACTCCTAGATTTTAAGTTTGCTACAGAATGGTTCATTTTTTTCAAAGCACTCATTATTCATACAGAATACTGCACACTGCATCGCAGAGCCTGAAAATCTAGATTAATTGCCATCTTAAAAATTCTACTTAGTATGAAACAAGGGTTTCTGTTCTGGAGGAACAAAAACCTATTCCTCAGGCTTTTGGCATACATGTTTTTGGTAGCAGAGCATCTTTGTCAGTGGAATACTTTCTTTTCCTAGGCTTACCCTGAAATTCTTGTAAACTTCAGCCAGTATAGAAACAACATCAAGAATAATTAAATTTGCTTCTTCAGCACCACGACACTTCATCAGAAACTCCAGGATCACCATCTGATGTCAGCAGTACAAGCTTTACTGATGCCCTCTGGTTTTATGAGACAGAAAAAAAATCTGTAGGCAAACACTTCCCAGTCAGAACTACCTCATCTCACTGTGTTGCACATTAAGCGTAAAAAAATGTACAAAACCCTTGCTACTATTTCAGCTAATCAAATTCTGTGGCTTGCCAGTGTGTATATGTGCACACTGACCTCTACAATGTCATGACTTTCAGGATACTCATTGATTTCTGGGAATCAAAAATATAATGCAAATAAGGAATTGCTAGTCAATTACTTCTTATCACGAGCTTGCAGTCTGTGGTAATGGTATGACACATGGGTCTGCATAACAATTGGGAACAAGCCTTTCCTAGCCAGGTAACTGTCCTCAAAGGCAAGATGTGTCCCCGTTCCCAAGAACAGATGTAGTCAGCAACATGATTAATGCTTTTGCGCATGGTACAAGACTGACTTTAACAGGTGTTAGCAATTTCAGATGGTATGGGCAGACCCTTCTGATTTATCCTACACATGTGATACCAACGTAATTATCATTTCAGTCTGCACTCATAAGGAAAGGTTTTCTTTTTATCTTTATTATTATTTAATTCCATCACCATTAGCTAACTGTAACAAAACTATTTGGAGCTTTTTTAAGATGCCTATCATTCACCTTATGTTCATTTAATTTTTAAGAGATATCTATATCGTGCAAGTTGCAATTCCTTGCCTACCAATATATGCCATTAAAATGAATAGTCATCTGGTACTTTCAGTGGTTGTGCTTAATATCAAACCTACCAGAGGCATTAAAAGGCTTCTCATCATAGCCCACCAGTGCCACTGGCACTTGTAAATTATGAACTTTAACTCTCTGTCTACAAGTGCTAATCTCAGCATAAACCAGAAAAATAAATTACTGACATCAATTATCAAAGTTTGTCATTTTCATGAGCAAATTGATATTTCCATAGAACCTCCACCATGTACTTGCCTTTACTAGAAGTCACTAAGAAGTTATCCATGACCAGACCAAACAAACAGAAAAGCACTCTAAACAAAGTATCTGTTTGCAGATTTAATGAAATTGTCATTATCAGCTAGCGGATATTCTAACCAATTCCAGAAATATTACCTTTTATTGCCTTAAATCACACAGGATGCTGCAGAAGTAAATGTGTGAAATAAAAGCTCAGTTGCTTTCCCTTCTGTGGAAATCCCCCAGTGCAAAGGCTGAGCAAACACAAGTTTGTGTGTGGGAAAAGTGAATCAATGACTAATTAAAGGTTTCTCGATAGAGAACAGTCTCCCACAGAGAGTTCATACATGATTAGAATACAGGGTAGCATGCCTTGAGATTGTGTAGGATAAAAAAGTTGCTGCCACTCCATATCCAGTGTATCTGGGAGCAGTGCAAGAGAGCTGTGGAGGGTGACACGTGGAGGGTGACACATGGATGGAGAGAGATGCTTTTTTGCCTGTCTGATGTGAGCAGTCATAAAGGCAGTCTAGTTAAAAGGGGAAAATTACTGAACAAAAGAAAATGTCTGCTGAAAAATACTAACAGAGAAAATGCCTACCAGCCTGGGAGCTGTAAGCCCTGAAAACATCTTTGAAAAGTCCAGCTGGCCTCCTCAGTGTACGGCTGAGTACCTATAAACTGGAGACATCGTCAGATAATATCAGAAGGATAACACAAAAGAACTGCAACAGTAACTTCTCTGAAAAGATGAAAAATAGTCTAGCAAATGGAGAAAGAAGTCGTCTCCAAGAATGTCTCATATTTCTCTTTTTCCTAAATGGGTTGAATTTTGCCCAAGCTTTCTACAAGCTCTGGTACTCTCACTGGGGACACCTGACTTACTGACTGCAGACACTGTGACAAAGATCATTTTGAAGTAAGAGTGAACCCCTCTGGGCTTGCTTTTGGCTTCACTATGGTTTGCCTTCCCCTTCGGGATGGTTTGGCCCCTCCTGAAATCTATCTAATTCACTTGATACTGGTATCATGTAATCATGTAATTGATTGTAAATGTATCTGCTGTGACATTGTTGATAACCTCACTTGACTAAGATTAAGTCATTTGTAGCAACCTGTAATAGTATATAACTACTTTGTTGGTACTACTACATTGATTGTTGCTATATTCCTGATTGATACTATATCAATGATTGCTGAGAGTAATTTGCATTACTTTGAGGTATATATTTGCTTTATCAATATTACTGCTTTATTGATCTTACCTATACTTTCTAGCAGTGATTTTTGTAGTAGATTAGTTGCTAGTGATGACTTTTTGTACTATTTATAATAATTTGTAATAAAGTGGAGGAATCTCGTGGATGAAAGCCTCCGTCTATTACCAAAGCCTATGAATGCACTGTAGCCATCTCTATACACCTGGAGACCAGGTAACCCTTTCAGCCACGACACTGCTCTGCTCCAGTGCCTGCAAGCAGTGGGGAGGATGGAAGCGGCACAAATGTCCATGGAGCCCTCAAACTGCTCAGTGTCCCTCTCACAATAGCACATTATTAGCACAATCTTACTGAAAAGTGCAGAACAGCTGTCCTAAGTCAATCTGATAACTTACAGAACTGGTCTTAAAGAGCAGTCATATGCAGACACCTGGGCAAGAGTAAGGATATGGAAGTGCAGAAGGTGCTTCCTCCTAACTCCTGAGCCATTCTTCCTTCTGCTAAAACAATGTTTTATTCATGGTTCCAGGACCTTCTGCTGCAATCCCTTAGCTTAGTACATGCAGAAAGTTTCTGGGAAGGTTTGAGAAGGGATGGGAGATGCCTTCATTAGTGCTGATGACCTCTGGTGACTCTGTGTTACAGTTGTCTGAACTGGAAGAGTAGAACAAATAATCCACTGTCAAATGACAACTGGTTTTGATTTAATTCAGATAAAACTGAAATAATGTCACAGTTGTGACTGCCAAATCCTTCATTCCCAGGTGCAGGTCCTCTTAAAAGTACTGCTTTTAAGCAGCAGAGGGTAGAACTAAGATCCAACACATAAACTCTAGCATTTGCTGACACTTTAGTTGACAACTGAATGTCACCTTTCTCCTAATACAGTGTTTTGCATAAAATCTCCAGTTTTTCAAAGGAGGAGTGATTTTTGCTGAATAGATTTCTAGAAAGGCAATTTCTAGATTTGACTAAACAATGCGAAGAATACATACTGCCTCCCACAGCCTTAAAAACATGGGATTTTCACAGTTTTTTATACATGCCAGATTCCCTTCATTGTAAGTATTACAGCTCATGCTAGGAGGTCATCACTCCTGAAAACTTTTAGGCTCTATCTGAGTACTCCCACTTTAAATGAGCCATCAAAGATCAAGGCAGTTACCTGTCACTATCCTAGCCAGACTTTTTGCATGCCTTGCAGACACTGTCAAGAAGGAAATTCTTGCTTCCTTTCATTTTAGGCAGCAAAACGATTCCTTTCAAGAAACCAGGTTTTTAAAAATATGAGTTCTTGCTCATACTGAGTTTTCTGGAAATTTGGTCTTAGTGTAGCATTTGTGGGAAAGCCAAGGACTTCTGAAAATGTGGCTCTAGTGCACATCAGTCCTGAATACACAATGTGTTTGTGTACTGTCTGCTGCATTGTTCGTCACCTAAAACCTTGGGCACGCAGTCTTCCAAAAGGCCATCAGTAACCATCCAGGGCAATATTTTATCAGAATAAAGATGGTATCTAACTCAAAGAAGGCAGTTAGGAAATGCACTGGATTTTCCACAGTCTGTTGTACACAAACGCAGTGGAAACATCTTTGCTTTTCATGTTGGCCATTGTATCACTGAACAACTAAACAGATGGCACATGAAACAGTAAGCAGAACATTTAATCATGCCAGTCAAGGTACAGTAGTACCAGCTGTTCTGGCCTGCTGACCTTGGTGGAATTTAGATAGCATTGAAAGCAGGATTCATGTCATTTTACTCTCTTTTTTCCCTCCTGTATTCTCTCAGGAGGACTAGAGAATTAGACTAACATGCTGCAAATGTAAGAAGCATTCCACACATTTTGCCTCACCAAGACACGATTTAGTAAATAATGATAGCAAAATAATGCAGACTGTAGGGATGCTGCCTCCACAGCATTATTATTCTTTCTGGGTCTACAGCCAAGTCTTGGTATAATTCTGACCAGAAATTGGCTACAGTTAATTATATAAGCTGGAGCTACCAATAAGTTATCACAAGTGTTCTTCCTCAGCTGAACTATGGGTGATGGACTGGTAGTAGAATAGGGATACCCACCTCACCTTCCTACATACCACCCTTAAAGCCAGACAAAGAACTGTAGCCTTTGAACAAAGACAGATAAGATGCAGGCTTTGCCACATGTAAGCATCCCTTACTGGATAAAGAAGAAAGGCCAGGAGCACAGTTCTTGGGCCAATAAGCATTAATGAATGAGAAGAACAGTAAAAATTTACAAAATAAGCCAAAGCTAAAACCAAAATTAAACCCAAATTCAAGGGAAAGTTATTTCAACCTACATTTCTTAAGTAAGCCTCATGACTTTTTAATACTTCAGGTTGACATCAGCATTCACAGTTCACTTGCTTCTCTGCATGGGTTGAAGTTGATCTACTTGCATTTTAGATTGAGAGCTAGCTGCACAGACTCTAGTTTCATGGTTTCAGGAATTCTCACAAAAACAAGGTTCTTAAAGAATATTTGAGATTTTCAAGTTAGGTCAGGAGGCCCTTTGCAATAAGCACACACTGCACCACAAGGCCAGATTTAGCAATGTGATATAGGAAAAAATGTTACAAAACCACACAACCTTTACCATGCAACGTTTCCCCCACACTTCAAGAAGTCTTTTATTCCTGTGTTTGCACTTTTTTCACAAGAACCAACAAAAAGTCCTTATACTGCCCCTCTATCTCAGGCTCTCCCTCAATGAGCCTATAAGCCATCATTAAGCTACCAGAACTACTTCTTAATTTAAGAGAGCAGAACATGTTCCTGCATACAAGAAGAGTCTTTTGGCAATGATCCTGCTTGAGAAATTATAATATTTTACATTTTTACACTGACTTTCACATCCCTGGGCCCCACACTGCTTCACTAAACAGAGGGCTGTGTCCACAATTGCTGCCTCCTAGTCATGTCATACTTGCTTACAGGACTTTCAAAGTCCAACTGACTTCACAGGTGTTTGTCTCACACACACACAAGCAAAAATGCAACCTTTGACAATATACTGAATTAATTCCATGAATACAGAAACCATAGCAGTAATTAATTCCGGTCAGGGAAACTGGTCTGAACTAATGAAAACTGGTTGAAAACAGGAAAATCTTTCCATTAGGCAAACACATGGACCCTTAAAAGCAATAGCAGTAGCTGACATACATCTAATACCCTCTTGAAAGCAGGAAAGGATGAGCATAAACACAGTGTCATGCTAACATTTAAATTGCACAGGTAGCTCCTAAAAAGCATTTTCACAGGTGTCCAAAATATGTTTAAGCTGGAGTACAGCAAAAAAAAAAAAAAAAAAAGTCCTTCAAAACTGCTTTTGAGCAGTGATGTTGCCCGTGTTTACTGTTACAGCACTAAAAATCCCACCACAGGTGAAGATACTTGCATAGTTTATTATGGCTACATTTAATCATGAAGGTTATACCTAAAAGCCAGTTCTCCTTATGACTGTAGGTTCTTCCCTCTCTCCACAAGCCAATCACACTACACATACCGCAATCACCATGCTGTCATTTAAATGTAAAAATCCACCCTCACAGCCAGGGAAACCATGGATAGCATACATCAGGGTAAAACCTGTACACAACAGCAGTAGCAAACAAGCTCAACTACATGAACTGAAGTAAAAATACTCCCAACAAACACACCTTTAGCCAAGAAAGCCCTGTGGCATAACCACACAGATCTTACACAATCACCTGCGGGTCCTCATTTTTGATCAGCAAAGGCCAGAAAGATGGAGCGACTCCCACAGTCAAGGTATTGGCAGAAAGGCAATGTCTGCCCCCCCTGCGTTCCCCTGGCATCCCAACAGCACAAAAATCATGACTGGGTTCAGTGTGGGGTCATTTTTTCCTGGACTTTTGGCTATTAAACTGAAGGGATTGTTATTTTGTTTTGTGTTAACAACTGCAAAGGTTTTTTTCTTTCCTGCAAAGCACTGCTACCTGTTAGTCCCTGAGCCTTTCTCTGAGTGTGGAGTGGTGCGATCCATCAGGGAAACCTGTGATTTGCCCATTGTGCTGCTCAGGTTGTGAACAGGTCTATAATGGTAGCCCTGAAGGTGGTAATTCATAACGAGCCACTTCACTGAAATCACTGCAATGATTTGTCCATCTCAAATAGAATAAAAGGAAAAATGTCAGCAGTGCTTCAGCAGCTGCTTCAGCTTCTTTTAGACATTTGGTAAGTCAGTGTGTACATACCAAAAAGGAAATAGCACTTAGGTGGCAAGGGAGATGCAGTGATACGCAGGAGGTTGCTCTGGCCCTGGTCACAGCCACTTGGGCCACAAGTCCACCAACGTGAGCATATGCTCATCACCCAGCACTTACAGAAACAACAGGAGTTCAAGGCTCATCAGAGTTGCACCAGTTTTAACCTAAACTAAACTTCAAAGTTTTTTCTTTGTTTGAACCAATAAGCGATCAAAACAACCCCCACTACCTTCAGCTCATTGTAAACAAAAGAACTCTTGAAAGCCTGGCCTAAAATCAAAGTCACCAAGCCTTTTAGGGGGAGGCAATAAATCTGAACTGTTCACAGAATCTTCTTCAAACAATTAGCAGTTGGGTTTGCATTTCTCATTCAGAAGCTTTCCTTCCAAGCAACTGCAAGATTAAAGGAAACATAGTAAAAAGTGTAACAAGACAGAGTAAATTTAATTTCTGCAAGTGAAAAGCATGAAACAATTACAGAAAGAGGACTTGCACTCTGCTGAGAGATACCTCACATCCAGTGCTCAGTAAGCTAACTGGGGAAGAATTTGATTTGCAGTGTTAAATTAGCAGCATAAACGTACATTAATCATATCCAGCTGCAAGTATCTCACTTCTTCTCATCTGTTTTCGTACAGTGAGGAGGTGTCATAAAATATTAAAGATAAAATTATGCTGCAAAGTTTAAAGGCAAACCCAAACTTCCTCAAGCTTGAAGCTTGTCCTCAGCTTGGGATCTTAAACTGGAGGGTTTCAGGAAGAGCAGTTCCTGGAGTCTTTCTCTTTACCTTTCCCCACTACCCATCTACCTCTGCAAAGACCTGCTGATTTAGTGTTCTCAATACACTGGCTTAATCTTGCATACCTCTCACCAGCTTTTGTTAAGCTACAGATCAAACACAAGTGGCTTTAAAATTGTTTAAAGCCTAAATTGTCCCCACCAGCCACCAAGTGCAACCTGACTACAGCTGATAGGGTCCATCATAATATAAAATCAAACTAAAGTTTCTCTAAATGAGTTTCCCCAAAAGGTAAGGCTATTCATGACTACAGTTTGGGTTACAGCAAGTGGCCAGCAAATACACTCTGTCACCAGCAGGTCTAGGTTCAGATCTAATTTTCTCTAGCTACTATTTCTTATAATTTTCACGTTTCTTCTCCAGTAACAGCACCTGCTTAGCACGGGAATGGCATCCTCCCTCACCCAGGCACGTCACTGCAAGGAAGATTATCTGACCAGGCCTTAGCCCAACTAAGAGAATTTTTTCCTAGAACAGATTTTTTTTAATTCTGTTCCTTTTAAATAGTTTCCCTTCTAGCTTTTGAATGGTATCAACAACAAGATTGTGTACGTTATAGTCAAATAACCAAACACTCATCTTTTCCTTGTATTTCAGACTGCTTTTTTCACCCTTGTCCTGCATGAATATGTTCCTGTCCTCCTCTGTTTTCAGTAGTCAGTAGGATGTGTATAGAATTCATGTATTACTGTCTGGTTTTCTTGGATTGCTTATGAGCTGCTGTGTTGTCCCTCCATCAGGTATCGGGGTGGTTGAAGTCCCCCATGAGGACCAAGGACTGTGAACGTGAGGCTGTGCCTGTTTCTCTACAGAGCGCCTCATCTGCTTGGTCTTCCTGGTTTCGTGGTCTGTAGCTGAGCCTCACTATAACGTTACCTGTCCCTGCCCTCCATTTCAACCTGACGCATAAGCTCTTGGTTGGCTCCTCATTAATCCTCAGGTAGAGCTCCAAGCACTACAGATGGTCATTGACATTGAGGGCAACACCCCATTGTCATCATCTCCACTCATCCTTCCTAAAGAACTTGTATCCCTCCATCCCAATATTCCAGTCACATAAGCCATCCCACCATGTTTCTTTAATGCCATTAGGATCATAGTCCTGCAGATGTGTGCACATCTTTAAGAACTCCTTTTATTTCCCATGCTACATGCATTTGCATAGAGGCATTTAAATTGGGTCCCCAAAGAAGCTCACTTACTGGCCAGAGTGCTGCTCTTAAGGTGCTTTGTTGCTGACCTGTGATTCTTCTCCAGGCTACAGGCATCTATTCCTAGCCCTGGCATGAAACTTGTAGGGGTGGGATGGGTTTAAGTTCCCCTTCCCTTGCAACTTTAGTTTAAAGCCATTTTAGCCAGTTTGGCAGGCCTATAAGTGAAGATGCTCTTCCTCCTCACTAACAAATGGATCCCATAAGCACCCAGCAGATCAATTGTCTCAAAGTGGATCTCATAATCTAAGTAGCCAAACTCCTGTGAGCTGCACCAGTCCTGCAGTTATCTGTTGATTCGCCAGATTCAACTTGCCCATTCAAACCCCTTCCCTCTGACTAAGAGTATTGATGAAAAAAAAATACCTGTGCTGCAGAGTCTATTACTGCCTCTCCCAGGGCTCTATAATCCTTTTCGATACTCCTGTTTCTGGCTGCATCACTGATGCCCATGTGAAACAACAACAGCAGATAATAGTCAGTGGACTGTCTCTTAGTGACATCCCTGATATGAGTCCCTACCACACAGCACACTTCTCTAGAGAGTGCCTCAGGTGACTCTGTACTTCTCAGAAGAGAGTTACATACTGCTATTTCTTTTTGCCTCTTCATAGTTGTGCTGGTAGTTGTATGGGGAGCACAAATTGCGGCACAATGTAAAGAAAATGAGTTACAGCTCCAGTAGAAGGAATCTCCATTGAACAGCAAGTGCAGGTACACAAATTGGCTTGTCCTGAAAATAAATAGCAAGTTGAAACACATGACTAGAAAGTCATTTTTTGTCTTGAATAGAAAGAGGTCTGGGGAGGGGAGCAGGTATACTGCATCATAGAATCATAGACTCACCAGGTTGG
Source organism: Coccyzus lansbergi (assembly GCA_033558105.1). NCBI lineage: Eukaryota > Metazoa > Chordata > Aves > Cuculiformes > Coccyzidae > Coccyzus > Coccyzus lansbergi. The sequence continues at coordinate 634,301 of JAUMJK010001095.1, forward strand.
AAGAGACCCAGTGGATCATTGAGTCCAACCATTCCTATCAAACACTAAACCATGCCCCTCAGGACCTCGTCTACCCATGCCTTAAACACCTCCAGGGAAGGTAAATCAACCACCTCCCTGGGCAGCCTATTCCAATGCCCAATGACTGTTTCCATCTGCCTAGAATATTTTCATACATAGAAATTAAGAAGAGAAGATACAATAAAAGAGGACTATGCTTCAGAATCAGAAAAAAGTAAACCACAAGGAAGTTATATGGGAGGTGCTTTACAGTCACAAATTCAGGACCCAGGAAAACAGAGAAGACAAGGCATTTAGTATAGCATTTGGGAGATGCACAGACCTCAAAAACAATGTTGTCCATGTCCTTTGTCTTAGGGCATTTTGCAGAAAAAGGTATTTAGGCTTCAGGACCTGAGGCAACAAAAGGTTGGTTGAAGCTGCTATGGACTGACACCCAGCTCTAGCTGGATGTGCCGTATCAGATTTGGGATACTTAATTTACTTGTGGTTGGAGGCAACTGTAAGTCTGCCTCATTCCCCAGTGAGAATGAACCTATGGGCAAGGATGTGGCCAGTATTTCTGAAGTTTAAACAAAGTACATGAAGGCCACAGCTAGAAGTAGTTATGAAACTGAATAAAAGCAATCTGGAGATGACGACAGAATATTTTAATATAAAATATCACAGACAAGTTAGAAATTTTGCATTAAAAATAAGTGTAATGAAATAAACCTAACAGCAATAAAAGGTATGATTTGAATAACGTTCATTCAGTGAAGCAAAAATTGAGCAGGGGCATTTCAGGAATAGAAATGGATGCACCCAATCCTGTCACTTGAAACAGCACATTAGCACAGAAGTCGATGTCCAAAACTTAAGTACCATCTCCTTCTATTATTATGGATAAACCATGGTCCCCTCTCCCTGTGCTCTGTTTTGAACTGGATGTTTACCCATTTCTGCCTCACAACTTTTTCACTTCTTCAAACCTCAGAATATGATGTATGTTGCTTACTAGACTAGAGACATGCCTGCTATAGTAAAATTATGCAGTTTAACTCTCCATATCCATAACCAAGTAGATCTTCAGCTCCAAAACCAAGAAGAGCTGTAACATCATTATTTTTGTGATGCTTGAGGTGTTTTAAACTAGAAACTGCACTAGAAAATGAACTGAGGCCTCTAATACATGTCATGCAAGCCCTCCAACAACTTTCAAATGTTAATGACTTCTATGGATTGGGAAAGATTAGCTTTTGTCTTTGTAATATTAATTATCAGATTCCCAATTGAAATAAGGTACTGAAAACAGCCAGTTTCACCATAATTCCTTTCTTTTCTCATGGTTGAAGTACCTTTCAACACACTTGAAGTAGTAATGTCTTTTCAAAATATCCTGACTGCAAGCCACATGTGTAATTCTCATTATTATTATTAATGTACAGTACACGTATGAAGGAAAGTGGACTATACACCTTGAGACCAAGTATTGCACTGCACTGTGAAAACTAAAAGGAATTTATTGCCACTCATACCAAGCAATTGAAGTGCGAGCTTTTCTTTTATATCATACCAATGCTACCTTAAAGCATGCTTCAGAGGAGCTGCTTTTCTTGAGAGAACCACGCCTGTGCATTTCATGAGGTTTTAATAGCTGGGATGACTAAAATAAGTTCTGAAATGTCCTCTAAGGTGTAACAAAGTTATTCTCTTAAGCTTCCTGACTGAAATATATTCCATGCAAATTTAAAGAAAACATAGTTCATAAATATAAATGTGTATTTTTAATTTTATCTTTTTAAATACGCAGTAATTTCTCTGTTCTACCTCAGAAGCAGTTCATCCTGGGTGGAAAAAGAAATAACTATGCAACATATAAAAGTAATGTAAGACAATTTCTTCATAAAGAATGTTAGTTAATTCTTATTGCTGAGTAGCACTACATTTAAATCCCACCTCATGTGCTTAACTGGAAACATAGAAAATGCAGACAATATGCTACCCAACAGAAACTAGAAAAAAAGAACTCTTTTAAGATATAAACAATGAGGTCAAGATTGTTCTTAATAAAAATACATTGCAAGACCAACTGAATAAATACTTTTATATTTCTATTTGTAAAACATCTGTATTGCTAGTTCTGATGAAAGCAAAATAATGACTTGATGTGCAAGTTAATAATTAGCATGCATTGGCCCTTATGTGAGTCCTTAGAAAGCTACATTTTCTATTTGCAAAGCTGCAGTTGTACTGAAACCTCATCCCTTTTTAGCACATGCATTTCTCCTCTGAGTATATAGCTGGTATTATTGTATAAACTTACTTAAGAATTCTAATCTATTCATCTGGAGTTGAATAAGCTTTTAAAATACCTATTACCAGATGAAAATTCCACTTTGAAATATCTGAATTTGCAGGCAAAGCTGTTTTGTTTATAACTTGCATTATTACTAACCTAAAAAACCCCAACCTGCAACTGCTAGCATCAGAATAAAGATCATGAAACCCTAAGCCAGTAATTTTGTATAATAAATCTTAGCACGTGTGTTTTCTCTTTCTGCTATTCTTTAGTCTTAAAACTTCCCACTACTTTCACCAAAGCAGGAGTTCAGACCTATTTATAGGGTTGGCCACAGCCTGAGGGCTCTAACTGTAAACCTTGTCTACATCTGACTGAGAACATCAATCACCCAGTAAACCCCCAGCTGTATTGCATAGAATTATGGAATTATTTGCAACGTTGGGAAGAAAGTTTGCCATACGCTGATTAATTAGGAAAACAAAACCAGAATATCTATGGCTGTTTGGGGACTTCTGCCCTCAGCTCTCACTCCTCCTGATCCTTCTCTGGCTGCAGAAGTACATACTTCTCAGAGTAGCTAAGGGTGCCCTGGAAATGTCACTACTGGGACACCTCAGCTTTCCTCCCAGCAGCCACAGCTGCATGCATGCTGCGGTGCAGACTGTTAACCTAAACCAGCAACTCCAGATTAATTTCTTCTGAAGAGATCATTATTCCTTTTAATATTCAGGGAGAACAGCAGAGGGGAACTTCCTGTTTCCCAGCTCTCTCCCTAGAGGAAAAGGCAGATCCTCCCTTGTCTATCCAGAGATTTTTTTTTAAAAGCCCTGCTTACAACTGTGAAACAAAACAAAGACAAATTGAAGAATATCACAGATCTTATTACTCAGCACCAACTGCATTTATTTAATCATAGAATGGTTCAGGTTAGAAAACACCTTTAAAGGTGATTTAGTTCCAACCCCCCTGCAATAAGCAGGGACACCTTTAGGTAGGTTAGATTGCTCAGAGCTCCATACAGCTTGACCTGGAATGTTCCCAAGGATGGGACATCTACCACATCTCTAGGTCACCTGTTCTAGTGTCTCACCACCTTCATTGTCATGTCTTCTTTATATCTAGTCTAATCAACCTTCTTTTATTTTAAAACCATTACCCCTTGTCCTACTGCAACAGGCCCTGCTACAAAGTCTGTCTCCATCATTCTTATGGGCCCCCTTTATGTAATGAAAGACAGCAATAAGGCATATCTAGAGCCTTCTTTCAACCTTTTTCTACCATTCTCATAATTTTGGTGGCCCTCCTCTGGACCACTTCACAAGGTCCATGTCTTTCCTGAGTTGAGAGCTCCAGAGCTGGACTCTGTACTCCAGATGAGGTCTTACCAGAGCAGAGTAGAGGGGCAAAATCATCTTCCTCAACCAGCTGGACACATTTCTTTTGGTGCAACCCAGGATACAGTCACCTTCTAGGCCGTGACCACACATTGTTGGCTCATGTCCAGGTTTTCATCCACCAGTACCCCCAAGTCCTTCTCTGCAGAGCTGCTCTCAAACCCTTCCATTCCCTAGCCTGTATTCATACTGGTAGTTGTCTCAACACGGGCGCAGAACTTTGCACTTTGCCTTGTTGAACCTCATAAGGTTCACACAGGCCCAGTTCTCGAGCTTGTGCAGGTCCCTCTGGATGACATCCCATCCTGCAGGTGTGTCAACTACATCACTTAGCTTGGTGTCATCTGCAAACTTGCTGAGGGTGTACAAAGTCCCACTGTCTGCAACAATGAAAACATTAAAGATACACACAATCCTGCTGTCTGTGTCTCTGATGAAGATATTAAACAGTGCTGGTCCTAATACGGACCTCTGAGAGACACTAGTCTCCATCTGGACATCAAGCTATTGATTACTACCCTCTGGATGCAAACATCCAATCAATTCCTCATTCGCTCAACGGTTCAGCCACCAAATTCATATCTCTCCAATTTATTACAGAGAGAAGAAGGATGTCATGGAGGACCATATCAAAGGACTTAGAGAACTTTAGATATATAATATCCGTAGCTCTTCCCTTGTCTACTGAGATAGTCGCTACACCATAGAAGGTCTCTAGGTTGACCAGGCAGGACTTGTCCTTGATGAAGCCATGTAGGCTGTCTTAAATCACCTCTCTGTCCTCCAAGTGCCTCAGCATAGCTTCCAGGAGGTTCTGTTCCATGATCTTCCCTGGCACCGAGGTGAGGCTGACATGTCAGTAGTTCCAAGGGTCCTTCTTTCTACCCCTTTTTAAAATGGGTGCAATGTTTCCCTGTTTCTGGCCTTGTGTTCTCTAAATCACATATATAATTATTTTTAATTTAAAAATTGAGTGGGAAGATTAACCCCGTTCATCTTCTGTTTCTTTGGTGCTTTTAATTCCTCAAGCCAGAAGCCATCAAACCATATGCTACACCACAAAGTAGCAAAAAATGTGCTGTATTCATCACTCTCAATGGCAAAAACCTTCTGAAATAAGTACTTTTTCATACATTTGGCCTTCTGAGTCTGAGGTCTTCTGGAAGGAAATCACCACATTTTAATACAAAGGACATGAATTTTCAATGGAATTATCTGAACAAACTGCTCTCTCAGTCTTTGTCTGGAATGAAATATATTTAATTTTTAATTGCAAAAGCAAATAACATAAGTAATAACATTCTGAAAGTACAAATGACAAAAACATGTGTTAAACCACTGTTTATACAGAGGCATAGATCATTTCTCTATACACTATGGTTATTTGCTTTCTAAGCAATGATACAGTCCTGTGAATGGGAATGATGCTTCCTGTAAAAGAAATGCCACAAAATCATCCTGCATAGCTCGTCGGACTGTAACACCCAGAGGACCAATATGTCTTACAAATGGTACATAGTCCACTGAGCATGGGACTGAAAAGGCCTGGGCTCTGCTTTCAGCCCTGTCACTGCCTAACAAGGAACTCCAGCAGCTTTTCATAGGAAATTCTAACCTTTTTGTGCCCCATTTCCACATCTGCAGAATAGGAATAAATGGTATTTTTCTACACAAAGCACTTCATCATCAACAGGTGAAAACATGCATACAACTAACACAAGGTTATTTTCTCCAATATGTCAAGCTTTCTCCATGCTACTTCATTTGTATTATTCATGCCTGAAGGATGCAAGAGAAAATACTTTAGCACTGCAGTGCTAAAACTGTTCTTCTTTGCTGTTCCCTGCTGCTGCTGTAGCATATTTTGTTGACAGACTCCAGTACAGTTGGTGTTAAACAAACAGGAATGATACCTACATCTGCTTGGAGAAGTGTTGCCTAGCAACTGCAATCAAAGGGTGTTTTACCCTCACCGATCCACTGTAAATTAATAGAAATCCCTCTACAATATTCTAACACCTTACATTTTAGTGGCCATATAAATGCTACATTACTATTATTTCATAGGTAATGCTTTTTCATTTCGTGATCTGCCTCAGTCAAAAAAATGGAGCAGCCAGAAAAGGTCAGGTTATGAAGCACAAAAAGGTTCAGAGACTTGTTTGATGTAGAAATATTCTTTGACAGCTCATTGCATTTATTTACCATACCTTTTTCTTCTCCATTTCAGAATCTATTTCAGCTGCCCCATGGGAACCTGAAGCCATTAGCCTGAATTATCATTCTGAATGCAAATATCACAAGGTAATACCAAATTGTGAAGGTTTCGATTTGCGTAGTTACTGAGATGCTTTTCCTTAACAGAGGTTACAGGTCTGTTATTTGTTTGCATATTAACAGCAATGATTTTCAGTATGCCTGACATTACAATGTTAATTTATCACGTCTAATAACTGAATGCGAGATGATGTGCTGCAGAGTGCATGTCAACACACAAAAAAGAAATTAGTACCTGAGATACTGAACAGGCTACATAAATGAGGGAACAAATCAATCAAACATGGAGTAAAGAGCTGGGAGAATATATTCATTAGATTTTAGCAAGTTCCACTTCTAACTGTATTGAAACTGGCGCAGAATTTTGATTTAAAGGACCTTTACTGAAGATCCCTAATTAAACATGCTGAAACTTATCGGTGAACATTAAACTTGCCATGCTCTTCTCATCACAAAAACAATTACCTTTTGTAGCAGGAAGGATCAAACAGGTTGGTAAAATCCAGATGTGCTTATAAAATTCCTTTCTTCCACTATGTACACACATACTTTTACCAAGTCTGTATTAAGCCTGAAAATATATTGGTCTACAGCCAGCCCCCAGAAAAGAGTTTTCTCCATGTGATGTATTTGCCCTTAGCTCTCCCATCTTCCACACCACACACACTGCCCATGTGTATTTACATGGAATATAACTTTTTTATGTTCCTCCATCCAAAACTTAACACACATCCCAGCCTTACAAATGTTAATTCTTAAAGGGAAAGTGGTTTTTCCATCAGCTAGACCAGGGCATTTCACCGGACAGCAGCTAGCAGAGCAGAGTACTAAGCAAAGGGTGATGGAACAACAAAACCAAGCATGAAGAAGCAACAGATAGAAGCATATACTTGGATTTAAACACAAGCTTACTCATTTGGTTGTTTCCTGACTCTACCTGGTCCATTTTGGGAGATTACTTTTTACCCATAACTATCAAAAGGAGAGGAAGTTGAAGTGCTTTGCTTAGCAGGACCCTCCACATCTCCCCTTCTCTCCACATCTCAGTGCTCTGTGCTTCATACAGTCCAAGATTAAATGCAATTTTAGCAAAAGCAGCTCATGGATTTTTCTGCTATGCTTCTCTCAGCTTAAATGGTGAACTTTAATGTAAAGAGCATATTGCCCAAGGTCAGAAATTCCGACAAAACCAGCAAAACTGTAGGATACAAGATGAACTTTTGATTGTTCTGAAACTACTGGAGGTTTCAGCCATGCAGTGACTTTGTTTTAGCACTGACTGTGCTTATGCCAGTTTTCACCCTCATAAATATGCACTATAAATGTGCAGCTCCCTCAGCAGAACAACTGGGGCATGTTCTGTGAGAGCAACAGCTAGTAGATAAGGCAATAATTAAGAACTAAAGATCACAGAAGTCTAGAAGTCTGATGTAAACTTGTGTAGTAATTGCACAACTCTCTTGAAAATTCTTTGGAGATGTGGGCTTGTTTGCTTGTTTGTTTAGGGAGTATTTTCAATCCGGAGAAAGCATCTGTGGTAATTGCTGACAAAACTCATCTTGAAGATACATTTTTTTCACAGTTAACATTTCCAGCCTGAAGAGTCGTTAGCTGGTGATTCTCTACAATCATAGAATCATAGAATCACCAGGTTGGAAGAGACCCACTGGATCATCAAGTCCAACCATTCCTATCAAACACTAAATCATGTTCCTCAGGACCTCATCTACCTGTGCCTTAAACACATCCAGGGAAGGTGAATCAACCACCTCCCTGGGCAGCCTCTGCAAATGCCCAATGACCCTTTCTGCGAAAAACTTCCTCCTAATGTCCAGCCTAAATCTCCCCTGGTGGAGCTTTAGGCCATTCCCTCTTGTGCTGTCCCCTGGCACTTGGGAGAAGAGGCCAGCTCCCTCCCCTCTACAACCTGCTTTCAGGTAGTTATAGAGAGCAATGAGGTCTCCTCTCAACCTCCTCTTCTCCAAGCTATACAACCCCAGCTCTCTCAGACGCTCCTCATAAAGCCTGTTCTGCAGCCCCTTCACCAGTTTTGTTGCTCTTCTCTGGACTTGCTCCAGAGCCTCAACATCCTTCTTGTGGTGAGGGGCCCAGAACTGCACACAATATTCAAGGAGCAGTCTCACCAGTGCTGAGTACAGAGGGAGAATAACCTCCCTGGACCTGCTGGTCACACACTCAATGAAACCTGTTCCATAATTCCAGTCCTTTTTGTAGGTACCTAATTCAGATCTACTACACCTTTATGAATGGAGAGAGAAAAAGATTCCAAATGTATGGGCATCACTGACCTACAAACTGGCACTGATTTTCCCTGTTCCAATTTCCACTTTTTTTTTCAACAATTTTAACTTCTCATTTAGAGGTTTTTATTTCTTCCCTTTTGCATAATTTACGATTTCTCTACATTGAATTTGACCTACCATTAATCACCATAGTATGTGAGCTCTTTCACCACAGTATGTGAGCTTTTTCCTCATTTATGAATATGTTGTGCTGCATACACACACATTGGACTTCACTAACATCCTCACTCCTTCAACAACACTAACTAGTTCTCCTTTGCTTTTTATCTTTCAGCCAATGAATTATTCTCTTGTGTTATGGGAATTTAATTTCTCTGACAGTCTTTAATGAGAGACTTCCCTTGTCCAAATACTTGCTGAGACCGTCAGGAATTTCCATTCATTTCTTAAACTCAACTTTCCTCACTGTGTTGCCTCTTCTTCCATGCAGCCTATAAATTCCCATGAATTATGAGCCACATGCCCATAAATTCCACTCTTTACCAAAGTTCCTATCCACCCCCTCCGAAATACCGGTCTGTGACCTACCATGGATTTTTTTAAAAAAAAAAAATATGTTTTTTTAACTAGCAAGGTAATAAAGTGGTTTTAAACAAGTGGTTGCACACTAAATGGTTTGGCTGTTTCTTCACATTCCTTGTAATGAGGTCCTCCTAATCTTGCTTATCAGAGACACACCTTTATGCAAAAGGTGCTAAAATTGAAGCAGGTCCCTCCTGTAAATGAGAATGGATTGGAGCTAATGCTTTCTAGCGTATTTTTCAAAACAATTAATAAAATTTTGCACAGAACAGCCCCACAGCAGCTACATTTGTCTTAATTCTGTAGTTCTTTTACAAATACATATGCATAAGCATGAGAGTCATAGCTCAGAACTGGTGGAAAGCATTCAACTGAAATAAAACTAATAACAAATTAATTCTAGCAAAAACACAGTGTAGCTCTAATGTCTTGGAAAGATGCCTTTTGTTCTTTGAACTAATGCAAAAGACTAGAAGAAATGCTTTCATGGCACACAAACCAGCTGAAATAGAACTCTACATGCCCCAAAAAGTCAGCAGCTATTTACTTGTCTTTGTAGCCAGCTCTACCAGACTCCTCTGTCTCCTCCCCTGAGTCAGGACTGCAACTTGGAGTTCAGGCATTGAGACCTCACCCTGCGAGCAGATTGGTAAGAACAAACAGATGCTGGGTTTTGCTTCTCCAAAATAGTCAGCTGCCACAGCTGATTATGGTCAGAGAGATCAGAATGTGAGACTGGTATAAATGAAGGGCAAACTACTATACATATGCAGAGCAAGACAAAATGGGACAAAGTCCTACCTTGGAGGATGCCTTGGTGGCAACATGGCTTCTAAAAGGCTTTTACCAGTCTAGTAACACTTAGTAGCTTTACTGACTCAGACCTGCACTCAGAAACAAAATCTAGCTCTTCCATTTGCAAGAAACACATTTGGAGACTTAAGTCTGTTTAATGACTCCTAATTTGTACATGATGCTGACAGCTGAATTTCCTTTTCAATCTGCTTTATATTGCATGTCTCTTTTGTTGCTTCCTGGGGAAAATAGGAAAAATAAGCAGCCTTTATATAAAAATAAAAAACAATTCTTGATGAGATTGGCATGAAAGAAAGTTGTTTCTCATCAGTAATTACTTCCCCCTGGGTTTGGCAATGTTTACAAATCAGAGTTTTTTCTTCATATATGACTTGACCTATCATGAATTATCACTGCTGCTACCACGTCCACTCCTCCCTCCACAGAAGAAAAAGGCTTGCTATCTCAATTTTGTACAGTAATTAAACATTTTCTGGTAGCATATTATTTATTCTTCCTCACCTGCAGCTCTCCTGGCATTTATACAACTCCAAATACTAGTAGGCAATTAAAAAACTGTTACTAACAATAATAGTATCCTAACAGCTTGTTTGATGTGAGTGAGACATAGGACTGAACTACTTGACTGTAAAGAAGAGATTTTTTTTTTTAACTTTTACACTATTTTATTTTTTCATTTGTATTTTATCTAGCACTTTGCAATTTTGTCCACAATCAAGGCTCTTAAGCAGCTCAGGAGGAAATATGAATAAAAAAGAATGATGAGGCAGATTTATCACTAATGTCATTTGACCAGTCTCAAACTTCCAAAGGGTGAAACAAAGATTAAAAAGAGAATAGGTATAATTTTAGTTTTCTATATTTTTACTAATGTTTTGTTCTTAAGGACAAAAAAAATCAGAATTAGCTACAGTTTTCCACTCAAACCAACTTTGAAGATAAGTAGGACCTGTTGCACCAGAAGGAAAGCCAAGATAAAACAAAACAGGAACTCCACAACTCAAATATTCAAATCTAATTGCCTGTTTCAAAATCTCAAGTACTTTTTCAAAACCCTCTTGTCTATACATCTTGTATCCTGATTCATAGAATCATAGAATCACCAGGTTGGAAGAGACCCACCAGATCATCGAGTCCAACCATTCCTATCAAACACTAAACCATGCCCCTCAGGACCTCATCTACCCGTGCCTTAAACACCTCCAGGGAAGGTGAATCAACCACCTCCCTGGGCAGCCTGTTCCAATGCCCAATGACCCTTTCTGTGAAAATTTTTTTCCTAATGTCTAGCCTAAATCTCCCCTGGTGGACCTTGAGGTCATTCCCTCTTGTCCTGTTCCCTGTCACTTGGGAGAAGAGGCCATCACCTTCCTCTCCACAACCTCCTTTCAGGTAGTTATAGAGAGCAATGAGGTCTCCTTTCAGCTGTCCTCATAGCAGAGGTGCTCTATCCCCCTGATCATCTTTGTAGCCCTCTCTGGACCTGTTCCAGCAGTTCCACATCCTTCTTATACTGAGGATTCCATAACTGGACACAGTACTCTACATGGGGTCTCACAAGAGTACAGCAGAGGAACAGATTCACCTCCCTCAACCTGCTGACCATTCTCCTTTTGAAGCAGCCCAGGATATGGTTGGTTTTGCCTTATTACAGACAATATGATTTGACCTTATGTACCCAGTGTACTAATGAAAAATAAATTCTATACTGTATAGATTCATGCTTATTAACATACATTTGTGGGGTTTTATCCAACAAGTCAGAGGTTTTCCCATTTTGTTAACACATAAGGAAAAACTAATTGCCTTGACAAAGGTAGCTAAATTGGGACTGAAATGCATTCAAAAGCCAGGATCTGCAAAACATCTTATTTCTCCCTTTATGTTGATTTAAACATAATTTATTTATTTTTAAAGACTTGATCCTGTCCCTCTTACACATGCTGGATTATAAACATATTGAAAATAACAGATTTTGGAATGGGCATTTTATAGGCATCCCACAGCCAAGTAAATTTCATCGACTTCACTTAAAATACATAAATGAAAATATGCATTTTGTGGCCAACATATAAACTAATGTAGTGCATGTAGCATAATGTAGTTAAGACACTAATTAGTGTTCCTGGCAAATGTTGAATTTTCAGCAATTTAAGGTACTGAAAATATTTTCATTTATTCTCTCCCCGTGATACTCTCTATTTCAGAAAAGCTACATACATTATATCTATTTTTTTCCCCTCAACAGAAGAAATAAATTAACAGCATCAGGAAAATGGAATTTTGCAATGAGTTAGTATTTATCACACTAAACCACTAAGACCTCTTGCTCAGCTGGAACTGTGCACATTCCCAGATGGTGTATTGGATTATAATTCCACAAAATGAGTTTACTCTCTCTCAACAGTTTCTCTTGCAATTTCCTCTGAAAAGTCTTCCAAATACTTCCACAGTCTCTGTTCCTACTTCCTCAGGAGTCTCCCATCTCTTTTCCATACAGCATTATTTTATTTTGCCATCATGGAATAATTACAGGTACGTGTAGTACATTATGCTACTAAAGTACTTCTACAGGATTTTTAGTTTTTATTATGTTATTATTATATTTATACTGAGCTCTTTACAAGTATTTTTATTTAATGCATAGTTCATTTCCCCTGTCCCTGATATCTTTAATAACCAAACTATAACCTGTAATGTTTTTTCCTGGTTCTTTCTGAGGGACAATGTTCTATGATTACATGTAGGTAATCCAAGATTTAATCAATATTAGCAAAATATTATGTCAGAGGTTATTCCACACTTGGAAATACACCAGCCATGAAGGGGACAAAACTTGTGCCCTACAGGAGAGCTGCAAAAAGCCTAAAAAGATAACTGCACCTTTACTGTAAGGACAGAGCAACTTGGTGACCCCAACATGGAATCAGGAGTGGACTTTGGACCTGCTGAATTTTGTCACTGACCGCCAGCCCCAGGAAGCTGCCTCTCATGGTGCAGAGACATGAGATGCAGGCACACTCACTCTGCTTTCACCGCAGTACTTGCTGCCCATGACCATTTAGCATGCCAGCAACTTAGGTGTGAGGAGGAAGTTTGGCCAACCATCTGTTCCTGCAGCATATGCTCTCAGCTTACACTGACTCATTTGGAGAAAAATGGGGCATTACAGAAGTTTGTCACTCAGTAGCCTGGTCACCAGTCTGGCATCTGTGACCAGCACCTCTAGGTTATGCAGAGCAGCAGCAGTGCCTGGAATGCAGCAGCAAGGCAGGTGCCTCCCTATCCAAGGCACTCCTCAGCACCTTAGATGGAGAAAGATAATCTGCCTTCCTGGGTACAGATTTTGTCCCACGACACTGTCAAGTCAGAGGAATGGCCCAGTGCTTAGAAATGTTTTCGTTTTTACCCTTAGCCATTCCATAGCAACATGTGTTATCTTTTAACTGCACCAGAGAGGTGCTTGGGAATCCATGCGAAGTTTGTGTATTGCCAGCTGCACTCCTCTGCAGAGGCACAGGAGAAATGCACAGAGGCAACTGCAGCACCTCATGCTGAGGACATGTAGAAACTGGACACTGAAACTTGAGGTTGGTTGGACACTGAAGCCTGGTTCCAGCAGTGTTCCAGAGGAAGCCAAGGGAGAAATGTGGAGGGCTGGGCACACAGCTACCCTGGGGCAGTACCCCACAATGAAATCACACTGTACCCAAGTATCTGACTCCGGTAGCGCTACTGGAATGTTTCTGGAAGGCAGTAGAGTGAGAGGCCAGAGGCAGTTCATGTTTATCCCCAGTCAAATGAAAAATCTAGCACAAGCCGGATACATGAAATATGAGTGAGTGGGGCACTCCATTAACCTTTCTGAACAGAAATTTCTCCTCAGAGAGATCAATGCAGAAGTCTCTATCTGAAGCTCATGAGACAGAGAAATATGCTGATTTTAAAGATGGAATGGAACGTTTTTTCCTCACCTTACTTGGACTCAAGATAAATATATTAGGGGAAAAAAAACCCCTTGCTTTATAGCTAAATTAGCAGGTTACATTGCTTGGAGCATAACATAGTGTTACAAGAGGGCTTTATTTGGCTTTAGGACTTGTCACTGGCATTATATAATCCAACATCCAAGGGTTTACATTATCATCTCTTTGCTCTAAAGTGAAGGCTTTTCACTGATCTATTGATTTTGTTTGTATAAAAAGAAGGAAGTTTGGTACTTTACATTGGTGGGACATTACAGCTCTAATTACATCATCGTCTCCTGGTAAACTGATATGGGGCTCATTTTATTAAAATCTGATTATTTTTGCACATTTATGAAGTTTAAAAATGGCATTGTTTACTACCATGTTTGACATATCTCAAATAACTGATCCAATTAACACAATTAACAGTGTTGCAGTGACACCGTCACTACTGTAGACCTCTTAATTAACCCATTTTTGTAATTTGCATAGATGGTGAAAACAAACCACAAATTCTGAGAAGCATCACTCTTGTTCACAAGAGATAAGAAATGAAGCAATGCAGCCATACACTCTCAAATCTGCTAAGTGAATGCAAGCAAATTTGATATCAGGCTAAGCCTCTCATGGTTATAATCACTGTGAGAATGCCTACCCCTTCTAGCCACATAGGACATGTCGAAGCTTCTCAGTCAGACACCATTACTGGTTAATGACAGAATGATTGATAATTACAAGTTTGCTTGGCTTATACTGTCAAACTTGGGCAACACCTCAGATGGTTTAGTATGCACCACATGGTAAAGGATAAGAAAAAAAAATTAAGAATCTACATTCTTAACAAAAGTGAACCACTACCAATAATTACTGTTCCACTGTAATCTCTGTTGTCCACAATGTATCTTCCTGGACATGAAAATGAGAAAATAATGTAGGAATATTTAAATTAATATACAATATAGATGTTCACTATCTGCCGCTCTTGCAAAATCCTGCAGACAGTTATGCTATTTAAGCTGTCATTGGAATTGACACACTGATCAAAGTACCTGGAATGCAATGGTGTTTTGAAGAGGAGCTGTGCTTTTTCTCTGTCTTTCTGCCTTACCAGAGCTCTGGTGACTCATCTGGTAAGGTATGCATGCATTTCTCCATCATTTACTGCTTTCAACATTTTACTCTGTTTACTTAACGCAATAGGTTAGCCGTCTTTAAAAGTCTAATGAAGAAAAATATTAAAAGCTATTTGAAATTCAGAGATTTGGTGTTTAGTGAAAAATATGCAAATGTATGAATCAATAAACAGATAAAGCTTCTTTTCAGTTCGTAAATGGAGTTCTTTGGGATTTCTGTTTTTCCTCATGAGTTTCAGATTTGATTAGCAATGGTTCAACCCATGAAGAACGGGTCTGAATCCAAAATGTTAATACTACAGCAAAGTTAATTGGAGAGGCAATTTAACAGACTAGAAGACATCTTTCCTAAAATACCTTCCCAAATTATCCTGTCTTATTTGCTGAATGGACAAAAAGTATATCTCTCATGCTTCCAGTGAATTTCCCATCAAGACACAGAGGAGAGATTGGTGAGCATTCAGGCTGTGATTATGCAGTAATCTCAGACAGCAACATGGCTTTACCCCAGCACTTCAAGCCCCAAGTAGTTATTAGCTACTCTGAAATAGGGAGAGGTCTGTCCCTCTCCTCATCTCTTTCTCATTTTATCTGGCTTTTCCCTCCAAAAGCCAGGTTTTATGGGTCTAGAAAACTGCATGTCCATAGATTTAATACCAACAAAGCTGCAGGTAGAGCAGTCGGAAAGGGCCTTGCCAAAACACAGTTCATACAAGCACTTTGTCATTCACTTCTGTGCAAAGTATTGCCAGGATTGAGCATAATTGCTGTGACATGTTTGGGCTAAGTCACCACAGTGTGAAGAAAATACAGAGAACCCACACCCTGGACTTAGCTAGCGGTAGTGGGGTGAGAGTGGCAGGCAGATAGTCAAGGATGTGCAGTCAGTCACACCTCACCCTAGGATCATAGAATCATAGTTTTGGTTGGAAGGGACCTTAAAAATTAACTAATTCCAACCCCCCCTACTATGGGCATTCCAACTCCCAATGTATCAGGCTGCTCAAGGCCCCATCCAGCCTGGTCTTGGACACTTCCAGGGATGGAGCATCCAAAACTTTCCTGGGCAACCTGTGCCAGTGCCTCACTATCCTCATCATGAAGAATTTCACCCTGTTGCTCTTTATTTAACCATGCCAATTTCTCCACTGATGGTCTTACCTCAGCCCTTGAAGAAACACTCTTATAATATGGGGGTACAGACTGGGGTGGAGGGGAAGCATTAAGAGTAAAACAGTTTTGGTTTCTGTAAAATAGAAATTCCTGTTTAGCCCACCCACTTCAACTGCAGGTGGATGCTGCCCACAGCATTGACCACCCCACCAGAGGCAAGTTTGGTTTTTTTTTTCAGTTTACCCTAAACGGAGAAAACACAGGTAACATTCAGATATACAGCTGCAGAAGAAAAGTATTTCTCTCAAAAACTACTTACCCATCCCATCAGATTTTGCATTCCTTCCTATACAGCTCTTTCTGCTACTAGGCATTTGATTACATCTTCCTTAAATGTTCAGAATTTTCCTTAAATTCTGCCTGGATTATTTTGGCTCTTGATTCTTGAATTTGCTATATCCATGAATCATGAATTCAGAAATACATGAACAACCTTACTTGATAGACTGTGTATTATTTCATCACTCACTTTCCTGTTTTCTTACATGTTTCAAATCAGATTTTACATTATGTCACAGATACTCTTTCTGACTGGTTAATTTTTCACTAGAAGTTACACAGATGGGCAGTTATTTTAAGGCTTGAATACTTGCCAGATATTGCAGAGGAATAAAACTGATCCCCAAAGCCCAAACAACCACAGAGAACACCAAAATCAGAAGACAACACTGCATGTAAATTATACCAATTTTTATAGATGGCAGGGTAAAAATGAACGTTTTTCACACTATTAAAAAAGCCTTCAATCACTATATACTTCTGTATACATGAACATGCAAAATTGCACATTTCAAATCCCCAAAGAATAACTATAGAGAACCAAACCAATTTAAAGAATAATCCATTGTCTATGAAAATTAATAAAATATAAGAGGCACTCTTGAAAAATAGACATGCCACAAAGAGAACCAGGAAGTGGCTCGCTTTCCATGTCCCCTAGGTTGACAGTACAAGGGCCAGTCACTTATTAGTTCCACTGTTAGCTGTCTGTTACCCATATACGGAAACTGGGACAAGAAATATGGATCATTTCACATAAGCTACCAGAAAACTATCCATGCACTGTGGCTACCTCCTGTTAACAGCACACACTGATTTTGCATCCTGCCATTGTTACTGCTGCTGCAAGGGTGCTTCGTGGTGCCACTTACAAAATAGCCCGAGGCAGAACCAAGATCAAAAAATACCACATCCACCATGGACAAATGCAACAACACACATACAAGATCTTACCTAAGTATATAAAGTTATATAGCACCCAGCCAAGCCTGGCACTCAAGAAATCACCTGTTGTCTTTTCCTCTCTCCTTCTAAAAGTCTCACAAAGTTTTATCTCAGTTTTCCAAAATTCTTAAGCAAACCATCAGTGTCCTTATAAAAATGTACATTAACAATTATGACTTATTGGTTTGCACAGGATGAAAGGAAACAGAGATAGTAGGGATAAATCAAGACACCAATATAAATCAAGCTTTCAAAAGAAAGCACTGCCATAAAATAGTCCATGTGTCAAGGTCCTCAGGGAGAATTCTTTGATTTCCTGAAGAATCATTTACAGAGAGACACAAACATTTGGTTCCAAATCCATAAATAATTAAAGAAGTTAATAATTTAATACCTGAGCAATTCTTGTCTGAAAAGAAAATTTAGAAACTGTTGAAAGCACTTCTTCAATGACATTGACTTTCTTAAGCACAGGGCAGTCTTTTGCATTCCTTCTCCAAACAGAAAGATGCTGAACAGTGAAACCTGGAGCATGTGATTGAGAAAAGGCTGGGCGCTGAGCCACAAATTTCTGAGGGACTGTATATCTCACCAGGACTTTCACACATGCTTTAGAAGTCAATACCACCAAGTATCTTCTCCATAAAATACAGACCAGTAGAATAAACAGCAAAAGGAGTTCAGGAAAACTGAAAATGCTTCTCAACACAACAACCCCTGCTACTATTAGAATATTTGAAATAATAAATTCTCCTGATTTTAAAACAATTTTATGCTTATGTTTTCCCCATGTGGTTCTCTTTACTATTCTCCACTTCTCTACAAACTTAAAGAATGCATGATCTTACCTACACACTCTGTCTCTGTTACATGTTTCCCTGCAAATCCAAAATTCAGTTGCAAACTTTTCAGCAGTACGTGAGTGTTCAAAATGGGCTGCTCAGAACAAAGACAAAAATCCTATGAAAACCTTAATTTTCATTCACTTAAAAGTGTATTCTGTCATGTAGGGGAAAAAAAAAGACTGTAAACAGTAATCTAATTTTCAACTTCATTATCAAGCAGGTCATGTTTCCAGAATATCTTCTACAGAATTTTGAGGAAATTCTAACATTGGTTTCAGGCAGTTGAAATTGTGTGTTCATACATGAACATATGACAGGCCCTGGCAACGTAAAGATCCCTCTTGGCATGAGTGTCCTACTAACAAATTACGGTCCGTGAGTAAAAAAGAAAGGAATGAGAAAGAGCAGGGCACACTGGAACAAGTCAGTTAATCATTTGTGATTAGTAAGGCCAACCGAAACAATATACTCCAGTGCTAAGTTTCAAAATTTCATTTCAACAATCTAATTAAAATAGTTGCTGATGCAGAATCACTGACTTCATAAACCACGTATTTCTGAGTTTGGAGCATGCAATAATTAAAAATAGGTTCAGTAGCTGCTGCAGAGATTCCTTATTTCCAATAGGAGTGGTGTTAATTAACCTCTGACTTCCCAACAACATTAAGAATGAGAAACAATTGCTCACCATCCAATGACCAAAGCCCAGCCTGGCCCTAGCAGTAAACCCTGGCTCCCAGCAAACTTCCCTAATTTATATACTGAGCATGACATTGTACAGTAGGGAATATCCCTTGTGCCAGTTTGGGTCAGTTGTTCCAGCTGTGCCCACTCCCAGATTCCCGTGCAACCCCACCTTCTTGCTGGCAGGTCAACATAAGGAGCTGAAAAGTCTGCGACTGCTTAGCAGCAACTGAAAACATCAGTGTGTTACCAACACTATTTTCAACCCAAATCTAAAACATATAACTACACTAGCTACCAGAAAGAAAATCAAATCAATCCAGCCAAAGCCAAGAGGACAAACAGTTTTCTAGACTGTGGTGATTTAGCTACATGCTAATACTGGTTTATCGAAGCAGCTCATCTATCTACAATCACATGAAGCATCACAAGCACATTCAACACTTCACAAAGGACAAATTGTTCCTCACTCACAGATACTTCATCCAAACATAGTTATTAACTATGAGTTAACTCATAACTTGAGTTGGAGTTATTAAAGGTGATGCCAGTCAGCCCACAAAGGGAGCAAAGACTACACATCTCACTGAACCATGAGCTCTGTGAATTAATTTAAACAAGAGATAGCTAAATGAACAGTAGGCAGTGTAGAGATAGGTGGCATGAGAAAAAGCAGTGTACTACAGGGGAAATTAGATGTGTTTGACAAAGAACTAAAAAAAAATCAGGAATTAATCAGGACTTAATGGGAGCTCCATTTCTACTGCTCCTGTTCAAAATCAATGCAGAAGGACTCCCTGAGCAGATTGCCAACAGGATATTGCTGGCCTTACAACTAGGCGACTGCTAATTGCTACCTGGACTGAGAAAGATTCTCCCTTATTTTAGTACTTGAAGGAGAACTGGGTTAGTAACCTCTGCATAATTAGTTTCCTAACAAGAGAAAGGATTTCGATTGTAGGATGCCTAACGAGGAGGGAGAAAGGAGAGCTAACTCTTTTTTTGTTGTTGTTCATTTGTTTGTTCTCTTTTCTCTTTGGTGACCTCCCTCTTATTTTCCTACACTGTAAGGGAGAAATTACATTAATAGCATAATACACGTTATTAAACATCAGCATTGTTTTTCATACGTTAAACTATCGTATCTTCTTGTTTTCCACAATTCTATCAGAGTCACTCTATATATAAATATACATATATACAAATTGACATGACAACATTCCTGCAAAAGAAAACTGCTACTAGAGCTGACCAAAAAATTTCCCTTAAAATAATTTTCTACTTAAGTATGGCTTTAAAGGCACTGTGCTTTTGTTAAATACTGTTGACTAATTTAAAATTACATTCAAAGTGTCTTTTTCTTAAATTAAAATAGTGTTTCACATGAACGTCTGTTGTAAAACATATTTACTTTGCTCACTCACAAGCATTCCGTATATTCATTTGTACCATCACTGACAGTAGACTTCCACTTATATCCTAGAATAACAAGATGCCATAATCACTTGAGTATTCTAATTGCATATTTAAACTGTACGATGGCATCAAGCACGTCATGAACTGCTACTACTTTCATGACACCAATAATCTAAAAATTTTTTTAAAAAATCAAAATTAATTTGGCATTGAAGTAAAAGTTTGGAGTTTTTTGAGTTAAATATTACACATTGCTTTATCTCACATTTGCAGTGAGCTTTAGAAATATTTCAGTTTTGCAAACATGAAATAACTGCAAAGTGCCTTCTCCTTCTCATCTCATTATGCTGCTTCAGCTTCTGTCATTAACCAGAGCAGAAACCTCCATGACTCCTCCAACAGCTTACCCCATCTGACATACATCTGTCAATCCCTATAGAAAAAAAAAGCACCAGCTCAACAGCAACTGTTCTCTCCAAAAACACAGACTTACATAAGAGAATTATCCTCTGCATCAATGTACAGAGACACAGGGCAAATGTGGAAATGACTTAAGTCCTCACTTCTTGGGCTTCTCCAGCATAACAGCAAAAATATTACACTGCGTACTTTAAATGTATAATGCAACTCAACCCTGAAAGTCCTCTTGAAGAATTCTGGAGAGGTAAAAATAAGAATTAAGTTTGAGATAAACAGGTGCTATCATATTTTAAAGCCAATTTTTTATAAGCATCTGTGGTCTATTGAACATTTCAGTGTTTTTTAAAACTTGAGAAATCTTTAAAGACTTCATTTCATAATCCCTAAAATATATTCCAGGAGTTGATACACTTACAAGTACTGAAATAAAAAAAGGAGAAAAAAAAATTACAGAGAGAGAAAAAAATTCACCTAAAAAGCAAAACAATAAGAAAAAGATCTCAATTTGTTCAGATAAATGCCAGTATTACATTGGC
Source organism: Coccyzus lansbergi (assembly GCA_033558105.1). Taxonomy (NCBI): domain Eukaryota; kingdom Metazoa; phylum Chordata; class Aves; order Cuculiformes; family Coccyzidae; genus Coccyzus; species Coccyzus lansbergi. The sequence continues at coordinate 655,338 of JAUMJK010001095.1, forward strand.
AAGCTGCTTGACGTTTCTGGAAGAATCACAGGGCAATGAAAACTGAATAACAAGGGGAAAACCTGTTGGCCTAACAGCATTTGGCTGTCCACTATTTCATCTCCCTGGTGTGAATGATAAACTTTTCTTCTAAAACCCAACATTTTCAAAATCAAAGACAAAATTGCAGAATCTACTGCTGTACTGATAGCCAATGGTCTTAGACACAGATAACATATAATTACTTCAAACCTCTTCAGTCTGAGGAGGCTACTATTGTAGCACTTCTCCACATGGAGAGTTTTTGAGGGAGCCCCTGGGTAAGCTTTAGCAAGATTTTTCCTGTATAACGTATGTGGGCTTATCTATCACATACATATTGTGAGTTAATGATACAACATCATTTTATAATGAAGACAAAATCAATTTCATCTTCCATCTTTCCTGGCAAAAGTCATCTTTTCTAATTGAATCCTTCATTCAATGATCAGGAACTACATTGTCATTAGCTAGGTTTCACATAAGTGCAGACAGATCACTGACACAGATATCTCACTTTTTACTATTATTGTCTGAAGTTCCTACCAATGCATACTCTTCCTCCAGACTGGATTTCAAAAAAGAGCCCTGATTCTTTCATTTATTTTCTTTTTTTTTTTAATCTCATAAGAAGAGAAAGTTGCTAGAAATTACATTCTCCTGCAATGAATGAAACAGAGAATACACAATGACACTGCAAAGCTAAAGTGCACATTTGAAAGAAACAGCATTTCTTTTCCTTTCTAAGAACACAACATTTCTTTCTAATTACTGTATGTAAGAGTGATTTTTAGGCTCCTTGCACTTTTAATAAGAAAAATATTCTGTGGAAATGTGATTCCATAAGCAGCAATTCTAATTTATATAGCAGAAGGCTTTAAATGCCTGTCTACATTTACAGCCATGATCATTTAATGGCCAGTCCTGCTTTGACTATCTCTAGAGGGGACAATGGGTTCCCATTGACAATTCTTACGCAAGGAGAAACCTCTGACCTATGCACAGTGTTTAGCAAGGTCGGCTTTCTCTGCAACAGTTACAGATGGGGGTAATCTTCAGGAGATTTGTTCCTGCTGTTCTTTTCTCATGAAGGAACCTTCTGCATCTCCTCTACTTTTTATCACCCAAAATACAGCTTTCATCAGTAATCACAGGAAAGTGCATGAGGACTGAATACAATAAGATCTAATGGTGAAGACAACACCATGTAACTCCTCTTGGTAAAATTTGATGAAGTACTAGGGAAAAAAGGGTCAAGAAAACACTTGGGGGTAGTGGGAATTGACTCTTTATAGAGAGACACTCCATGATCTTTAAAATATGATCTGAACCATGAAGATAAACGGAGTTCTTTGATCATATAAATGATGCTGCCATAACCACTTACTCACATGAAGGTTAAAATTTTGCATACAGCTGATCCAGTATCAGCCCAACAATATGCTGAAGTTAATGATGCTCCTCAGATCACATTTGTCTTGGGGAAGTTAAGGGTGCAAATTTTGCCTTAAATTCAGCCTGGAGAAGAGGAGGCTGAGAGGAGACCTCATTACTCTCTACAAGTACCTGAAAGGTGGTTGTGGAGAGGAGGGAGCTGGCCTCTTCTCCCAAGTGACAGGGGACAGGACGAGAGGGAATGGCCTCAAGCTCCGCCAGGGGAGATTTAGGTTGGAGATTAGGAGGAGGTTTTTCACACAGAGGGTCATTGGGCATTGGAATAGGCTGCCCAGGGAGGTGGTTGAGTCACCTTCCCTGGAGGTGTTTAAGACACGGGTGGATGAGGTATTGAGGGACTTGGTTTAGTGTTAGATAGGAATGGTTGGACTAGAAGATCCGATGGGTCCCTTCCAACCTGGTTGTTCTGTGATTCTGTGAAATAAGTATTAGATAAGATCTGGTTTCTGTAATACATATGGTTTGTTTGGGGGCATGTCTTGTTCTCTCGTTTTTACCTCCTTAGAACAACTATAGTCTTGCCTCATGGGGTAGATACTGGAAAGATTTCCTCTTAATGCAATACCATCTTCTATAAATACTGTTTCTACTACATCTACATGATCTAAGGTAATGACTATAATAGAAAAGACAATAAAAAATAATGGATGACCTTATTTTAGATACAGGGGGCTTTGTCTTACAAGTTATAGCCAGGGGATGCCATAAAATAAAGTAAGCCCTTAAAAATGCCAGTCCACAAAAGCAGTCAATAGACACCATGCTAAGCACTTGCTAATCAATAGTGATAAGTCAGTATGATTTAGCTAACAGATGTTTCTTCAACCAACTTGTAATACCTAACTCACTGGTATAAATGTATCAGGGCAATGCTGCAAATAATACAGCTGCTTAGTGGATTATAAGGAAGCAGGATGAAGAAATGGGACTGCACTACCCCTTACCACTCACGCCAAAATCTGTTCTATGTTTTGCAGAAAAAAAATCTGCTGCAATGCTGAAGCATACAATTATTTTTTAAAGGGACAAAAATACTACATTTAGAAAACTCCACTTATTTTAGAAGAATTGTACCTGCTCTCTAAAAGTAAGCTTTCCCTAGCTGGAAAACAAGTGGTAGGAAAAAAAGAATGCATAAAATTGAAAATCATGGTTAGTAAAGATGAAATATGAAATGTATACACTCATGAGACTGCTATACTGTACAAAAAATGATTAATTATAGGCAGTCATCTGGAGTGCCTGGAAAACTAACAGTATATCCTATGTGTATATTATTGCTCACATTTAAACGTTACCCAAAGTCTTCAAGATTTATTCAATGTATATGGCAGATAATGAGCACTTTACCTGGATAACACCTCCCTAGGGACAGTCCTGACTACCAAAGTCTTATTTTTATAGGGGGGTGGGTGGTAAGGACATGTGGAGAACTGGCACTCCTTGTCAAAAGCAGCTAAACACTGCAGCATGCTGATGCTTTCAGAGAGTGCAGAAGAACACAGACTCCTGGAGAAATGAGGCATCTAAATTACCAGAGCTTTGTTTTTTTCTAACAAAGAGGAAGGAAACAAAAAAGAAAGGAAAAGTTATTGGACATTTGTTTCCAATAAATTGAACTTAAATGGAAACATAGTTAGGTTTTAAAGTCTGCTCTCTTTAAAGCATCAAATCAAATTCAAGGTCTTGGGACCAATTGCAGGCAGGGGTTTTCACTTGTTGCTGCTAGCTTAAGATACTTAGTTCTGTCAAAAAACAGATGGATTTAATACCTGCATAACTTCACTCCCAAAACAGAGAATAAATGTGATTTCTCAGACTGCTATTAAGTTAAGAAGGGGTTTGCTGAAGTACTCATTTTTTTAAAGTCAATTAGTCACTTATTTTCAATCTGGGCATTAGGGACAATTAAGGGCACAAGTTCTAGGCATGTAAAGTATCACCTGCTCTCTGAAATGAAGGCCATAGTCAACCCTCCTGACACAGCCAAGCCCTCATCATGATGGGAGAAGCCTGTCTGTGCAATACAGCTATGAGGGAAATGGTTCCTTGACAAATTTATGAGCAATATCAGCATCCCTGCCTTTAATGGGCAAGAAACACTTATCCAATTTGACTTCTCCCCTAAAGCCACAGCACAAAATAAACACATGAAGACCCTTCAAATAATATAAAGCCCCTCAAAGTACACCTGAGTCTCTGGAAGAGTTGAAAGAGCAAATCACATTAGTGAGGGTATTAGTTGCCTGGAGCAAGATTAGTTGACTAAATTGAGAGCCACATGAGATGCTCTGTGCATCTAAAAGAGGCCCAGAGGCTGGCAGACACAGTACTTGACAGAAACCATCAACTGGAGTCCAGGTGGGATACTCAAGATCATCTCAAGTGACAATGGATGCTTAGGCTCAACCTGCAGCACCCAGCCCCTAACACGTTAGTCAAAGTTTTCATGTGCTGCAACAGAAGAAAATTAAGAACAACTGACAGGCCCAGTAATAATACTGTCAGTCCTCATCTCCAGTGCAGGAGAAGAACAGTGTTTGAAAGAGATCATAACATGGATGGGTCTCTGCACTTTGTGTCTGTCTGCTCTGGTCAAAAGAACTCAATTTTTTTGGATTGGAATAATGGCATTTTTTGGCTTCTTAATAGTGTAATAACGTGTCAGATACTGATTCCATTGCATGCCTTTAACAGAACTCCTAATCAGGCAAATGCAAATATTAATACAACCAAAAGTGGTTTTTTTTTTCTTTTATTGCATCACCATACAGAATCACAGAATCACAGAACAACCAGGTTGGAAGGGACCCATCAGATCTTCTAGTCCAACCATTCCTATCTAACACTAAACCAAGTCCCTCAATACCTCATCCACCCGTGTCTTAAACACCTCCAGGGAAGGTGAATCAACCACCTCCCTGGGCAGCCTATTCCAATGCCCAATGACCATCTGCATGAAAAACCTCCTCCTAATCTCCAGCCTAAACCTACCCTGGCGGAGCTTGAGGCCATTCCCTCTCGTCCTGTCCCCTGTCACTTGGGAGAAGAGGCCAGCTCCCTCCTCTCCACAACCACCTTTCAGGTACTTGTAGAGAGTAATGAGGTCTCCTCTCAGCCTCCTCTTCTCCAGGCTAAACAACCCCAGCTCTCTCAGCCGTTCCTCATTCTCCAGCCCCTTCACCAGGCTCGTTGCTCTTCTCTGGACTTGCTCCAGAGCCTCAACATCCTTCTTGTGCTGAGGGGCCCAGAACTGGACACAATATTCAAGGAGCAGCCTCACCAGTGCTGAATACAGAGGGAGAATCACCTCCCTGGACCTGATGGTCACACCCTTTCTGATACAAGCCAGGATGCCATTGGCCTTCTTGGCCCCCTGGGCACACTGCTGGCTCATGTTCAGTCGGCTGTCGACCAACACCCCCGGGTCCCTCTCCTCCTGGCAGTTTTCCAGCCAGGCTTCTCCCAGTCTGTAGCTCTGCATAGGGTTGTTGTGCCCCAAGTGCAGGACCCGGCATTTGGCCGTGTTAAACCTCATGCCGTTGGACACTGCCCAGCGGTCCAGCCTGTTTAGGTCCCTTTGCAAAGCCTCCCTACCCTCCAGCAGATTGACACTTGCACACAGCTTTGTGTCATCTGCAAACTTGCTAAGGGTACCCTCAATGCCCTCATCCAGGTCATTGATGAAGACATTGAACAGGACTGGACCTAGCACTGAGCCCTGGGGAACACCACTTGTCACTGGCCTCCAGCTGGACTTAACACCATTTACCACCACTCTCTGGGCCCGGCCATCCAGCCAGTTTTCTACCCAGGAGAGTGTGCGTCTGTCCAGGCCAGAGGCTGACAGTTTCCGTAGCAGAATGCTGTGAGAAACTGTGTCAAAGGCTTTACTGAAGTCCAGAAAGACCACATCCACAGCCTTTCCTTCATCCAGCAGCCGAGTGACTTTGCCATAGAAGGTGATCAGGTTGGTTTGGCAGGACCTGCCTCTGGAAAACCCATGTTGACTGGGCCTGATCACCTGGTTCTCTTGTAAGTGCTTCATGATAGCACTCAAGATCACCTGTTCCATGACTTTCCCTGGCACTGAGGTCAGACTGACTGGCCTGTAGTTCCCCTAGGTATCCTCCTAGGTATCTCCCTAAAGGAGACAGGAAGGAGCAGAGACAGGGACATGAGATGTTTCCTGGTCTCTAAGTCCCTGCAAGTATGCATATGTTGGGTGAAGTAGTGAGGGAGTTAAGGCAGTTCTTCAGATGCATTATAAATTACTCCAGAGTAAGACAGCATGCAAGGATGTAAGTAAATTCCTCCAAAACTTAAACAGATGTGTAAAGTTACCATTTCTAATATTCTAGTGATAATCTCTTCCGCATTTTAGTACTCCCCCAGTTAACTGAAGAGATAGCTCTTTTATCACACATCTGACAACAGAAGGTGCTTCATGAATGACAATTTTTAGAAAAAAAAATACATCTGAAACACCATATACCTCAAATCCCCAAAATATTCACTGACTTTTCACTGTTGGCAATTATGTTGTCTTTTAAAGAGAGTTCTAAAATAATTTCCTGCAATTCTCTATTAATAGGAGAGAAAACAAAATCAATTGAGAAAGGTTTACCCTTCTGGTTTGGTTGGGTGGGGGGAGGGGTGGGATTTGCACAGTGGTATCGACTGGCTGTTAGTCAATTTGATATAATTTTACTATGGCAGCAGTTGCATCATTTTGTATCATGCAGTCTTGGAAGAAAAAATAAATCCAGCACCACCTCCTCCTATCTCTGCACTTTGGTCTTTTTGCAGGTGGATTTAAAAGCCTCTGCTTCCCAGATTTCCATGCCAGTGAGCCTACGTATATAAGATTTCTACCTGATTAAGAAGATTTTTCCTAGTTACAATTAATCTAGTAAAAACATTTTCCTTTGAAATTTCCTTTGTGTGACACGGTACATTCAGTGGTTAGGGGGTTAATGCATGAAATGGATCACTGGGCTGAAAACAAAAATCACTGTTAAAAAAATGTGATACCAGGAGAATTAGGCACAACATAATATTGTAACCACTGAGAATTCTCAACAGTAAAATAAAGCCTTGTACTCCCAGCATTTTCATTAGTTTTCCAGTAGTGCTGAACGCAGTGTGAATTACAATGAGCAAGAAAGCAGTGGTTGCTCTCTTTAAAGAACATGCACTGTATAGGGGGAAGTCATTTCTTCAAATCATACTGTGCTGGTTATTGGTTTGTATATACTGGTATGCATTTTAGGACTTAGAAATTATATTTCTCTCCATTACCAAATGCTGCATATCGCCTGCAAAACAATATGTGCTTAGCAGCTCTCAAAATGAAACTCATTGCAAGGTAAATATTTATTTAGAAGTGTGTGCAGTGATATAAATCTGTAGAAAGAGCATTCTGCACCAGATCTTTCACTGGGAGGAAGGTTTTTTTAAGTCTGGACAGGAGGTACTGTGCTTTTATTAGAACAACTGCGGAAGATAACATTAAGATGACTATAAACCAAAACAGGACAAAAATTCAGGTTGATACAAGTTTCTAATACACAATGTTGTTCTGGTGGTAGTTTATTTCAGGGTTGCTTTTTTATTCCTGATAAACAGCAGATTTGAGCAAGTAAAGCATGTATCTGTTGAGGTATAATCCCAGCCTAAACCAGTACAGTATCACAACACCACCAAATAACTTGTAAAAAAGACAAACAAGTTTATGTGTACAGAACTACTACTCTGAAACCACTACTTATAAGGGTCTTTAAGATGGAAGATTTTAGTTGGTCCAGGTCTCAGCCTGAGATTCCCTAAGGCTCACCTGGGGACTCAGTAGATATGGGTACAAAAAAACCACAAAGGAGTTGTGCTCTCTGACCATTTACAGTGCATGACCTTTATTTTCAGCTGTCTGACATCTAGAAGATGAAGTTCAGACCAACCTGCACAGCAGGTGGAAAACCTGAGCCTCTCATTCTTTAGAAACCAAATAAGCCCGATAAAATTGTGTAGAACCTGCAATATGCCACTGGGAGGATTTGGTATGAATTCAGTGATGCATGTCACATGCAGAACAGTTTCATAGTTTGTAGCAAGTATCCTTTCTCAAAGCCTAACTGGAGTCAAGCCTCAAAGTATCAGAAAGCCTGAAAAAGTGTTGAAAGCCAGCTGTTTACCTCCTAAGTAATTACCTATACCACACTATATGAATGCTTCAACATCTTCCATGTACAGTGAACTTCAATACACACAGAAACATTGAGCTTGGAAAGGACCACTAGAGATCTTCTAGTCCATCTCCCTCTGCTCAGACTGTGTTTCCTACAGCAGGTTGCCCAGGACCATGGCCCATCAGGTTCTGAATATCTCCACGGATGGAGACTTCACAATATCTACAGGCATTCTCTTCCTGTATATGATGATCCTCACAGTGAAAAAGTTTTTTCTTGTGTTCAGAGAGAATTCTATGGGCTTTTTTTATGCTCATTGTTTCTTGTACTGGGAGAAGAATATGGCTCTGTCTTTTTCATTCCTTCCCATCAGATATTTATACACATTGATAAGATCCCCCATGAGACTTCTCTCCTCCAGGTTCAACAATATTAGCCCTGTTCGCCTCTCCTCCTCTAACTGCTGCTCAAGTCCTTTAATTATCTTTGTGACCCTACACTGGACCCACTCCAGTAAATCCATATCCTTCACCATCAGGGAAGCCCAGACTGTGAAAAAGTACTACAGATGTGGCCTCATCAGTGCTGCACGGGGAAGAAGGAATAGCTCCCTTAACTTGTCAGCAATACTGTTCCTTGTGAATCCTAAGATGCTGTTGGCCACCTTTGCCATGAGGGTGTATTGGTAGTTCATGGTCAGATTGTTGTCCACCAAGATCTCTCAGTCAATTTCTGCATGACTACTTTCCAGCTAATCAGTCCCCAGCATATATTTGTGCTTGAGGTTGTTCATCCCCAAGGACCAGGCAGTGTATCTGCCTTCATGGAACTTTATGCATTTCCTGTTAGCCCATTTCTCCAGCCTGTCAAGGTCCCTCTGAATGGCAACACAACTAACTATGTCAGCCATTCCTCCCCGTTCTGCATCATCGAGTAAACTTGTTCTCCCCACCTTCTGCTTCAATCGTTCACACTAAAACATGTAGTGGCTGAGCTGCTCAGCTCCATGGCATGGCCTCCCTGCTCAGATATAGTGCTCACCAACCAGCTGTCCAGCTCCTGGGCCCTGAACTAATATCCCTGCATGAAACCACACAGCTCATTGCATCACAGGTACGTATGCACAGCATCATGAACTGCAACATGAGATGCAAACTACTGATGTTCTATTAACATTTTGCCTCACTGTTCATACACTCTCTAGTCCGCTGTACTCTAGGATAAGTAGGGGCACAACATTCTTTGGATTGTTATATTCAAATGTTAACATTCCCTCCAACACTCCCTCATTATCCACTGTCTTTTGATGCAGCACTGCTTCATTCTTAGGAAAAGGGGGGTGGGGGGCTGGAGGGGTGTTTGGTTTAGTTGGGGTTTTTTGCTTCAAAAGGGAATGACTCATCCTTAACCAGCTATGCTAATAACAGAAGACTCTAAAATACACAATTAACAAGCATTAAGCTTTTTCCATAACAAATGATCCAATATTATTCTCTTGAGGATTCTGGCTTCTTTTTTTTCCCTCTAAATGTGAATAGCTAGCTGTTTACAAAGCTATCAAGATGAAATATTTACCGAAGAAAAATAAATAAATTTCATCATGTAATAATCAGTTTTGGTGCTAATTTCATATTAGAGCATCTTTAGATACCAGAACTTTATTGAACTTCAGTGGTTATGAAAGGGGAAGAATGCAAGGCATAGAATATGCCTTCATTTTCTGTTTTCATAGGAGTCACCGAGGCCACACAGCCCCTCTGAGCAAAGACCAAGCTGGGATCAGTGAGGCAGGGAACAAGACACTGTACAATTTATCATGTCTAGACCTGTTACAGTTTACTCTCATTTCTGAACAGCTAAGGACAAGACCACCAGTTAAATCACTAGTGGTTTCAGATCGTGAAATAAAGACTATCACCTCATCAATAAAGATTCATTGCATCATGAAATAAAGATCTGCAGCATATAAACCATTGGGTTTACTGCAGCAGATCTTTATTTCATGAGGAAGACTCAAGTGAATGAACCTATTGCTCCTATGCAGACTGGTTGTCCGGTACAAGGACCTGCTGACCCATCTGTGAAGATTTTCCCACTTCTCAGAGGCTGGAAAGCCCAAGGCACTCCCTGGTTTGCTGACAGTACAAAGCCTTGTTCCAAAACCTTTGCTCACATGGATTCACTGGCACCTCTGGCATTATATGCAGTCTGCACCACAGCCTTTTCCTTTGCTGGGCACTTCCCAATCAAGCTGTCACTATATCAAGAAGCTCATGCAAGTATGAGAGATGCGAGACCTCCATCCTCCTGCCAAAGTCATTCGGAACTCAGTGATGGGTTTAAAACAACCCTGGAGGAGGCAGCAGAAGCATGGAGAGAATTTTAAAAAGTGTTGTCTTCCTAAAAACTCTGGCTAAAATCAGACAAACAGCTATGGCAAAATAAAGACAGAGGAGGTAGCCACATCTGATATGCTAATAACAGATTCTCTTTGAGGTTACAGAAATCCAGTATATATAAAAACCACTCCCAATGAACTAATGATCCACTATACTTTACTTCAGTTGTTCTCCACAACTCAGAAAAACAATTTTGAGACCCTATTTTACGACTCTTCATGGAAAGAGGACAGTGTCACAGTACCAACGAACACCAGCACAGGAGGCCAAGTGAGGATCACTTTTTCCTTGAAACACCCAAGGACTGCAGGGCAGAAACCAAACAGTGTCACAAGTGCCATGTTTCAAATGCACATTTAAAAGTTTGACTCTCCTGGAGTGAGGCACAGCAAGAGGGCAGAGCTACATTAAATTTTCAGGACAAGCACTCAAACACACTGCATTCCTATAGCGAATCACAGTAGGAACTTTTAACATAGTTGTATGCTACATCCTCTATAGCAACATGGTAACACCTCCAGACTCCAAGGAGTTTCACAGAATTACTGGTGAACACTAACAATCAGGAGCTAGTATCTGAATCTTTGTCCCACCCGAAAGACAATCAATTCACCACTTGTAAATCAAAATTCAGCCCAGTCTTAAGTAGCAAAAAAAGCTATGGACTGATGGTTTTGTTTCCATTACCTATTACTCATAAAAATTAATAAGCAATAGATTAATATGTTGCATTTATTGAACCACTCAAAAAGGTCAAACTTCTCATTTCCAATTAAAAAACATTGCCTAGGACTTCAGGAGTTTTTTAACAAATGTTAGGAATTTAAAAAAGTGCATATTAAGTTAATCTGTTAAGAGTACTTAGGTTTCTCCAGGTGTTTAGTGTGATTAGAGTACTCCAAATTTGCATAACTTTTGGATTTTCTAGATATTAAGAGAGAAGCAAGCATAAACACAAGCCTGTGATTTATCAAGTGTTTTTTCAGGAAGGAAGAGTAATTTTCCTTTACAAGCCATCTGTAGAGTTCACCATGTAAACAATTCTCTGTTCAAGACAACAGAATCATATTTTACTTGTGAGTTTAACATACACAGTATATTCCCACCTCAGATCTGTACTACCATCAGAGGATTTATTAATCAATTAACACAACAGCAACACTAGCAGGCAGAATTATGAAAGGACATTTACACCTAAAAAGTTTTTTTTTTTCCCTTTAATTTTTATTTCATTTCAGGGGCCAGTGGACAAGGTATTAATATACAGTTCGCGGATGTTTCTTCCACAAGGCGCCTAGTAAAGACAAATTGTGATCACCTTCCTATGGCACCTTACTAAATCTCTTGAGTTATTATTTATTTATACAGAATCCATCACTGCAAAGTCTAGGAGTGCAAGCAGATTAAATACGCTCCCTGCATGCACCCAGGCTGCTGCCACTGACATTGCTCAAGAAAGCAACTGAACATTCTTTTTTCTCTTTTATACCTTCAAATCTGAGCACAGCTGGGAAACTATGAACTGAGTTTTCCTTTCTGAGACTAAATAACACTATTTACTGAGCGTCAATCACAGACCAACTCATGGATGCATGAGCGGTGGTGAACACACCTAAGCTTAAAAGCTTTAATTCTCTTAACACCTTGACACATAGTGACAGGATAAAAAGAAATACCAAAAAAAAGCCACTTGGAAAAGAAAATTTTAGATAAAGACAATTTACTGTTTGCAAACTACAAATATAGCCTTTTTTTTCCCAATGTAATCATCTATATTCTCCTGTAATTTACTTGGCATGGGTGCCCTCTACCAAAGCTCTTGCAATTGATGCATTTTATTTTAATGGTTTGTAACTCAGACAGTGCAGTTTTGACATTGCCATCCCAGCATCACTCTGACACAAACAGAGCGGCCCAGGAGATCATGAATCCATTGAAGAAAAAATAAGAAAAAATTACTTTCCATGGAACTATTGTGCCTAGGGTATGAATTAGTACATCAATAAAGCAGTCAGGTCACAGACTCCTCTCCATCATATTTTTCTGTTACAGGGAAATTCAGTGATATGTCATTGCATTTATGATAAATTGTCTTCTGTAGGCATTTATTTTTCACAGATAAACATTAAACCTCAGCCCTTTCAATAAGGCAAGAAATTGCCTAATAATTAGGTTGTGCAATTTATAATTTAATAGCTTGTGGGATTTCGGGTTTCCACCTTCTCTGAGACTATGTCACACCTGTGCCCTTTCAGCATTACACAGTATTTTAGTGTTCTCATTAGAGTCCAGATTAATATCAGATTCTCACTCAATTTATGCTAACTTACATGACTTTAAATTTTTAAGTGCAACTTATTATGAGAATTTATGTTTATTAGTATTAGTTTTTAGAGCTTTCCATTTCTTTCTCATATCAAATTATATCAGAAATTAATTCAGTCTTGACTGAAGCCAGGAAAATAGTAATCAGTTCCATACAAGAAGAGAATTGATATTAAAAGGAGATTTCAGAGCCTGTAATCCTTTTCTCTATGAGGACAGATAAGTTGGTTTTGTCTCAGGTAGGCAACCCTTTAACAACTAAATCATTTGTAAATACAGTGGCTGAGGAATCATACTACTTGAGATTATCAGAATTGCTAATTCAGGCAGCCTTGTAAGAGGATTGTGATTACATGGTAAAAATTATGTTTTCCTGTTATCTACAGAAAGAAGATAGAATCAGGCTTTGCAGAATGGGTTTTCTGACTGTCTCACAAGGAAGGAATTATGAAGCAATTCAAGATTTAAAATTTAAGTTGCCTTTCAGGGATGCTCTAGGAACTGAATATAAGACAGCAAAACGTGCTCTGCCAAGAAAAAAATTCCACTGCCCACGTATTAATGATATAGATACTGCTATGCACACTCATACTTTGCTGAATGCAGACATGCAGACGAAACACACACGGACATTTGAATAACACCTTTGTAGCAAAATTAAGGAGTTCTTTTTCTTGGGGGTTGGGGTAGATTTTTAGTCACAGGGTATGCAAAAGCAGGCTTATACAATCACAAAGCCTATCAGACATCCTCTGAGTAATTCCCATATTTTTCTGGTCAATTTCAGCTTAATTTGACAACGGAACAGTGGTCTGGAAGATCTCACATTTCAGCAAGTTACAGGAAAATCAGAGGCTGGGTAAAACAAGGGAAACATAAAAAATTGTCCCTCTGAGGGAGTGTCAGCAGAATGACCATATCAGCACTCTGGTTGGACATAGGACATGCCTCTTACTTAGGTGATCTGTAAGAGACACAAAATGCAATAGATGAAACACAGAGCAGTTTAGGACTTAATTTAAAATATATGTTTATTTTAAAAAAAAAAACTGTTAAGCTTTATTGAATCTGGAAGCTCAGCTTTCAGCCAACAGAACAAAATTCTACGGGCAGCTTAATTCTGCAGCTGTGCACTGACACTTCTGAAATACTCACTGTCCCACTGAAAGTTGTTCTAAGCTGAATTCTTCTCAAAGCAAATACATCACGGGATGCTGTCAGTCTAAAAGAGCTGGCATTTCCCAGCTCTTTCACATGTACTACAATTCAGGAAAGAAAAAGAACTCAGAATATTGCTGAAGCTGGCTCTGAAAACATTTATCGTTGTATCTGGTTCACCCAATTTGCTCTTTAACGTAATTAAGGCTCCTAGATTTAGAGAAGGCATCAGCTAACTATAATTTGCATTTTATTTATTTTTTTATAATGGTCCAAACTCAATTGTTTCCTTTTCCATCGGCTCATTTACTTTGCAAAAAGTAGATTAACTCAAATATATTCAAAAGCCTACAGTAATTCTGCAAATAGCTTCATTATTGGCTAAAGGTGACAGAATAAAGCAACTGGCATGGTACCTGCTCTGAATGCAGGTTATTACGCTACCAACATAGGTCTACTGGATTGTTTTGCATTATGCCCCAGTGGAACCACAATGAAAAATTAACTGTTCCACATTACAAATTACCTTGTTCTCATCTAGAGCAGGTAATGGCATTTCAAGGTGCACTTACAGAATAGGAGGGGAGGGAAGGGGAAAAAAAAAAAGGAAAAAGCTGCCTAGCTTGCAAGCCTCACAAAATTACTCTTTCTCTAAACTCCATGATAGTATTTGTGAATAATTCAGATTTGCCCTCAAACTTTGTAAAAATAATACAACTACTTAAGATCTAATAAGCAGTTTGATTTTAAAATTCTATATATTACATATTTTACCACAAGCATCAAAGAGGCTCAGGAGAGTACAGCAACTAGGGTAGACTTCCCTCAGGGGATCTACAGGAGTGAAACAGGACAACAGAGCAGGTTGACTGTGCACTGCCTGCAGTAAGTAGCTTTCAAGAAGAGCCACACAAAAGTCTGTGTCTTCCTGGGACAGACCCAGGTCTGAGGTCTTCCATGGTCTGCCTCTGTCCTATGGAGCAGTAGAGCTGCTGTCCTAAGAGCGATCTGTGGTTGTCACCAAAGGCTAAATAATTTTAATCCCCTTAAGTCTTCCCTCATAACTAACCATTGGTAGTCATCTATCACTTTTCTTACGACTGCTATTAACTGGATTCTTCTAACCCTTTGCTTCAGATTATTTGAGTTTGAAACCCCCTTCAAGAGAAGTCCAAATAGGGAGCACAACTCCAGGTGCATCCCCAACCAAGCACTCACCACACTCCTCTGTCCTGCAAGACAAATCAATGTAAAATCCTCCCCAAACCAAACTGGTGTGCTTTTATCCCATGTTCATTGTGATGAACATTCACATTCCAGCTGTACTCCTTTGTTACCTCCACCTATTTTCCTCATGAATATTCTTAAATAATTTATACCTGTGCTTGTAAGTACTAGCTCCTGGTTACATAGAGAAGGACAAAATTAACATTAATCCTCCCTGCATTATCAATGTCTTTGTTTATTAACATGAATTCAGGCAGTTCAACATTCAGTTCTCACCTGTCTCACAATATTGCCTGGAAATACTTTGTGTCCAAGATATTAGAAAATCAGGAAAAAAACATATTTTCAAAATTCTTCCTTGTTAGGAAAAAAAAAGTTCCCAGACATTTCTATTTCATTTTGATTCTTTCATATAAAAAGCATTTGGCCACTTGAACATATGACAATTACTTACTTTTCATTCTCATTTACAATTTGATTGTGATGGCTCTAAGAAAACTTGATAAATTAAATAAAAATGCAAAGCTTGTATGCATGCATAAGTTAATGGTTTAGTCTTCACATTATCAAGAGACAAGCATTCACATAGTCAGAGATTAATCCTAAATTCACTTTTTGTTTTGTCTAACCAATTCCCAGTTATTAAGTGATTTAAATGCAACAAAACAAACAAAAAAAAAACCCAAAACACACAAACAAAAAAACCTGACCTCCTCCAACACAATATGGTTTTGGTACTCCAGTAAGTAAACTAAACTATTTGGGGGATGTTTAGATCAAACAACAGAAAAAAAATTCTTCACCAAAAGAGCGTTGAATCATTGGAACAGGCTGCCCAGGGAAGTGGTGGAATCTCCAACCCTGGAAGTACTCAAAAACGATGAGCACTTCAGTTGAGCAGGTACAGTGGTGTTGGTCTGACAGTTGGACTGGATGAGCTTACAGGTCTTTTCCAACCTCAGTGATTCTATGATAAGTACATCCTCCTCTCAGGGTTGTTAAAATCCTGCGCCACCTGCTCACTTAAGACAAAGGTCAGATGTCTATCTTCTTCTGTTGCACACATGACACACCCCATGAGTTAGTTACCACATGCTAAATTTGTCCAAATTCACAAGATGCAGCCACTGCTGGGGGCTTTGTCCCTCTCCCACCACGTGAAGGTGCAGCCATATGGCTGAAGGAGCACAGCACCAATGCAGCTCAGAGCAGGAGTGGTCTGTTGAGAACACAAGCACAGTGTAGTTGTGTATGATGAGAGCAGGGAGGGAAGGAAAGGCTGGAATAACAAGGACAGTCAGAGTATGGAACAAGCTTTGACATGACATGAATGATGCAAAAGAGGAAAGAAAAAGAACTGTACAAGCAGAAAATAGATTAATAAGAACTCAAGGACAGAATTAGGGGATCAAAAAATTACCAAGGCTTGAAAACAGAAAATGAGAAGGGAAAGTATACATAGCATTCAATATTTTAATGTTGTGTTTACACGTTATAAGGGAAATGGGAGAGCACAAAAGATAAGAGATGAAGATATAGAGAGACAAGGGCAAAGAAGGAGATTGAAAAGCACTGCAGCAGTGAGGAAACAATCAGCTTCTGATAGTCACAGGTAGCAATGTTTACAATTTTCCTCATTTAAATAAAACACTCAGACATCAAAACCTCTTTGTTTTGTATGTTGGTGCC
This sequence comes from Coccyzus lansbergi, assembly GCA_033558105.1. Lineage (NCBI taxonomy): Eukaryota > Metazoa > Chordata > Aves > Cuculiformes > Coccyzidae > Coccyzus > Coccyzus lansbergi. The sequence continues at coordinate 671,794 of JAUMJK010001095.1, forward strand.
AAACTACTGCCAGCGTTATTTAAAACTAAAAACTCACAAAATATACCAAAGCATCACACAGATAGTTTTCCTCCCTTTACTTTGATTCTTAATGATAGATGTTAATAACAGCAGGCTTGGATAAGACACAAATGTTTGCGGTATGCCTGGTAGCATTAAAAATGCAAGGAGAAGCAGATGCAGCAACTTCCTTTCTGAAGCCAGCAGAGGAAATCTTTCTGTTCCACATTTTTCTAAAGCCCTGCAGCAGTTCTCTGGTTCCGCAGAGCTCCAGCCGGCAGCTGGAAGCCAGGAAATACAGGTTTCAGTAAGTACAGATTCAGCACCTCCACAAGCAACAAGCCACTTAGAAAAACTAAAGAAACTATCCAGGAGCTGAATTCCACAAGCTGAAGAACTGGCATGGGTGGCAATGTGGCAAGCTACGGCACCAGCAAGCTGCAGCAGTTGATGTTTGTGCTCCATCACATTGGGCACAATGCATATGTGATGCACAGAAAGTTGTCACACTTAAATAAAAAGAAAATACACACATTGTACCATAAAACCTTGATACTGAGAATTTTTTTTTATCTTCTGCTCTGTTTTTTCTCATAGAAAGCTATATTAGGTTAATATGGAAAACATCAATCAATCTTTCCATTTCAAGATGCTGGTAGTTAACTAGAAATGAAGGCACTCAATGTTTGAATGAGGAAAAAGGGGTTTGTAGGACTGACCAAGTAAAAATCAGGGAAGGGGTACCCAGGGCAAGCTGCAATTTTTCACTCGGGCATCTCACACTTGGCAGACAGCACACAAATGTGCAAAGAGTGAATGTTCTTAATGTTGCTAGGCAAATCCATCCTATCTCTGATTGGACCAAGAGGATAACACCATACTAGGGCAATGCAACACAACATATGATTTATGCCATTTTGAGAAAAATACTTCTGGAATAACCCCTACTCATTAAATAGACCATAAAGCAGCATGCTTTAAAGTTTCCAACTTGGTGTCACTGTGTGCATTTCAATAATAAACAATGCTACATGTAAAAGCTAAACTTATAAATGAAATATTAGTGGTAATAATAAATATAAGGGGTAGTAATTATTAAAAGCCCAGGGAATTGTAAATGCTGGTAATTCGGACTTCTCCATAAATTATTACATCTTAATTCTGACTGGAAGTGAGCCTCTATGGAGAAAAATGGAATAAAAAAAAATAGCATCATTAAAAATCATTGTACTCTAACATACATTCAACAAGCACTAAAATTAAATTAAATTGAAGATATTCCAACTCTTTATCCCAGCCTAGTTTTTCTGATTTAGTAATTTCTGTAACTTACTCCAAAATTCCTAATTTCTAGTCATAATTCTCATTTACAAAACAATTGCACTAGTACCTCTTTTTTTGTTCTTGTTTTTTACCCTCAGCTTCAATGACATTGCAAAGTAATTTTTTCTTAAGGACTTAAAAAAATTTGTTTTCTTTAAATAAACAATCCAAATAAATAAAGCATATTATTTTAAATTTACAAATTAAGAAATCCTAGGTACTTCATACAGGCAAAGAAGTACACAGGTTCTGATTTTTTTGATCCATCTGTAAGTAAATAATATTAAAAACTAAACTTATCTGTATTATTTAGCACTCGTGTTTATCTGAAACCATCAGTTAACTTTCATCTTGTTCAACTACTCTAGAGGATAAATCTTTACACCTCATTTCAAGTTACTTCGTAAAAAAGAGGAATTCAGGCTCACAGTACAACTATACAAACTAGTATCTTTTTGACACAACTACAGTAAGGACTAGAAATGCAATGCACAGCTCACAAAGGCTGATAAATTTCTTTTGATGTCACTGAGAATGTTAAGCTTTCTTTACTTCTGACTTGTGTTGCTCACCCATAATTAAGAATGGCGTCAATCGTGCTTTATTAGAGCATATAGGACCTCACAAACACACAGCAGCTGTGCGGCATAACACTTACAAAATTTAAGCAGCAGTCTATAATAAAAAAAGAAAATAAAAGTATTGCTAAACTTTTGCAGTGGTAGCCTCCCTTAGGACTGCAGATTGCAGAGAAAGGCTGCCCAGCAAGGCTGCCTATTCTCACTTTCCTAAGGGCGACAACAGGGTTAATTCCTGAGCAACCTAGTCTGACCTCAGAGCAGACCCTTTCAAAGCTCTTATGTATGACATTAGTTGCTCATGAATAAATGAGATTTATTCTATTATATAAGCAGAACATTTTTTAAGCCAAGTCTCCAACTACAAAACCAAAAGACTTTGGCATAAAAGACTTATTTGTTCCTGAACAACAATCCCTGGACCTCTAGTAATTGTACAGCAACCTTTAAGGAAAAAGCCTTCCCCAAAACAAATCAATAAAAGGGAGTAAGAAATAAAAACAAAATTATCTACAAAGAATAGTTGGAATCTAATGGTATGGATAGCAACCAAATATCAGTAATCACAAATGCTGCCAAGCAGGAGTAGATGACAAATATTTTAACTGCTATCCTTACACATTACCAATGCCACATTATCACCAGCCTTGAAGAAATAGTCAGTGATTGAGACCTTGCTGCAACACAGCAAAGAATAAATAGGACTCTCAACAACATACGAGGACAAGGGATTAATGAGTACAGTCTGGTAGAAAGCATGTAAACTCTCCTTTTGATCATCTCACTCTCACCCACTGTTCTGGTGCTTGTTCTAAAGAAACTAGGGGTTTTGTGAGAACAGATCACCTTCTCCAAACCCTGTAGTCTAAGCCCAAACTTCTAGGTGTGCTATACAAGATCTTGATACTGTGGTACAAGTGCCCTCAAAGTTGGCCATTGACGTGAAAGAAGGAGAGGAAATGCTGTTTCTAACTTAACTACTTGTATTGTATGCAGAGTCACGACAACATCGACTAGGTGATCAATAGATTTGTGCTTCTCTTGCAGAGCAAGAACCCCACTGAGCTGGAGTGCCGGAAGCCTAAACTTCTCAATAGGCAAAATTTCTTATCAGATTTAAGGCAGTTTTTATGTCTCCTTAGCACCTTCTGAAGCCAAATGTGACCCTTCCCCCACCTTCCCTATGTCTCCTCTACGCATTTCCTATCCTGAATATGCACCTGAAAGCAGAGGAATTACCACGCACAAGAGTTCTTGAATGTAGTGATCACAGCAAATCAGAAGCAAGCACCCCACTAAGGAAAAGCAGCTGCATTCAAATCTTGGATGAAGTCATTGCTTCTCTCTAAATCACATCCTTACCCAACTCCTACCTCCTGATAGCAGGTGCAATTTCTCTCCAAGGCACCTGTGAGCACCCTGCCATGGCTTCCAATGCCACCCAACCATATGGTGCTCTGAAGAGCTCAGCGGCAGTTACAGTTCCCAAAGCCATTCTTGGTGAGACTTCCTTCCCCAAGAGCTACACAATACAGTGACATTATTAATAAATAAATTAAAAGAGATGGTGATGTGACACACCATGCCTCATGCTAAGTGCTTGTTTCATATCTAAAAGCAAATACTTGCCTTCATTTCAAAGCCAAACTGTAACTTGAAGATAAACCCCAAACCCGTGTTCCTTCAACTAATTTTCTACTCTGAATAAGTAGCAGGAGCCAGAAAGGGTATCACGCATAAGAAAACACACATTCAGTTCAAAACCCAATGGACACTTAGAAACTTTTTCATGGAGATTAAGAATTACTACAACACTGCGGACATAACAAAGCCACACCTACCTCTGCAGGCAGAACAGACAACATGTTTTTTGGAGTGTGCTGCTCACCACGAAACCTGCCGACTTTTTAGTCAGCTACAGTGGTTTCTTGTAAGAGCTCTTCTCTTGTAAGTCTAATCAATTACCACTGTAGGGGGAGATCATGTATCCCGGGAGTGTTTACATTTACTTGTCAATCACATTTGGTAACTCTCCTAAAAACTCTGTGTTTTATAGCAGGCTGCGTGTTGTGCAGGTTGTTGTTATGTAGCCTGAACTTTAGGCCCCATACAGTATAATAACAACTAGCTCTACAGCATCAAGCTCTGCATAAATACTACACTGTAGCTACAGGAAATCTATCATCACCCAGGGAATCTGAAAGTAAGCAATATTGATCCTTAGCCAACTTAGTGGTCAACTCTTGAATGAGCAAAATCCATCAAGAAGGTTTTATTGACAATAAGTCACCCCACCCACAACCACCTTAGAATTTGACCTAGAGATCTGATAGCAACAAGATTTTTTTGTGGTTTGCCAGACACTAGAGCTCAACAGAGTATTTTATGGCTTTCTTAGAGACACATAACTTTTTATAACCCTGACACTGAATATTCAGGTTATTGTTACAAGGAAACAGATAAGAAGTAGTACACTATGTAATTTATTGGTAGCTGTCATTTATTAGTCACAGTTGTTTTTCGTAGTGTATTTTGGTTATGTGTAAAAAGCATTGTTTATCACTATTTCTACCATAAACCGGCTACTTTTTGAACCAAGCACTCCTGGTGATCACAGCTCACGCAGACTGTCACTTGACAATACAAGGACTTTGACAGCAATAGCATTTTATGGACTCTCCACCTTTTCCTCCTGTTCCCAGCTGTAATCTTCAGTCATACAGCACAGGATGTTAATCATTGTTAACAAGAGAAGAAACAGACTAAGGCTAAAAATGATTTAGAGGAGGAAGTTTGAACTGGAACACTTCAGTTTATAGCACAGTTGATACAAGCAGTGTAACAAAGTCTGCCCCAGTATAGCAGATACAGACAGACAGAGAAGCAGAGAGCTTTATGTTGGCAAAACCATTGTCTCACTGAGCTACAGCTACCACAGTATCCTGAAAAAAGAGCAATCTGTGGCCAAGGTGTTCCTCATGGGAACCAATGCTGCTTAGGAAATACCCAGCAAGTCACTTCTGCTTACTGAAATTGCGTACAAATGCAATTTTTGCTCTAACAAGAGAAAAATGACAAATTCAATGAATGGTGAAAAGCGTGAAAACAGTTTTTAAAAAGTTTCAGAGGGCACCCACGAAATGAACATCTCCATGTTCAACTTCTACACTATGTGAAATGGTAGAAATAACAAAAAAAAAAAGAGAACAGAATTACTAGTCATAGAGATTAATATAATGAGACCTCTTTTCACCTGAAAACATCTTCAAAGAAATTACCTAATTTACAGACAGCCTACCTGGACTTCCAAGAAAAGTTTTTATGGAATTCTTCACCAAAATCTCTCTGTCCCAGAAACGGAGACTTCATCAAGCAGGAAGAAAATCTTTCTCACAAATTATGACTTACTATAGAAGTGATCAGATTCCATAGTGGGGAAAGGGTCTGTGGAGTCACAGGTATCTGTTGTCAGAGCTTAAATTGTGCAAAAAGAAGTGAGCGGATAATGTCTGCTGACAATACAACATTTTTCAGGAAAATAAAGTCCCAAACTGACCATAAAAAACCTGTGGAATTTCTATAATATGTGACTGAAAAATGAACTAGCAGATGAAATTCAATATTGATAAACACAGATTAATATGTTTATAAAAATAAATGTGACAAGGCTTTGGAGTCCAAATCCTGACACCAATCAGAAAAGAGATTTTTGTGTCTTTGCTTCAATTTCTCTGACAGTATGACTTGAAAGCCTGTATCAGTGAAAACAGTAAATTAAATGGTTGGTGCCATCAGGAATGGAACAGAACAGAAAACAGGAAAAGAACAACATGACAACATCTGACTCCATAAATCACCCAATTCTCTAGCACAGCATGCAGATGTGGTCACCCTATTTGAAAAGAAATGTAACAGAACTGGAAATGTTACAGAGGAGAGCAACACCATGGATGGAAGTTATGAAGTTATGTCTATATCGAGAATAACCTCATTAAAAAAAACTTGAAAAAATACATCCTAGATATGAGACAAAACTACTCACGGAGAGGGGATTAAAAAATACTATTTTCTCACATATGTGAAATATGAGCCAGAACAGGAATATCATGCAGAATGTTCAAAACAAATTAACCTCCATACAAAGGATAACTACATTACAGATGGCATTGCTGTAGGATGCTGTAGAAAACAATGATGGAAACAAAAAGTATCTAAATTCAGGTGGGACAGGAAAGTAATTTTTGGTATATTGAACAAAACAATCCAGATTCAACTCCACTTGAAAAGACTCAAGGCTACAGTATACTGCACCTTGGAAAGTTACATCAAAGGGAAGATAATTTCGTATTTGTCTTGAAGTATTATTTTCCCATCCCTATCAGACAACAGAGTGGGCTAGATAGATTTTAGCTTGACCTAGCACAGCCATTCTTGTGTTCTGATTGCCCCATCCTCACCCCAGTGAATTCCCACCATGCTGACCTCCTTCTTTAGGGAAGAGAAAGAGAAAACTCATCAGCTTACTTGTCCTCACCGAACCCTAAGGAAGAAAAGTAAATCCATGCGCATGTTCCACAAATCAGTAAGCTGCTGTTCTCAGTTTTCTTTGTAATACAACTGCTATACCTACTAGCAATAACTGCTATCTTTGCTCACACTTGTAGACAGGCCCCAGAATCCATGACTACAAGGGGTAATTTCCACAAACAAGTTCAGAAAACTGTGCTCATGTTTCTAGATACATTAAGAGACACACATTTGGCAACTTGAAATGTTGGAGGATTGATTCACTCAATGGAAGCAGCTCTCCTCATCTCATTTTCATGATTCAGAGTGGTGTAAGTAATTTCAGTCAAATAATTGGATAACAAATCCTGTTCAGAAAAACTGCCAGCCCTGCCACTATAAATGGCATACATAGATAGTACTTCCATTGCAGAACTGGTGCACAATCACAAAGTAAAAAAAGTAAAAGAAAGGCTATAAAACACAAATAAGGAGAAACTCCATTCCTATTCATCTACGTTTTCTAGATCTTGTGGTAATGTGTGAAGAAAGTAGAGGAGAGACGTCAAGTATATGGAAGATTAATTTGGAGTAAGATAAAGCATGAAGATGGTACCAAGCATATCAGAATAAACATGACTAAAAGACCACATGATCCAAACAAGACACATAGGACTATGAATCTTGAGTGTGTGAGAAAGGCTGGGAAAACCCGTCTGGGAATAAGTGGACTGGAGACATGATTGAAGACAGTCACGAGAGTGTGGGTGTGAAATAGACAAAGCAAACATCTTCTTAGTTTGGGAACTGAAGAACTGTATAAATCTGCTTGAAAGAGAGAAGCCAGTGTGTTTTCTTAATGTGTCTTCTGTATGACGTGCTGATTAAAAGAATGTACTTAGAGAAAACTCTGAGATCTGTGTCTCTTTCATCGCCACAGAAAGTAGGTACCTTACAACAATACCTACCTATGTGCAAGCAATGGGCAAAGTGACAAAAGCAGACAAGAGAGTCAAAAGAGCTATTTTTGATATCTGGCAGCATGCACTGTGTCTAGCATGTATGACCAAGCTCTTCATCTTTTGTTTCTAATCAAGTTTCCTTCTGTGCCACTCTGGACAATGGCTGTCATTCTCCTGATAACTGAAATTTGTAATCCAAGTATAACCTCCTGTTAAGACATTTTTCAGATTGCATATCCGAATTATCACTTATACAGACATAATATTTCAAAGACTTAAGTCTCACATAAAGAATAGACATGAAAAAACCTTAGGTCATTTTGCAGCCCCATAACATTTGTGCAAGATTTACATAACAACTTATAAGAACTACACAGGTTATGGTGATATTAGGGGAAGCCATGCATTTGCATCATCCTCTTGAAGGTAGCTGTCATGCCATACCACAGCGTGATTCAGTGTAGTTGCCAGGATGACAGCAAAAAATCAGGACGGTAACATCAGGCATCAGGGAAAGCAGTGGGACAAACAAAGTTTAAGATAAAATTCTCTTAACATCATTGGAAGAGTCTAGTAGAAATCCATTGAATATGACTGGAGCTGGAGAATTTCTGTACCTGAAGATCGTTAGAAAAAGGGTCTTAAGCGACTCACCAACTTAATGCAGCCATGTGAAAATGCAATTATTTGATAACTATACATTAAAAATAAGAAAAATTCATAACCAATATAATTTCAATATATTAGATTGATTTGACACAGGTGGTATTAAATCATTTAATTTGTTATTGTTAAATATCATTGTGATCTTTGGAGCAAATTGATAGTATTTTCACCTTCTGCATATCATAGCACTAATGTTTCAATTTATAATTGATTCCAAAATGAATGGACTAAAGCAGTAGCTCTAATACAATAAATGTTTTAAATCACATTCTGTTAGTAATCTATCACTGGATCTTGATACAGCAAATAAAGCTACTTACAGAAATGGACTTTCTATTTTCTCCCATTAAAGCTATATGATCTTCAAAGACAGACATTCTCTAAACTGAGGAAGGTCATAAATCTGCTAGTTTTAATAAGTGTGTATAAAACAATCTTGGAAGCAATGAAAACCAAAAAATGTATCAGGAAAGATTAACAATGCTGAAGTGAATAGATTGAAAAAAAAGAACTAGTAACATATGAGCTGACCTTAGGAAATATAAATAAGTGATTCCTTCTCTTCACAGGTTTTATACCAGTTTCTCTGCTGCAGAGATTAAATCTATAAAATAATCCAATTAATGATACAAGCAGCAGTAATATTTTTTGCAGCTGTCACTTAAAAGGAAAGTTATTTGATGTGGACATCTGCCTTCAATCTAGAAAGTTAACAGAGCAACGCACACATATAGCATAGAGATGGGCTTTGAATCAGTGCAAACATACTTTTGCATTTGTGCTTATCTGTTTTGTCCTTGGATGCAGATCGATCCATGATTTGGAAACAATATATTTTAGGTACACCAAATGGTAGAAAAAGAGAGATGAAACACACAAACAAAACAATAAACCAGATACTGATGCCATTCAGGAAAAAATCCCACTTTCAGATGTGTGCTGAAAGATCTTTTTCTTATTTTTTCTTTTTTTTTCTTAACTGCTGCTTCACAAATGTTCTGTCCCTGCAGCATATTCTTCATCTAAATTCACAACTATAGTTTGGGATATAACCGTTAATTGCTTCAGAGACCATGAAATGTCAAAAAGTAGGTGGTGTTTAATTGATGCAGGAAATTAAGCATGGGAAAGAGAGCAATTCCTCAATTCCAAATTCATTAACTGACATTGTTTAAAGCAATTCTCATGCTCCTGTTTTCTGAGCTATAAAAAATTATTATGTAATAGAGTAATTACACATAGAGAATTATAACCTAGGCTAAAATTTTCAATTTCAGTTACCTAGATAATGCTTTGGAAGCAGGAAGGAAAAAGCTGGCAGCTTTATCCTCTCATATTATTTTAGCCCTCTCATACATTTCACCAGTGAAACAAGCCAATAGATTTAGTGCACAGTGAATTGTCTTTTTTAAAATTTTTACTTAACAACGGGTATTACTATGCTAACAGGAAAGAAACACTAGCTCTAGGAAGAGGCAAAGCAGTACCTTTTCAGCTCAGATACACTTTAGATCTCCCATTGAAAGCATACTTATCAATGATCTAGAACGGGAAAGAAAGTGGAAATGGATAAAGTAAAAATGGTAGTAATAGTTGCAGATGAGAGTGTTATTACAGTGTGCAGGAGCAGAGAATGCAATGAGACACTTCAGAGCACACTAAACGAACTTATAAAGCAACAGCTAAATATACTTTATATTGGTCAATGTAAAATAAGGCAAAAAAATGACTATCCGTATTACCAACTTGAGAAAACTGTCATCACAGAGAGAGAGAGAGCGCGAGAGAGAGAGAGAGAGCGCAATGGCAGAGAAAAATAAATCTCTGCTTGTCAGCAGTTCTGGTTAAAAACTAACAATGATGCGTAAAGAATATTATGGCAGAGTATGTACGCTATAATTTGAAGGATATAACTGAATAAGTGGATGAAAGAAAAGAGTAATGAAACTAACTTAAAATCATAGAATCACTAAGTTGGAAGACTTCTTAGATCATCGAGTCCAATCACGCCTATCCGCCACTAAAGCATGTCACTCAGTACCTCATCCACCCATCTTTTAAATACCTCCAGGGATGGGGACTCAACCACCTCCCTGGGCAGCCTGTTCTAGTGCCCAATGACCCTTTCTGTGAAAAATGACGTGATTAAACCTCACTTCCACCAAAAAGTAAATGAAAAGAACACAAAATATTTCAAGGCATACAGGCATTTGTCAGTAATATCCATAAGACTTAAGATTCATTTATAGGAGGGATGTTATTTTTCCTTAAATCAATTGCTAGTGAAAATAAGTCCAAATATCTATCTATTAAAGCCTCATCCACTATCATGGTTTAACCCCAGCGAGGAACTCCAGCCCCACACAGTCACTTCTCCCCAGTGGGATAGGGTAGAAAATCAGAAGTGTAAAAGCGAGAAAATTTGCATGTTGAGAAAAAGACTGTTTAATTGGTAAAGCAAAAGCTATGCATGCAAGCATAGTAAAACAAGGAATTAATTCCCTGCTTCCCACCACAGGCAGGCATTCGGTCATCTCCAGGAAAACAGGGTTCCATCAAGTATAATGCTTACTTGGGAAAACAAACTTCAAACCTGTAGCCCCATCCTTCTTCTCACTCTAGCTTTTACTGCTGAGCATGATGTCACATGGTGTGGAATATCCCTTTGGTCAGTTGGGGTCATCTGTCCAGGTGTGTCCCCTCCTGACATCTTGAGCATCCCCTGCCCGCTCATTGGTGGGGTGGGTTGAGAAACAGAAAAGACCTTGACCCTGTGTAAGCACTGCTCAGCGGTAACTGGAACATCCCTGTGTTATCAACAGTTTTCAACACCAATCCAAAACAGCCTCATACATTCATATATACTTACGAAGAAAATTAACTCTATCCCAGCCAAAACTAGCATGTTGATTCTTCTGACAATGTAGGTAGATATGATTACTTCTGGAATTTGATGACTGCTGTAGATGGTCACCAGATTTAAATTAACTGGCTTTTGCTATTATTCAAATAGACATCTATTTCCATGCTCCCTGCAGGATCTCCAGCAGCTCAGAGGTAGAAAAGGAAGGAAGAGATGCCAAAAATCCGATTTCTTACCTTCAGCAGGAGTAACAGAAAATGTATCTTCAGACTGCCTTCACAAATCCACAGAAATCCACAGAAATCCAGCCAGAAATCTTCACTGGTCAGATCAGAAATTGTATGGAGAGAGGGGTTTGCCCTGCTCCGGGGGGACAAACATGAGGACGAGAGGATGGCCCTGAGTAGCAGTGCTCAATGTAGTAGCTGGTTCCTGGGAAACATCTGTTAAATCAGCGTTTCTGCTGCTTTAAATGCACACGATGTGAAGGAACCTCTTTTTGCTCATGGGGCGTTTATGCATATGACACTTGTTCTCTGTCTCTCGCCGCTGACCCTTCTGGGACCTTTCTGGTCAGTGTCAGGTTGATTTTGTTGCTCTGACACCATCGTGTTGCCTCCGAGAGCTGCACAACAAGGAGTCTGCTACGTGAGATTAAATCAGTGATGTTGCTCGGTAAATTAGGGGAAAATCCAAATGGGAAAGAAGCATGAAGGTGTTCATCTTCACTGGAGGTGTTCACCTTCCCTGGAGGTGTTTAAGGCACAGGTAGATGAGGTCCTGAGGGACATGGGTTAGTGTTTGATAGGAATGGTTGGACTCGATGATCCGATGGGTCTCTTCCAACCTGGTGATTCTATGATTCTATGAAATTTCAGAACAGCTAGGTATTTTATCTGTTTCACACTTTCAAAGCACAAATACTTTTAAAAATGCTAATTAGAGATAGCATTACAGAGATAAGTGATCAGAGATGAAGTTGAAAGGCCATCAGTTCATACTGGAGAAACCAGTCTGCACACCCTCACTATACAATCTAGGACTAGGAACTCATTAACAATGTTTTACCTTGAAGTGTCAGAGAGTATGTTTATGGACAGCTACCATGGAGCAGTTAACATGTACTTTGCTCATTTTTCTGAATCCTTATGCTCTCACAGCTTGAAACGGCTCAGTGAAGTCTGAGCTTTGTGTTAGTTGGTTTTCTTTTCCTTTCTTTTTAAGATAAAATTCAATTTGATATTTCAACTTCAAAAACATTATCAGAAAATTAAGATAGTTTCTTTACTTGACATACCTCTCATTAAACTGCAATAGAAGAGTTGAACCCAGGCTACTCTATATCATCACTATCCAAATGCACCGGTTTGAAATTAGTTTTTAAATTATTTGTCAAGCTGAAGAAAAATAATTTGGTCTGAATAAAAGCAGTACAACATAGCTCACACTGATTTCACTCATATCAACCATAAACAAATCTAAATGTGTTGAAGTAAGATTTTTCCCTAGGTTAACTAAACAAGTTTTAGCTAAACTTAACAATTTCTGTGCTTTTCTTTTTCTAATAAAATGACTAGATGGGGAGAAGTTCGCACTTTCATATTTCTCAGAATAACGATGACCACCTTCATGTAATAACTCAATTCTGCTCTGAAAGAATTCAAAAGGAAAAAAGTCTCAAAATTTTCTAATGCTTACACCTGGAACACCTACGAACAGGTATAAAGCAGAGGCAGATAAGAATAAACTAAGAAGCCTTCAGATTACTGGATCAATAATGCTTTAGTGTGTTCTCTTATTAACCAGCATACAGGGCATTATTTCTAGCAACCTCTGATATTCTCTGGTCCATAAAGGTTGCTGTGTAGACAATGCTACATTAGGCTTACATTCACTGTCAGTTTCTTTCACTTCTCTCTTTACCTATTTGTTTGTATAGCTGGGAAAACCAGTGACTTTCTCCTATGAATTTAATCCAATACAGGAAATAACTGATTTATATAAACAACTTAGTGACACTGCCCTAAGACAGATATGGCTTTGCTTTGTTTAGTTTGATAGGAAATATGGGCAAATGCTGAAAAACACAAGATCATCCAAATTACTTCTAGTAACAAAGCAATGTTCTATTGATTTTTTTTCTGAAGACATCCTCTAATGCAATGCAGAATATTCCTTCATGTCACAGGTATTTCATCTTTTTCAATAAAGCCTGCAACTTTCTCACCATCACACAACACATCTTTTATATTCACAGAAAAACTGAGAACAGTTTGTTCTTGCCTTAGAATAACATTAACTGTTTATCATTAAGAGCAAAACAAGAAAATAAAACCGTGTAGCTTCCTTAATATGAAGTCTTTCTTCCTACCAGTTTACAGGGGAAAAAAAAACTACTTTTCAGAGGACAGAAGCAATTCAAAGTACAAATTTCTATAACTGCTTTTTCTTATTAAAAAGAAATTTACCCTAAAGGTTGTAGAGCCTGTCAGCATCTCTGTTGTAGCCGCTACATAAGTTAGTTTTGGATACTATAATTTCTATCTCACTTCAAATCACACTTCTGAAGGATGTGGGCTGGCAGGAAGGAAGACTGGATAGTAACTTCTTTAATTTTTAAAAGGCTAATTTTAAATCATTAGTTCAGCCCTCATCTTAAAGCTGAGAATAAAAACAAGTCTAATAATTTGCCTTTCACATAATTTACTAAGATTGCTAAAGAGCATCAGAAGTCATAATAAAGGACTGTAGTACAGATGACACAGATCTTATTCTGCACAGCAGAGGCCAAAACATACAGCTGCTTAAACCATTTGATTTAAATGTGTCTCAAACATAGTGTCCAAAATGCACGCTAAGGTTAACCAGCCATTATACAATTTTCCTGAGTAATAATTTTTACCCACCTGTGGCTTGGCCTTAATAAAAATATGAGATTCTCCAACTGAGAACACAGCTAAAAAAAACCAAGAACCTCACTTAAATCATAACTTCTCTGACAAGAGTGAATTGCTCACTGGAAGTTGCGTCAAGCACCAATACAGTTAACCAAGACGACTTCTCAATGTTGAAGATCAGCATATGTTACTGTGTTCTAGATAAGACGAATTCAAAACTCAAGATTCTTTATTAACAAAACCTGTCAGTTAGAGAGAGAACAACCACTGAAAACCCTACCCAAACCCTGCCATTTATTTGCCAGCAACCAACTTCATTGCTTCTAGACGCTTTCCTACCCAATGTGTCTCTTTATTCTCTTTCTGTTATCCTCTCCTTGAGTAGGTGTCTTTAAAATCTACTTGATGTCAAGAGCTACAGACATAATTGAATGCTAATATCCAGCACCATTGCTATCCCACCAGACGGGGAGTCGTTTCTCAGGTATACTATCCTGTTCCAAGGAGAACTATTTGGCAATATTGAGCAATGCAATGGCAAATATCTTCAGCATTCTGGTCTGCTACTTCTCCTTATAGAGCATTTCATTTCATATTTTCAGCATCATATAGCTTTCTTGTTTTTCTAAGGGGAGCTTACACTGCATGTGTTCAGCATAAAACCCAAGACGAGCATTCTCCAAGTACTAAGATTCTTCTTGCCCACTACAGATCATTGCTTACTTTCTTTCTGGCTCCCAGTTAAGATGACTTCTCTGGCTATTGGCCCAAATATACCCAATGAAGACTGAGAAATGAGGTTTGAATAGCCACAAAAGTCACACATTGTTACTGCTGCTGTGCAGGTTCTCTGATTTACACAAGCACAGATCAGCTCCTGTCCCTGTCACTGGAAGACATTGGAATCAGGCACTTGAAATAAGCCATTCTTCAAATGCTAGTGTAAGACTATGTACCGATTGTTGGGAACATGGGACATTTGTGGTTGCGTTTCCAACACTCCTTTTATCCAGCAGTATAAATCTGGGAACACTATCATTATCTTAGGTACTTTCATATAGAAATGCTTCCTTCTCAAGGTTTACACTAAAATGCTGAAGTCCTGAGAATTTTTTGACCTTCAGAGTCCTTCACAAATTGTTTCTCAGACCACCTACATTATTAGAGCCGATTTCAGAACAAGTAGAAAAAGAGTTCCCACATACCACCTCCTATCCTATAGGGCATTTTATGCACTGGGGGCTTATATACATTTTAAAGCAGCATTTCCACTTGCAGACATAGTGGTTTCCTGTTCTTTGTTACTATGCATTATTAGCCTTTAAGTATGCAATTATCAAGTGATTGCATCAGAAAAACCTGATTATAGCAAATTACTTCCATATCATTGAGTGTTTTGCCAATTCTGCAATGTATTTTCCTGTTGAAAAATTTCCCACATATTGCAGGCCCCCCACTTTATGCTCGACATAGGTTCTGCAAAGCAACAACCTCTGAGACAGAGATCTGCTTGGGGTACCTTAGGTTATGTACCACTCAATGAGACACTGAGGATAACAGCAGGAATTGTAACAGGAACAGTTTTGGCACTCATCACCACTTCCCCTCTGCAGAAAATATATAAGCCTTCCTCTAGCACCCGAGCACATAATACTGTCATACCTTGGCCTACTTTGGGTCTGTGAGATGAAGAGGCATTTGTCCAGAAGTCTTGCTTTTGGAATTACAGAAATAAAAGCCATATTCACAAGTTCAAGACTTTCACAAAGATCTCAGCTAAAGAGCTAAAATCTAAAAACCCCTCGCAGGATAAGCTCACCCATTCAAAGAGAGAGTAGCCATCAAGAAAAGAAAGGTTTCGTCCTTTGGTGAAGATAAAACGGAGAGCCACAGTTTCAAGCAAGCAACTCTATTCCTAAGACTTGAGCAAAGGCAAAGACACAGCATGTGAGGACAGACCATGAAAGTCTGGCTCCTGTTATGCTTAATACAGTGCAAAAGCATAACAGAGGAAGGAAGTGCTAAAATAGTGGGGGAGAGGTGAAGACAGCTCTAATTTTTTGTTCAAAGAGAATACTGACTAGAAAGGATAATGATTTAGGACCTGTGTCCAAGGCTTGTAGATCCATCCCAGGGTAACTAGGTTGGCAAGAAAAGTATTCTTTTATTGTTTTTCCAGGAAAAAAAAAAAACACAGGTGCCAATGCAGACACATAAACACATGAAATTACATGAAGGAAGTAAAGAGCTCAATAGGGACAAGCGAGACAGGCAACAGCTCCCAGCTGTTTTTTGAACTGAGATTTATCAACACACCTTCTCCCTAAATTCAGGAAGGAAAATGGAACTCAACACTTGTAACATACTGCAAGCATTAGCAATTCTTCAACCAGCCATTTTTCATAAGCTTGTCAAAGCTAACTTTGTAATGGTAAGTCACTAGAGAGGTGCCAAATTGATGATGTAGTTTTTAAAAAGCCATGCAGTTTACCTCAAAATGGTCAAAATTAATTTATTTCATTTTGTATCAAACAAAACTTCAGGTAAAATCATTTTCAGGAACACTAAACACTTCCCTTCAAAGTATTTAAAAGGAAGCTCTGGATAAAATCGTATTCTAATTCATTACCATTCTAGAGAAACATGGCCAAATCCCTAAGTCTTGTTACATCTTTTAATAAATATTCAAGGATATATATAAATATATACATATGTACTTAATATATATGTAGGTATAGAGGTATCTTTGTACCTATTGTCACAAAGTCTGCAGATTCTTGCACTAGGTTTTAATACTAGACAAGGTAAAAAAAACATCACAGCATCTCTGAAAAATGATAACAAACAGAAGTTGGGTCTTTACCCTAGATTTATGTGTAACCTGATCAGGTATGTTATAGTAACACATAAAGTCATATCCCCTTCAGCTGCTTAATCTGCAGAGTGTGATAGAGTGGAAACAGAAGTTCAGAGAAAAGCAGGAGGGTGATACAGCTTCCAAAGAAAAGGAGAATTTTAAAAAGAAAAAATATCAAGACAAATTCAAAGCTGTTATATTTGCTGCTGCAGTAAAACTTTCCAGTAACATGATGTTATCCTAATCTTTTAACCTTAAAACATATGATGTTATTTCAGTCTTGACTGGGCAACAAATTTGAATCAAAACATGCTTTTTTAAATGATATCACTACTATATTTCTTCCTATATTTTCACTAAAACACAATCATTGCAACCCTGGCCTCAGTTACATCATTACATTGCATCAATTATATTACTTTAAAGTAGTAGTGGACCTAATTGGAACTCTGGTAACTAGGAATCAGAACAGAAAAAAACAAGCAAAAAAAAACCAAAACAGAAAAATAATAAAAAGTGATTACTCCTTTTCAAAATACTTCTGTAAATATCATCATTTTAACATTCTTAATGTTAATATTAGTTAACAGTATCAACTCATGTTGAACAAGTTAAGTTTAGCAACTCTACTGAGTTAAATGTCCCACGTGACTCTTGATATCCACTCAATGTTTTCCAGATTCACAGGGGAAAGTCATCTACACATTCCTTGTGAAGAGGAGATCAAACAAACTAAGAATCTCTACAGGTGTCACTACTGAATTAACAAGAAAGTTAAAACTTAGTAAAATATATATGTTCTCATTTATCTCCCCTAGGAATGCAAGAATCTAAAAAAGGACGCATTGAGTCAGTTATTACATACATGGAGCGTGCATTAAAGTGACAAGGACTGCAAACAGGAGACAAAGCTAGATAACTGCAGGAAAAGCAACTGCATGAAAAACAAAGTTAACAGGGACCTTCCTTATCCATCAGACATCTATTTATTGTTTTTCCCTATTTCAATCTCCTCCTGCTTTCTGATTTTGTACGATAGGCATACTTACCTTAATGACTAAGGTTGCTCATGACTTCAAGCAAACACTAGAAACTCAAAAGCACATCTGCGGTCCTAACAAAGTCAAGGCAGATTTCTTTATGGGAAGAAGGAGGTTGGGTGAGAAACCAAACTCCAGTTGGTATGTAGTTGATTCAGTACTTCTACCTTCAAAGAATTTGACTTGAAAACTTTCATGTACCTACAACAGGTTCAAATTTTTCAGTTTAAATGTCAGTCATAACAGAAATTAGGGGGTTTCTCATGTCATTGTTCCTTTATTTTTGAAATGAATATGCATTTTTTTTGCAAAATGTCATATACACCTTTCACATAGTCTTCAAGGAGAAAATACTGAAATTATGGGAAATAAGCAAAACGCCAGAAAATGTTATTTTTTTTTCATTTATTTTTAAGAAAAGGATTCAAATCCAAACTCCAGAAGGAATAGCAGAAATGGCTGTCTACCAAGTTATATATACAGCGTCTGTAGTCTGGTTACACAAGCTTCACATTTGTTCAGACTCAAGTGTACAGTTTCAGTTTCAATTGGTACTAAACTGACCCCTGCTGGCATGATTTGTAGTTGTTGGAAACATCTGGATTTGCAAAAAGATTTAGAAGCATGGAAACAATTTTTTTAATGGCACCCAAAAGTGTACTAATCCACCTCCTTGTACAAATCTTTGTAACCCAGGGAATTCACAAAATTAGTTTCTGACATTACCCAGAAAGGAGCAATCAGAGCATAGGGAGGAAGAATGAAGATAGACATGGATATTCAGCAATTCTGTGGATACTCAGCAAATGTATGCATAAGAGAGAACATCTTTCCCCCAGCCTTAAAACCAGACAAATTCTTCATAACAAAACAATATCAATTTTTTAAAAAATAAAATATTAATATAGTCACACATTTTTGAAGTAGCGTTATTTGAGGGCTGAGACACTCAACTTTTAGGGAGGGTAGTATAATTTTAACAGTAAGTGTTGAAACTGATGTTTTTCCTTGGAGGTTTTATCCTCCAAGGTTAGGTTAGCTTTTCCCAGAGAATACAGCATCATTATGTGAGTGGAGTAATACAATACTCCCACATCCTATCCAAAATTTTCTCAGAAATTTTAACGCAAAGGGAAAGTTGAATTTGTTGGTCTGGCCCAAGCTTCAGCATCTCATGCAAATTAAACTGTTCAACAGGAGAAAGGTCATACAAAGTTGAAGAAGCACTATCATATGTTCCTACAGGTCTTGAAAGTGCATCTTACTTGGTTTGATTTCACTTTTTCCCCATTCCTTTTACTACCAAATTTCCTTTGCCACTATTCTCTGCCTGCTAAACGGCAGTCTCTGGAATGCACAGAAAAGCCAATCTGAGCTAACACAAAGTCTCCTCCTATGTGCACATGTGTGTATGAATAGGTTGGTCCATGCAAATCTTTTTAAATCAAACCAAAATACATGGTACTTAATTCTTCCCATAAGTCCACATTGGGCATGGTCACTGTAATAAAACAAACTCGAAGATAGCGTGTGCTTCATACATGCTTTGACACTAAAAACTGTTGGACAAAGAAACTGAATCCCCAAACAGAGGAACTCACAAGGCCTAGTCTCCTTAGCTTTCATTCACAACACCTCTTCTGCGTCAACTATCTTGTGTCTACTGCTCTATGGGGACAATTGCCTTAATGAAAACACTAAGGGGTCTCCTTCTCACCTACATGTGTATTTTCAAAATGCTCATAGGAATAGCTTTGAAACCTCTGTTCCTCTATTAAATGTGTTGGTGAAGAGTTGACAGTTTTAAAAATTATTGGGGAAAGAATAAATGATTATCAGACAGACAACACAGAGCATGATCAACTAAGTCATCCATTTCCTTAGGAAACCAAGCCAAAATTGAATGGGAATTGAAAATAAAGACCACAAAAGACAGAAAAAGGAAGTAAGTTACAGAACAGAGCTAGAAAGTAACATTGAGTTTTGGTTTAGATTTTTTTTTCCTTAGAACAGAACATTTAAAGTGAGTGGCATGCCAGTACAAGGTAACTGAAAACAGTGAAATAACAGTGTTAGGAAAATAGGGTGAAAAACCACCCTACTTTTCAGATTGCCTTTCTTTCTGCATCTTGTCAACAAGTATTCATTTAGTAATTTTAAAATATTTTAGCCCTCTTAAACAATTCCACTGGTAGCATGCAAAGTTGTACATATACTTGGAAAGAAAACTTTAAGAACAGTAAGATAGAGGATGAAGTTTAACTTAATGGACAATACAGACTAACAATCTCCGAAGACACTTTTGGGAAAACTAGAAAAAGAATCATAGAATCACCAGGTTGGAAGAGACCCATCGGATCATCAAGTCCAACCATTCCTATCAAACACTAAACCATGTCCCTCAGGACCTCATCTACCCGTGCCTTAAATACCTCCAGGGAAGGTGAATCAACCACCTCCCTGGGCAGCCTGTTCCAATGCTCAATGACCCTTTCTGTGAAAAACTTCCTCCTAATATCTAGCCTAAATCTCCCCTGGCAGAGCTTGAGGTCATTCCCTCTTGTCCTGTCCCCTGTCATTTTGGAGAAGAAGCAATTTCATGAAGCAAGTTTTTACTCTCTTCTGATTTATCCCACCAGGCTTAGAGTAGATTATTATAGACTATAGGCAAGCTGTTGTAGTACGTTGGAATGCCACTTGCACATGTGTGCAAAGTATAATTATTAAAAGTTTCAAGAATATATCTGTTAACTTGTCATGTATAGACATGACATATTTTAGATAATGCAAAGCAGGTATTAAGTGGCACTCCCATATACAAGATATGACTACAAATCTGTGAATGAGTTTTTAAAAGACTGTTTTTAAAAAACAGTTTTAAAAAGCCAGGTCTTATTATTTATTTCTGGGTTTCTATCACATGTGTTTGGACATTCTGAAATACTGCCTGTTTTTATTTCACTTTTAAGAATATTAAGGTTGACCTAGGCGAATTAATACATGCTTACACAAGAAAAATGTTATAATGAAATTATTAGGACAATCTAAAATTTTCAAGTATGGGATTGAGATGTTGCCTATACTCATGGCCATTTATCCCCCCACAATTGGCACTGATTATGTACATCCGTCCCCTTTCCTCCTATAGTACAGAAATAAAAAAAAAATGTAACTTCAAATGTAACTACTTCAAGGGGGGAAAAAAATCTTCTCCAATTGATACCAATTATTGACTGGTTCACAAAGACTGAAATTAACTTCTGCAGATCAAAAATTATTTAAGAGAAAAAAGATAGTTTATTGATTTGTTGTATCATACTTTGGGAAGGCATGATTTCAAGCATTCCTTTATTTTAAAGATATAGTATTCAGTTTTACATCCACAGTTCAATAATTAACAGATTAACTCAGTGTTATTCACTGAGGTTATGAGCCAGCCAATGTTAAATTATACATGCTGATTCATTCAAAAGATGCATTTTCTACTCCATATTTTGAAATCAGTACTGCTGGACATACTTATAACCAGTCTCATATACAATTAGAATGAACACATGCTTCAGAAAATCAGAATGTCCTGCAGGATTCCATTTTTCCTGAGCAAATGCTGAAGTCATTCAGCACCAAAAAAAACCCCAAAACTTGTTATCAGTTTGCAAAGTGTGCAGAAGTACTGAAAAGGTCAGAGAAGTGTGGATCTGCTGGAGGGTAGGGAGGCTCTGCAAAGGGATCTGAACAGGCTGGACCGCTGGGCAGAGACCAATGGGATGAGGTTTAACAAGGCCAAATGCACTTGGGGCACAACAACCCCAAGCAGTGCTACAGACTGGGAGAAGCCTGGCTGGAAAGCTGCCAGGAGGAGAAGGACCTGGGAGTGTTAGTCAATAGCCAAGTGAACATGAACCAGCAGTGGCCCAGGTGGCCAAGAAGGCCAATGGCATCCTGGCTTGTATCAGAAAGGGTGTGACCAGCAGGTCCAGGGAGGTTCTTCTCCCTCTGGACTCGGCACTGGTGAGACCGCTTCTCAAATACTGTGTTCAGTTCTGGGCCCCTCACCACAAGAGGGTTGTTGATGCTCCGGAGCAAGTCCAGAGAAGAGCAACAAAGTTGGTGAAGGGGCTGGAGAACCAGGCCTTACAAGGAGTGACTGAGAGAGCTGGGGTTGTTCAGCCTGGAGAAGAGGAGGCTGAGGGGAGACTTTATTGCTCTCTACAAATATTTGAAGGAAGGTTGTGGAGAGGAGGGAGCTGAGCTCTTCTCCCAAGTGACAGGGGGCAGGATGAGAGGGAATGGCCTCAAGCTCCGCCAGGGGAGGTTCAGGCTCGACAAAAGGAAAAAAATCTTCACAGAAACGGTCATCAGGCAATGGAACGGTCTGCCCAGGGAGGTGGTTGACTTGCCTTCCCTGGAGGTGTTAAGATGCATGTGGATGAGGTACTGAGGGCCATAGTTTAGAGATTGGTGGGAATGGTTGGACTCAATGATCCGGTGGGTCTCTTCCAACCTGGTGATTCTATGATTCTAAGTTCAGATTTACATCTTGTTTTGACGAAGTGACACTACCTGTGAACTGCCCCTTTACTAGACCAGGTTGTCTTAAAAAATTCTTCCAGAGATTATATAAAGAAATAAATGTATTTCACACCTAAGCTGGTATTTTTTTTGCAATACCATAATCCAAAGAAATAGAAGATAGTAACAAAACCTATGAACCTCCTTAAATTGTATAATATAAGATTACTGCTGTCACTTACGAACTGTAAATTTCTTCCAGTCCTCTGTCAACCCCATATCTACAAGGTAAATATTTCATATTTCCAAGCATTCAAGTGGAACTATATATATATATGTGCTACAAGGAAATGCATTAAGAACACTCTAAAGTAAGAGGAAATGCATAGTACAAAAAACCCTATATAAAACAAACAAACAAAAACCTTAATTCCATGCTAAAATCTTGAACAAGTAAAGAACTAGTCACCCAACAGGTAAAACATGGGTCAGCAGAATTCTAGCTTGCATTATTGATTTCTCAGTATACTCAGCAAATACTGTCAGTTTCTTTCCAAAACTGTCTCAGTTTCTTCATCTGAACAATATGAGTAAAATACTGAAGAACTCAATAATAAAAAATAAATGAAAAAGGAACATTCTTCTTGTAAAGATACTAAGAACATTTCAGAGTAAAAACAGAAATTTAATACCTTTTGTCCCTGCTTTGTCAACTTGCACCCTCTTATAATCAGACTAATTTTAAAAAGTTAAAGACTAAACACATTCATACGAGCATAGGCTCATAAAATAGGGTGCTGAACTTCTTAATTATAGAAGCAGAATAAATCTGCTTATGACATGAAACACTGTTTCAGCTACTTAGTTGAGAAAGCAAGTCTTCTTGCCTATTCATTCAGTTGCATTACAGCTTAAGCACCTTTCTGAAATAGATAAACCTTACTCCTCAAAAAGACACACCATGTTTTGAAAGCAAATGCAAGCATAGGTTGCCTGTAGTCCAACTTGGAAGCCAGAATTGCCTTGGCACTGGTCCCAGTTAATCAACCCTACTCAGGGTACAGCTCAGGTTCACTTCCATGCGGATGGTGGTGATCACAAAGTCTTCTATTTGGCCACTTGAGAGCTTTTATGGGAGTACATTAAAAGTTGCCTCCAAAGCACTGTATCAAAGTGCTCAAAGTCATCTCTTCAGAAAGGCTGCTTTCTACTCAAAGTATCAACCAAACTTGAGTCAATTAATGTTATTAAGGAAAAAAAAAAGGCACACAGATCAAATCTGACAAGTACCTGGTCAAATAAATTTGAAACATTTCAAAAAAAGACACATTTAATTGGAAGCATTTGAAAACCGGGTCAGATATTTCTCAGAAAAAAACCCTAAGTAGTAAAACTATACTCCCCATGCTTCCTAACGTACTTGTGCCCTAAGCAAGTAGAGCAGTCTTCAATAGACATTTGCAATAGGTCTGTTTGTAAATGTTATAGCTTGAATGAAGTTTCTTAATAAATCGTGTCTCTTTTTCTCTACTTTTGAATTCATATAATATATAGTCAACATACAGAATTGGTAAATGAAATTCAATATTTTGTTCTGTAAATTGTATTTACATTTTCAGAGCAGTGGTATATAGTGGCAGAACATATTGTGAAAGCCTAATTTGTGACTTGGGTTCAGTCAGAAGCACTAGACCACATGTTTGGAGGCCATTTAAGCATGTAAGAGACCCACTGCATCTGGTTCTTGTTATGATCTAGATCTTGCTTCTTATTTATATATCAACTTGAGCTCAGTTTCCTAAATCTCTGAAATTAAGATGAATGATTCTTCAAAAAATGCAGCAACCTTCTTTACAGATGGCAAGAAAAGTGGATGAATGTTGAGAAAAATGGAATGTTTCCACATTAAAAATATGTAAACTTTTTGCTGACAGAGTTGATAAGATTGGATAAGATAGCTTAGTCAACACAAATGCCCATATGTCTAGACCACCGTGTACAACCACAATTTGCACATACAGCATAAGCAAATTATCTTATTCCAAACTGAGCAGACACAAAAACATTTTTTATCAAAAATAATTCATCTTACCTATACACTTTAAAAGTCAACACAACTACTCAGCTGAATAAGGTAGCAGGATTTGGGGGTTTTATTGATGCCTGCAGATACTGTTTTAAAGTCTTTTTCAACTTTCTCAGAAATATAGTTTCCATGTTGATCTGTCATGACACTGCCACATCTTCTTTCAGTACCAAAGATTGAGTCCTAAACAGACCAAAGCCAATAAGGGGAACAGGTTTTAGTGGGGTTCCTTTCATATTCTTTCTAATGCAAAAGGCTGATCTGTGAATTCAAAGTTACTGCCTGTGGAGGTTTGTTTAGCTTTCACGAGTATGTCAATTTGTAATTCAGAAGACTATCAGCAGAAAGAATGCAAAAGAGACATCAATATATGCAAATTTAAGGACAAACTTCCAAAAATATTCAGTCAACTGGCACATATAAATGGCTAATGTAGATTTTAAAATGATGTGTAATGGATAAGTAACTGCTTGCTCGCAGTTCAAAGAGCATATCAACAAGACTCCTCTCAAAACAATTTTAAGAAACCTATAGGTTTGCTTTTCTTTTACTTAATAGGAAAAGAACAGATTTGGTAATGGATAAAGGAATGAGTTTGGAGCAATTACAGGTCTGAGGCTACCAAAGTTATGAACTGTTCTCAGAGGCTCATAATTCTTCCGTATCAGTCATCTGTTTTGGCTGGTAGTTTCCAAAAGCAGACTGTCTGGTTCAGACATTCTTTTGCAGAAAAAGAATGAAATGACCGGGGCAGTGGGAGAATTGAAAACTTTAGGCAATAATACCTCAAATATTTTTGAAGTTGAAAGAAATTCTTTTGCACATAAAAGAGAAAAATCCTCTCTTTTTTGGCTGGTTTTCTGTAACACTTCTACACCTTAAAGTAATGATAATGTCTGTTAGAGGTATCTAAAAATATTTCACCAGAAACCAAATTTATAAGATCTGGAAAAAATGCCAGCATAAAAATTTTCAATATCAACTTGTCAGAGCTGATCTGTCTCTGGTTTTGCTCCAGATATGAATTGGTCCTTCAACTATGTGTGACTGAAGATGTATTTGCCACTTTTGGAGTAACTAGTTTTTCATGTAACTTTCCTTAATTTACATACCTTGCAGTGTTTGAGAACATATCAGTATGTTGCTCAAATTATTGTGGAAGAATTATTATATATCTTTCTGTGAATTCATACTAGTCATGGTCATTGTTAACACTTAAGCAACATTTAAAATTCACAAAATATCATGTTTTTCAGTTTATATTCCTACTACACCTCCTTGCTTAGAGATGAGCAAAGCCAACCACAAAGACTAGGTACTTAGGCTCTGTACTGGTAAAAACAGACTAAAGGAAAACTCAGTCTCTTGTTAAAAGACCAGACCCCATATGTACAAAAGGTATTCAGAATTCTCCCCATTTGCAATTACTTTTTCAAGAATGGAAATATATACAAGACATCCTTACAATAACTAATGTTTCCAATGCTGGTTAAAGACACCATGCAGAAACTGTAAAAAGGCAAACTAAGCTCTATTACACTGCCAAACCTGTTGGATTTACACTCTGTAAATATATTCTTCAGTTTAACAACTGTAATACAAATGCTATTAAGTTCTTTTCACTTATCTGAAAGTTTTTAATGCCATAGACTTTTAGTATTAACAAGAAAATACTGTTATATGCTTGCCAACAGAGATCAGACAAAAGATCTCCAAAGATCTCAATAAAGCAGCTGACAGGCACAAACCCGAGACATTGTCATCATTCTGAGAACACTGACAGGATTTAAATATACAGCAGCAGACCTTGGGGTCATGATATCCATCCTACCTGCAAAATTAAAAGATTTTGACCTTGACACTAAGGCGGGATGGAGCCACCAGCCTCAGACAGTTGCATTCCCTAGGCAGCAAAGATAAATTGTGAAACAATTGAGAGACGTGCCAAAGAGGGGGAGGAGGAAAGGACACGAGGGATCTGAATTCATAAAGGCAGAACAAAGACGAGGCTCAAAGGAAGCATAGACATTTTAAAAAGTGCTCTCCTCACAAATTTTACAAGTAAGTTCATTTTTGCACTCAAAATGTTCTTTTTAGCTTTAAGCTCTTCCCAGCTTTCAAACATATGTTTTTCAAGATCTGTAATGTCATTTCTAAATGCATCAAGGCACCTGAGTGTTTATAACTCAAACCACATTTACAGAATAGACACTATACAGCATGTAAATTAAGTAAGAGATTTGGAAAAAGATGGCTTGACGCAGGAGCCTGTTAAGCAATCCTACCACTTCCACGTGAAACTAGCAAGGAGTATCTCTCCTATTTTTACCACCTCTATTGTTAGAGCTACATCATTTATCTCCTCTGGTCTTGCCACCTTCACAGTCTGGTCACTTCACTAGTATCTCTTCTTGTTTTCTGACTTTTTATGTATTACCATCAGTCATAACCTGTAACCTGTATCACCTCTTCTTCTTGTTATCCATTTCTTGCATCCCATGCTCTGCTTTTTCTTTACTCTCCTTAGCCCACTTAGGAGTTTGTTTCCCCTGCAGCAGCCACCTATATTTCAAATGGCCTCTTTTTTACCCAAGAAACAACCCCCTCAAATATTTGCTCAAACCCCTCACTTCTGCGGGCACTCTGTTACTGGTCACCACTTCAGTGTGATCTCCTCTTTCTTCACTGCTTGACCCTCAAAGGAAATTTATTGCAGCTAAATACAAAGTGTACTACAAATACTGCACCTCATATGGACTGTTCAAAAATGAATCCAGGCTGCAGTGCCACAAAAAGGTGACATCTGAGATCTTCCTTCACACAGAAATAGGGTTTTTGTGCAAAATTCCAGTTTCCACTTATAACAAAGTAGCCTTCTCTTATTTTCTTGCAAACCTTCGCATTACACAAGCCTTGTGGCATGTCAAGTACACAGACTCATTTTCAAGCCCCAAGATATAGGTTGTGAAGGAAAAAGAGAAAAGATTGCAAGAAGGACAGAGGAAGGTCAGCTAAAACTCACTGTGAAAAAAAAAAAAAAAAGACAAACCCAAACCTGAAAAGCAAAACCCAAGTTAAATAAAAACCCAACTTATCACTGTACTTTTTTCCCCAAATTTAAATTAGTTCACTTTTGAGCCTACCCTATATTTTATATTTGGGTTTTGCAAAATACACAAGGAAATACACAAGGACCATCTAGTTCTATGCCATTGTGGACTCCTTTGGACGCTAAGAAATTATTGATATAAATAATTTGCATTTGTTTTACCTGGTGAAAGCTGGGAAACCAGCAGCTGGCAAAGGAGGCCATGCTCCTAGTTTCATTAGAAGCAGAGCACCAGCTTGCTTTCTCTTTTCTACACTTGAAAAAGTGGAATATCACAACAGGGCATACACAAGCAAATGCTAACTGAACCTACGGTGACAGAGGACATGGAAGCAGCACTGGCATCAGCAGCCATGAAGGTTTCAAATGTATCTAAATAAATGGGTCAGAAATGAAGGATACACATGGAAGTGTTCTCACAGCATTCTGCTACAGAAACTGTCAGCCTCTGGCCTGGACAGACGCACACTCTCCTGGGTAGGAAACTGGCTGGATGGCCGGGCCCAGAGAGTGGTGGTAAATGGTGTTAAGTCCAGCTGGAGGCCAGTGACAAGTGGTGTTCCCCAGGGCTCAGTGCTAGGTCCAGTCCTGTTCAATGTCTTCATCAATGACCTGGATGAGGGCATTGAGGGTACCCTTAGCAAGTTTGCAGATGACACAAAGCTGTGTGCAAGTGTCGATCTGCTGGAGGGTAGGGAGGCTTTGCAGGGGGACCTGGACAGGCTGGACCGCTGGGCAATGTCCAACGGCATGAGGTTTAACAGGGCCAAATGCCGGGTCCTGCACTTGGGGCACAACAACCCTATGCAGAGCTACAGACTGGGAGAAGCCTGGTTGGAAAACTGCCAGGAGGAGAGGGACCTGGGGGTGTTGGTCGACAGCTGACTGAACATGAGCCAGCAGTGTGCCCAGGGGGCCAAGAAGGCCAATGGCATCCTGGCTTGTATCAGAAATGGTGTGACCAGCAGGTCCAGAGAGGTGATTCTCCCTCTGTATTCAGCACTGGTGAGGCCGCTCCTTGAATATTGTGTCCAGTTCTGGGCCCCTTACCACAAGAAGGATGTTGAGGTTCTGGAGCAAGTCCAGAGAAGAGCAACGAGGCTGGTGAAGGGGCTGGAGAACAGACCCTATGAGGAGCGGCTGAGAGAGCTGGGGTTGTTTAGCCTGGAGAAGAGGAGGCTGAGAGGAGACCTCATTACTCTATACAAGTACCTGAAAGGTGGTTGTGGAGAGGAGGGAGCTGGCCTCTTCTCCCAAGTGCCAGGGGACAGGACAAGAGGGAATGACCTCAAGCTCCACCAGGGGAGATTTAGGCTGGAGATTAGGAGGAGGTTTTTCACGCAGAGGGTCATTGGGCATTGGAACAGGCTGGCCAGGGAGGTGGTTGATTCACCTTCCCTGGAGGTGTTTAAGGCACGGGTGGATGAGGTATTGAGGGACTTGGTTTAGTGTTAGATAGGAATGGTTGGACTAGAAGATCCGATGGGTCCCTTCCAACCTGGTTGTTCTGTGATTCTGTGTTCCGTGATTCTGTGAAGTGTGCTCCATTCCCCAAAGTTTGGGAGCATAAAAGCATTCCCACTTGTAAATTCACACACAGCCGGCACACCAGTGAATGCACAAACATACACAGCCCTTATTTAGCTTCCTATCTTTTGGTACTTGGAAGGAAATCATTAGGCTAAATAGCCGTTTCACTGTGTTCTTTCTTTTTCTTGACAACATGTTTAATATACAAGATTATGCAAATATGCCAACATACAAATCCTGTGATGGTTTACTTTAACTACCTGGGCTTTGCAGCCTTGCAGAGGTTGGGCAGTTTTTGACACTGCCCAAAACCCAAGAACAATTAACTACTTGGCTTTACATAATATAGCTTCATTTCTTGTAGATGGTTGTAAAAAGCATGCGTGGAACTCACAATAGTTTGAGCTAATACAATCCACAGAATATATCCATGATTTTCAATATCAATTATGCTTGGGCACAGAATAAAAAGATATAAATGCAAAACCAGAACCACCAGCCAGAAAATCCTAAGAAGGGGTGACGTTGAAGAGAAATACAATATTTTTTTCTTGTCCTGAGAAGCTTAGAATAATTCCTTTGAGTTGGAAAGGCACATATCACAACATGGGGGAAGAGAAGACACTATCCAGTGCTACCAGTTCACGACCCCAAGAAACTTTCACTTACTCAGT
Source organism: Coccyzus lansbergi (assembly GCA_033558105.1). Classification (NCBI taxonomy): domain Eukaryota; kingdom Metazoa; phylum Chordata; class Aves; order Cuculiformes; family Coccyzidae; genus Coccyzus; species Coccyzus lansbergi. The sequence goes on from JAUMJK010001095.1 coordinate 701,397, forward strand.
ACAAACACTTATCCTCTCAGAGCTGGGAACTCGGGCTTAACCTTCAAGACCTGACAAGAGAATCACCCTAACAAGTTAAAATATGCTGAGCCAGAAATCACTCAGGAATCTGGCCTTTCATATAGTCTTGATAACTTGTTCAAACCACTCTTGATAGCCATCAATGTTTATTGCTAGTTTCAAGACAACTGATGCTTTTCTGAGCAACCAGAGTGCCACATCAGAATTTGAAAAAAATAACTTTTTATCCTTCATCACAGCAGAGTAAATTATGTAAACACCACCCTAAAATGTTGCAGACTACAAAACAAATGAGCAGAATCCCAACTTTGTTAATCATGATTTCAGTATTCCTGCACCTTTGGAATTTGTGAAGTTCATTACATCTCAGGATGTGTATATATTGAAATAAGCCATCAGTGTCACAGACTGCTGGTCCAGTAACTTTATGATAGATACCTAAAGTGATGTCATTCTAGCAAGGCAGAGGTGATCAATAGCAGCTTCATAAAGGATGACCCTATGCTACCAAACCAATTACAAGAAATGCTGAAACAGTAGCAGGAAGTAGTTAAGGCGTCGAACCATGTGAAACAACAAAGCCCATCTCTTTTCTCAGCAGGCAAAGCTCACTAATAGTTGATAAAATGAAGATTCATCAAGCAAAAGAATTCTAACTTCATCACAGCAATTGTTTCTGTTAAAACAGAGTTAAATACATTATATTGTTCTACTTGCTTTCAGTAAATGCAAGGAAGAATAATAAAGCAAACTTTATTTTGTCCCATTCTTAAAGTATTGTTTTGTTTTAAAATGTATGCTTAATTCCTAAGCTTTTAGAATATGTGTATTTAATGCCTTAGCTTTTATGAACACTGGAACATACTGCCATTTACAAATATTGTAGCATATCACACTCTACTACAGAAAATCTTTGAGGCAGAGATTATCAGAACAAGTCAGTGTGAAAAAAAACCTTACTTTATAATTAACATTTCATTGTAAAAGGTGAAGGTTTGCATTGCCTATTTTATATTTGCCAGCAAATTGACATTTAATATTTTACTAATTTTTTCTCTATCAGATAAGTTTCTTGGCAAAAAAGTGATATTTTCCCATCTTTAAATGTCAAAATTTCATTTACTTTTTGGCTTGTAAACTGTGCAGACCCATAAATTCCAACTGTAGAGGGTTACAAAATCTCTCTAGGATTAATTATGCTTTTAATTAAATTAAAAGATTCCTCCTTACGTGACCTCTATAACAGTCCCATATGCACGTTATCTTTTCTCAGGCTTGTCTCAAGAGGACAACAGACTCCCCATTAGAGAACTAGACCATTTTCCCTTTTGTTGCATCTGCCAAGAGGCTGTTTGGAATTTAATTGCTGTCCTTATTTATGAATTATAACTGCAGGAACATTTGATTGTGTCAAAAATATTCTATGAATTTGAATCTTTATTGCAATGGTTATTGTAGGAAAAGAAAAGAAACGCAGTAGGTTTTTGTTTTGCACTCTGTTTTTGAAGACACATACAATCTGCCTTGTAATTAATTTTTACATATCCAAACCCAACTATTGTATCTGAATACTAAACACCCTACAGATCTCATTTAAAACATACAAAAACAGGCAGAAACATTTGAATATGTATTTTATGTATGTATCTAAATATGCACACTCAAACTTTTTGAGAGGCTAACTATTCCTAGAAGATATCAGCAAGCCTACATAGATATCTACTGGGGGAGGGAATTAAAAAACAGCAGTTATCCAGTGCATACAAAGAGACAAACTGCAGTAGTATGCAGTACTGCATGCTGAGCAAGTAAAATAAATAAATAAATAAATGCCTCAACAAAATAAAAACCAAATACACAAGCACACACACCCCAACCCACAAATTAATCTTCATTAATCTTCACCACTGGAAAGATTAAACTGAATTAGTGGTCTGATTAAAACATTTAATGGTCTGATTACAACAGAAAGTACCTTGTGGAAGATAAAAGCTGTAAACAACATAATATGGTCCTTACACAAAAGCATGTTTGCAATACAATTCTAGACAACATCCCCTTGCCTTTTTCTTTCTGAGCAGTCATAGCAGCATTATTCACTTATAAGCCTGTCACAAAACGTGAAGGAAAGGAAATCAAACAACTGCATGCTCATGAAACAGAAGACAGATTCCTGACAAGTAGCAATCTTTCAGATCCTAGTAGTGTTTCTTAAAAAAAAAAATGGAAACAGGTCAACTCTCTCCCACACACACCAGGGTTTTTTAACACAGTTTGATTTGCATTTTGTTGTGGCTTGGTACACTTAGCATTATCATAGGTGACTAAACAGGTAGGTTGGAAATAGTATCCATCTCACTGAAAACTACACAGCACACTGTATTAGTTCTCAGTAGAGGCCAGTCACTAGTTCATGAAAAATTATCTGCTGGGTAGTGTTCTGACAGTATCAAGGACAATGAGCGTTCCACTAGGCTGGCTACCTCCTCTCTTCTCCTAGAAGGGCACCCACATCTACAGTAATTCTGTGGGTCCAGCACCACCAGCAGCATGAATGCAGGTTTCCATGAAGGGTGATTGAGAGTTGGATGGTGCACTTCCTTCCATGGAGAGCAGTCATGAGGCAAGCAATATGACCTTCATATTTAGCTTTTAAGATTGAGCACCTATTTGTTAAAAATGAGGCTGGTACAAGAGAGGGGGGTGGATGGATGGAATCTCTCATCAGTTTTTAACTTATCCATGCAATTTCAGTTTGTAGCAGGAATATCAGAGCAGGACTAAGGTCAAGCAAGTTATTATTAATGAAGTCTCTTAGTAGAATAATGTCTTGCCACAAAAGGGTCCTAGTAATTTATGCTTATGCTGATTGAATATGTCGATTAAATTTAGACACCAGAATAAAGGGTTACACTTATTTTACTGTTAATACTAAAAAAAATATGATTGCATAACACAGGAAACGAGTAATAAAAGCTATGGGATAATGCGCATAAGACAAGCAAAACTATAAGGTAATGACATTTGGAATAATACTCTTAAGAAAAATAACACTACAAGGCAATATATCTAAAAATTACTACACAATAAAGAAAATAACAATTAAGAAAGAAAACACATCACCACTTGCCCTAATAAATACACTACCATCATCCAGTTTCACCAGGGGGATTTGAGGTATGGTGAAAATTAGGAGACACTTTTCCTGGTGGGAAAAATTCTGCCCAGATCATTCTCTGACAGGTGAAGCATCCCAAGACCATCAACCCTGGGGTCTGGCTTATATTCATTACCAATTGGTAAGTCAGGATGACTTGGAGTTTTTCTTTGCATGGAAACATCTGGTGGTACGCCCTCCACCCAGCCAGGTTGGGGCTTGGCCAGAGCCCAAGATGAGGTTGGCTGGGTTTCCTAAGATTCTTCTCCTAGAAATTCTGTCAGTAGGGTATTACAAAAGTTAGGCACTATTGGTAAAAATATCTCTACCATGTGAGGGATTGAGTCCTATTGTGTTAGTCTTTAATGTGCTAGCAAAAAAATATATTTAGTCCTTAAAGTATTACTCGCTTATGATATCCCAATGCACTGGCTAAGTGGGCCAAGGTTCATCTTATAAGTCATCATCTAGGTCTCGTCTAGAGCCTAGACCTTAAAATGACTGGGTTGACAAACATGAAATCCAATCCTCTCCAGATTAGCTCCACCGTTCAGGTAACTGTAGGTACTGTCTCTGGTGCTGACAAATCCATGTCCATGTTAAGATCATCTAACAGATGGTATAAATGGAATAGAGAGTTGTCACAAAATGATGCTCTACAGACAAAGGAATAATGTATGGCAAACTAATGACATAAAGAGGATTCATTCTGAAAAGCAAAAGATAAACTTAATTTGTTGTACCTAAGATGTCTTCATTTTGAAATTAATTTTAAGATAAGACAAAGTACTTCTTCCTGGAAAGAAGATTTTTTTGGCAACACATTCAATTTTCCTTATCCTAAATTCTGACTTAGGACTTCTAGCAACCTCCTTCACCCAAGCCTCTGCAATGGTTATTCTTGTTATACCAATTGACTCATCTTTTAATCTGATGTGCTGAACAGTTGTCAAATGGACTGGCATTTGCTCCTTATGGCATTAATTACCTTTGCAGTCTGACTGAAACAGAGCAAAAACCCATTTGTGTTTTTTCTGTCTATCACTCCAGCATGCAGATGCCACCTGCATTATTAAAAATCAACTTGACTGAGCATCAAAATCCCAAACATCTTCTCCCTTCGCCTAATTGATTTTTCTATTCTGCAGGGGCCAACATTGAATCAGGTGTCTTCCAGGAGGGTGACACTAACTATTCTGCAATTTTTTTACTGGAAAAACTTATCAGTTAGAAATATGACTGTGATGTGTCCTGGAAGCACTGGGACTTTAGTCATTCTTGAGCTCAATGTCCAAGGACTCCCTTACTTTTCCTACTCACACTGGAATTGTTCATACTAGATCTTGCCTGTAACTACCGTAAGTATCACACAGGTAGGTAAAAAGGAAAATGAGACTTCGGGAAATACAATTTCACTCTGCTACATGTTTTCTGTTCAGGATCACTGCCTTAAGTCAGATATTTTCATGGACCAGCAGTCACTGCAAACTCTTACAGATCCTCTTATTAGACCCATTTTCAAAGCTAAGAAGAAGTCAAAAAGTTCTCATATAAAAATTTATCTTTCAATACAAAGGTCGTTTCACTGCTGAAGTGCCATCTGTTCATGCTGTAATGAAACTATTTTTTTATCATTGCATATTTTAAAATCAATGTCATTATGGGGAAAACAACAAATACAAGAAAAACAGTTGAAAATATAATTTTAGAATGCTGAGGTAAATTTTCAAAAATAATTTTAAGGAGATGCTTTACAGAAAAATGTAAACATTTTTTTTAAACTGGATTGAAAACTGTTTTTATTTCAGTTTCTGAAAATTCTGAAATTTTACCATTTTTAAACTAGAGGGACAAAAGGTAGCTCCCCATTTTGCCCAATGACTTAATCTCAGACTGCAGTAGTGTTCAGAGGAGAGAACAGACACGGATTACTCCAGTAAAATTTTAAACTAATACATATATGGAGGGATGGAAAAAACACACTACATTTTAGCCCAGGAGAAAAAAAAGCCCTCTGTGATTTCTTGGAGCCATCTGAATATCTGATAGCAGTGACTGAAAACCACAGAGCACAAGATTTATCTCAGCAACCAGAAAAGGCATCTTTCAGTATAGGAAAAATAAAAAACCAAAAACCCAACCAACCACATCTTCTATTATTGATTCTAGTGATTTCCCATCCAAATGGAAGGTCTTGCCAATTTTCAGAAACACAGTTTATCTTTGGACAATCCTCTGAATTCTGAAAACAATGGCATAATTTGCAAAGCAATATAAAAGCTATGAAACAAAAAGTTAAACAGTGTTTGTATATTAAAAACAGTCAAGCCTCCTCTTCCATAAGACTTCCAGAGTGCTGGACTGTCATTGCCATGCAAAGGTCACTTGATTCTGATCTACTTTGGTACAACAAAAATATTTTCTTGGAAGTCATTCTAACCTTATTTCTATTTATTCCTATTTATTTATTTATTCTTACTATTTATTTCCTATTTATTCTACCTCTTTTCCTTTGGAATCAAAAGAATAGCCCTTTTTTTTATTTTGCAGTATCTCAGGCTATAATAAAGTTTCATGTTATAGCTACAACACAAACACATCACTTCTAAACATAAGGGAGGCATAAAGACAGCAGTGCCAGAAAAAAGTAAACATATTAAGGGGTTGTTTTTCTTTCTTCTTTTTTAACATCTCCCACACAGTGAACTATTCCAATAACCTGCAATATAAACCCTATAATTTTCTCATAACATCCCTGTGAAAACTTATTGTAACCTCTTCGTTTACAGATTTTTCCTCAAATCTATCTGATAAGGAAATATCAGTTCATAAAAACTACCAAAAAAGAGAAGGAAACAAATGGCTAAAGTGTAATGCATAGACTTATTCTCATAAATTCATACAGCTAGCTTGCTGTTCACCCAAGTTTTAGTTCTAGTATTACCTGTTTTGCAAATTACCTCTCTCTGCTAAGACAGAAGCAGCTGAAGAAGCCTGGTCTCACTTTTCACTTCATGAAATTTCACCCAGAAGCAGCATTCAGCCACAGCACAGCCAAATTACTGAAGTTCTCATTACATTCAAGCTGGTACAGTCATGGTTGATATATGAGTCTGTCACTCTCAGCATTGATTTACAGAGCTTTCTGAATGTCTTTCAGCAGTAACGTCCCCTTAAAGCATTTTTCCTTTCTCTGTGCCATACATCATAACTCAAATTGTCAAGTCTTATTTAAATTTGTTACATTAAAAATATTAATCAGGTAAACCATCACAATTTAGTTATGCAACTTCTTTCCCTTTTAGAAAAATAAAATCAAAACACAGCAAATAAAAAGAATAAGGAAACTAGCTGATGCAGCAATATAAAGATCTTATGACTGGCATAATGAGAAATGTTCAAGAAAAACATTACAGATATATTTTGCTGAACTGTATCTGTTGAGAAAGCCTTTCTTGTGTCCCATCGCAAATATTGTTCATGTAAGCAGTATGGAGATCAAGGTCAACGAATATTTCACTAAACTCTTCATGCTCTCTAGTTTACTTCCCTATGTAGACCTACACAGAGTAATTGCATCATCTGCAGGTAGGACACACACAAAATTTATAATCCTCCTATTTCTTTTAAGATCCAGCACCTTTAAAAACACTGCTTTATTGTATATATTCATAAGCAAATTATATTAAACCATAAAATCATTCTTCAGCAAAAGTACAGTATGTAAATTCACATGAATAATTAATGACTTGGTAAAAGTTCCTCACTGAGAGAAACTGCATGAGTTTAATTCTAAGCAAAACTATTTGTTAAGAAGCATACACTTCATGGCAGGTAAGGAAACTGCCCACTCAGCATGTTTAGCAAACTTGTACACACCAGCACTACATCTTCAGTAGGTAATCAAACACAAGTATGTCTTGACAAAGGTCAGATGTATTCAGCTGACAAACTACTCTACACCAGAAGGAAGGCAAAGATAGCATTTCCATTTTCTTTTGTCTACATAATACTAAACTTTTTTTAAAAAACAAATCGGACTAAATGACCACTGTGAATTTTTGCCAGCACTGATTACCATAGCGGGCATATGATGTCACTTCAGCAACAAAGGTCATATGCAAACATACAAATTAAACTATAGGGTCTCTACATGTATTACTGTTTATAATCACTTCCACACATAACTGCTTACAAGACTCCTTTGTTTCCTTACAATTTTGAGATACTGTCAACGAGGGAGGACAGGGAACAGAAATTTACCCACAATTGTTGCCATTTCATGAGAAGAACATGTAAGTATCTATCTTTCTAAAGAATATTTACTACTAACTTTAATAACACTAAAACTAGATTTAATTTCTCTTTGTAAGTGGAAGTATCTGCAGTTCACATTCTCTTTAAAGCAAGTTCAGGATAGAAGTCCTGCTAAACCAGCCTTTTACTTCATCAGTCCCACTTTAATTAGCTTCATAAATATTGCCCTCACTACAACACCAAAAAGCTTAACATTTTTTACCTTACTTTCAAAAACTCCTTTGGCTTTCTCCAGTCAAAAATCATCTCAAATCCTAATTTCTATATAGTAAGTAGCATTTTTTTCCCCCGTCACTTCACAATTTCATAGAATCCAATTTAACAAGAATGAATTCTCAGTATCTAGGTCACCATACCTCACTCAGAAACATCAGTATGGTCAGTGGGACTTTTACCAAGAGACATTTACAATCGGATCTTGAAATTACTTTTTTTCATAATGTAGGATTGCTAATGAATAGTTTTAAAACCACAAAGAAAGCTCTACTATATGAGCACAAAGCAAACACATGAGATCAGTTAATTTACTGAAAGGTCACCCACAAATTAACTATAACAGAAAACACCAGAAAACCAAACACACTGAAAAAAAAAGCAACAGTAATTCTGACCATCAAGATAGAACCATTCCTGAACTTATCGTTATGATGCCACCTTCATGCTTACTTTTTCATTTATTACTTTTACAGGCTACTGTTTTCTATGACCTGCTTTTCCACCTCACGCAGATGAGGTTTTCTTTCTCTGGATTTTTTTAATCAGTTTCAGACTCAGAGCCATCCTTCTCTTTTTGGCCAGTTAAGTGCCAGTGCTAGGGCAAAGTAGATGCAACTATATGATGAAGGATAGCAATAAAGGGAAAGCACAGGTATCCCTACTTCAGCTTTGCTTACACAGTCATGAAGTGATGCTTTCAGGTATAGACTGCCCCAACAGATAAGTTTTACCACCAAAAGAGATGAACACCCAGCTCAGTCCTCCAGCCCAGTCTTGGCTGACAATAGCAACACCCAGCATCACCACCATATGGAGAATTAATTTTCCTTATCAGCAATGTTTCACGGCTGATAAGGAAATCTGATCAATTCTGAATTAAGGACAACAGCACCACCACACTTCTGCTCATTTCCATTTCTGGTTTAGGAACCTGGGGTCCAGTACATAAAATTCACCAAATCACATTTTCTTTCTCTTTAGTCTGACCATATTAAAACTATTACTCAAAAATTCACAGTGCAGTAAGAATTCAGATACAAAGACACCACACAGCTAATTTAGGGCCAGCCATGCAACTACAAGAGCCAGGCCAGGTGCTTGATTTACAAAGCACAACCCTCACACAATGCAATAATCCGGGGGTTGTGGCAGGGGGTAGGGGTGTCCTTAAGAACCAAGACTAACAGCAGTATAAAGATTAAGTTGTTCTTCCACAACAGTCTTCATCAATCTTTCAAGTCTTTCATAATTTTACAGTCACCTATGAAAAAAATCAGACTTAAAACTTTTGAAGTGACACCGCAATGGTGATGTGAGTACAGACTCATCTGGAAACATTCACTGATAATTAATCCCATGTGAGCAAAAGTTGTTTTAGTCCTATAACAAGATAATTGAAAACTGTCAATTCCACTCTGATATAATTAAACAACATTAGATCAGTATCCAAAAATAATATTCATTTGGTAGCTGACTGGCACTGTCTATAATATCTGCCTTCACCTGAAAACTCTTGAGATTCTTCTGTTACAGTGAATGCATTAGAAATATAATTGAAAAATCTGCTTTTCAACACAGTTCCACTTCATTGTTTGAGATTCAGAAATAAGATTGTGAGTGCAGACTATAATTTGCTGTCTCTGCGTATCAAAATCATTGATTGCATTTGCTGGGACACACAAATGTATACAGCACATATAGATTGTAATAGACTATAAATGTCAAAGTATACTTTTTACCATAACAGGAAATAAAGTTAATTCAAGTAGCTCAATAATTACTTTGTTGTTGTTGTTGATTTTTTAATAGAAAGAATGTTAATAGCTGGGAGAACACATGCTTACTATTGCCTACCAAAGGTTGATTCAATAGTCTATTTTTCTCCTACAAATCTCACTTTTTCTGGCATTTTTCTATGACAGGCTGCAGAATATCCAAGTATGGGAACAACATATTTTCTGAAGCATCAGCAAGAAAATGAATGAGATGATGGGAAGATAAATAATTGGAAATAAAATAATAGATTCTATAAAGAAGCTGACAGACATTCATTCTGGAGCTTCTTATGGAGAGTGAAATGAAAATCCTACAAGTTAGGTGATAAAAAGGAAAGACTGAAGCAGCAGTTGGAGGGAGATTTTTTACTGCTTCCTCTTTTAAAGGAGCTGTATGCAGTTGAAAGAGATCCGTGTCCAGAGTGATAAGGTGGTAAAAATAAGGAAGATTTTTCATTTCTTTGACTGAGTTTTGAATCTTAGAAAATGCACAGAAAATCCTATTTCTCCTTTTTTTAGCCAAAAGGCTCACCCATCCTGACCACAAATATAGTTTCCTGTAAGAAAGAAACTAGTAAGGAATTCAAATACAGTGCCAGAGTGGCATCTACTTCAAATTTCCTTTCCCTTCTTCAATTTTTTAATTTAAAGCTATGACACAATGAACTCAGAAAGTTACAGAACCAACTTATGGTTGGTGGCTGAGGTGTCAAACCATTAGGTAGTGTAAGATTCAAACTATTATGTCATTCTAATTCTGTTTGGTTTACAGAAATCATATACTGCTGCTCAACTATATAACATTTTTTCCTACATGCCTTCCCATAAAATGCTTTTACACTGAATCATACATTAAAAAAAGTAATTTAAACGTTTCTAAGTGATGTCGAATGATAGTACACAGCAGTACTAGAAGACTGTCTTGCATTTTGATTTATGACTAAAAACATCAGATAAAATATTTGATACAAGATATGTTCTGTGGTTAAATACATATTGCCTTCCTTCATAGACTATACACAGAAGGTCAAAGGAATGAAGCTGAAAGTATTTAATCAGGCAATATTTAATGAGAAATATAATGTTATTAGAGGAGAGGCATCTTCAGGATTTTTTATCTTTGTGTTTATGTTTGTGGGGGTTTTATCTTTTTCATGGTGACATACGTATAATTTTCAGATTTTCTAGGAGGTGGGGAGGAGACCGTTTCTACTATGGTAAAAGTTTCAAAAGTGAATTATCTTTTCTAGAAAAGTTAATAAATACAATTTTACAAATTATTTGATTTTACCCTTGTTTCCCCTTCTTTGCAGTTGTTTGGGAAGGGGAGTAAGTATACTATGCATACACACAGTATGAGGACAAAAACTCTGCCTCCCTTATAGGTAGTATGTTCATAGATGTAAAGGGATCATAATAAGGTAATAAAACCACTATCTCAAATGCTTTATAAGAAAGCTGTTATATGGGGGGTTCCTAAACATTTAAATTAAATATAATAAAAAAATTAATGAACCTTAGTATTTGCGTTTGGCCAAGTTCAACTGGGCAGAAATGTCACAGTTTAGACAAGCTATAAACCTGTAACTGTAAGGACTGTGCTTTCAACAGCTACAATATCATCATTTGGTTAGGGGTTTTTTTAATGACAATTTATCTTCAGTATTTCTTCATAGAAGTTCAAAAGATCACTTTATATGACTATAAATCGCAAACCTCTTGCTTCCTCACTTACTACAAATCAGTTTTGAATGTGGTACTACAAGGTGGAAAATAGCTGGAATTGTTATTCCATAAATTTCCTGAGATACCTGGAATGACACCCAATGTCTTCCAGTGCTCTGTTCTGCTCTGGCCTAAGGGAACAGTACCACTAAGCAGTAAGGCTAATTCGGTATTTTTCACTTTCAGGCATCAATTATCACTCTATAATCAAGCAGGGCATGAAAAAGATATTAGTAAGCATGTGATCAGCACAGTAGAACATTGTCATAACTCAAAACCTGAAATACTTGGCCAAATCACACAGCAAGAACAAACTGGCATATTAAGTCTTTTCGTCCTCCCTGCTCTTTTAGATTTCCTGTGATTCATGACAAAATTTTTAGCATCTACTACTCTTCACACCCTACTTCTGAAAACGTAATATATTGGAGCAGTTTTCACCAAAACAGAGAAAAACAAATCTGAGAGGGAAGGTGTTCCCCTTTGTAGTTTAAGAACTAAAAGTCAAAAGCATGTAATACATCACCACAAAAAGCACGGAACACATTTTGACAACTCCATGATTTGCTGTCATAATAACTGTAAAAGAAGTTACTTAAACATTTGAGAGACTCTTAACTCTTTTCATTTACTGGAAGTGAACATTTGACTTAATTCCAAATAAAACATTGTAGACAAGGTCTTCATCAAGTTGTGCAAGTAAATAGCTAGTCTTATCTGAACAATTACAAAGAAATTGTTTACTGGGAAAAATATTATTATTAAAATGTTATTGTAATTTTAAAAACAAAGTCTAGAACAAGGCCAGTTATTATTTCTAGGACTGTAGTCCCTACAGAAATGTTAGTTTGCAATTCTCCAGTGTAAGACATCACTATCTCCATGCTCTTCTCCCAAGTGTACATAACATCATGTGAAAAAAGCTGGACACAAGGACACACACACATACATATAAAATACTTCTGCTCTTCATCAATATCCATCATTGGTCCTCTTACCAGTACAAGAAAAGAAATCTTTAAATCCTAGACAATGCCTTAGGAAATAAAGTGTCGCAGCTACTTCTGCTATGACAAATGTGACCCAAAAGAAAGTAACCCAAAATGTTTTCTGGGGAATTTCAAATGGACAGTGAATACTAGGATACCTCAGACCAGCTACAGCAATAAAAAATTCTTTAATTCTGCAGTCTTAAATTTACCTTGAAATTAGCTGTAACTCTATCATTACCTCAGTTTCATAAAGAGAGATTTAATGCTGTGTCTAACCTGTTTCCCATAGTAATCTACTGTCAATTCTGAATTATCTATTTAAAAAAAAAAACCAGTACTAAAATAACCATGCATTTCAAATGCAGACTACAAGACAATGACCTCAAAAAACAGTATAAATTTAAACACAGAAATTAATTTATTTTTTTTGTCCTCCTTAGTCTACGTGGCTTTAGAAGTACAGTGAACAGAAACTGAATTTCTGCTGAATGGAAGCTTTAGAAATATTAGGACTTCCATACACTTATTTAAAGAAACAAGTAAAGAACTACTGAAAAAGAGTAACATTTCCATTCTTTCCTGGGAAGCTATTATGTTAAAACTTTAACTTCAGTGTGAGTAACATACAGCTTCTGACCTCCATGTCCTTCTTATAAAGAAAAGTAACAATAACATTGTCAAACTCAAATAAAGACAGTAGCATGAAAGGTCTTCAAAGCATTATGAAAGCACTCAACTGTAATGAGGTGCAGTGCTGTGGTAATTTGTTATCTGAAGGGAGGAAATATTCTCTGCCATACTAGCTTTTAAAACAGAAGACAAGGTATTTCTCTGACTTGTTTAAATAATTCCTTTTGTTACAGAAGTTTTTTGTTTCATTTGGCTTTTATTTACAAGAAACTAAGGAAATAGAAACCTTGAAATAAATGAAAATATATCAGTTTCTCTCTCTTTCACCACAGAAACAGAATAATAAAGATTTCAGTCCTTAGTCCATAAAAATCCCTGTAAAGTCTGTCAGTTTAAAACAAAAGCAATTTCTGTTAAAGTAAGAATATGTGGTTTGGGTAAACCGAGGATGTGATCTACTGGGTAACAATATGGTGCAGTAAATATTGGCTAAGTGGAAATAAAAAGATTAGTTCTGCCCACTTTACACTCCATTTCTCACACTTAGGTACATTCACCTAAGTTTCTACAAATATCTGTATTCTCACCCCAAACAGTTAAGAGCTGCTGAGGTAGCAAACTGCGGTGCTCAAAAGTCTCAAAGTTAAATGGAAAACATCACCTTCTCTCCCAATAAGCAGGCCTGGTTTTCTCTTTCTGTGCTCTTCTCACAAGATCCCACATTTCCCTCATCTCTCTTATCTAGAAATGGTGTGATAAGAAAGAAAGAATTTGCAAATTTAATTTCCTATAAATCTATAACACTTAGGCACTAGTAAAAAGAGTAGCTAGAAATCATAAAACTGTAGACCTACTAAACTGGGTTGGTTGAGGCTTTTATTATGGGTAGATTTGCCAGTATATAATTTATATCTATTTTATCATATGTAGTGCAATTCCTTGATTAGTAGATAAAGACTTTAAAAGCAAAATACCTGGCATAAACATGCTTGAAAGGCAGATGTGTATATGCTTATTCTTCTCTTAAACAGCAGGCAGCTTCAAGGTCAAAGATCCCTTGCTGAAAACATACTATTCACAGCTCTGGACCCTCAGCTCTTTTGATTCACTCTCCCAGTAGAGATGTATCAATGGATCACAGCTTCTTCCAAAACACACAAGCTACTAGACGCATCTCTACCTGTCAGATTTTATATTTGTGTGATTATGGAAATACATTATCTCTCTGATCTCATATTATACAAATTTACTTTAGTCTTTCTGACACAAGAACATGCACTGTAATTCATTACCTCATGATACGACCTGCAGCAACAGAGGCTATTGTGAGACATCAGCAAATGTACCTAAATTCAGCTGCTTCCAAGAAGACCTAAGTATTGCATACAAGAATCATTAATGTTGTCCAAGACCCTTCAGTGACAGAGTACTTTTTTTTCCAGGTTCTTATATTCTCTAATCTCATGTAATGACAAGATGTTACTAGCACAGTTAAATAAATTAAAGATACAAAGTATAGCCACTAATATCTTCAACAAGTCAAGAGGTCTTTCGAAGAATTGTGCAAAGTTACAGTTATCCAGAAAAGAAACACTTTTCAAAATTACAGTTAATACAATTAGCAAAAATTTCTTCTATTTTTACACCTTGTGGTTCATGCATGCCGAAGATGATGGTACAAATAGTGCTGTAATTCTCAACAGCCACTACTAATTCATCCTAAGTACAATCTTTCTACAGCATATGGCTAAATACACTTCTTTCCATTTTAACTAATAGGCATAAAGATATTACGACAACAAGCTGAATTTTTTTCTCTTGGTCATTTCTGCCATAAGTCAAGAGTTGCTCCTAAGGAATCAGTCTAATTACATCATCCAGGTAATAGTACAAATTTTGGTTCCGATTATCACTGTTGATAAAGTAACAGGATGGGTGTAAACAGTTGAAGTGCTGCACTAGGCTTTACCACGCGAGCTCATTTTCAAAATTGTGGCTTTTCAGGCAAGTGGAGTGGAACTTACATTGCAAATTACTAGCTGATTTTCTGAGGTGTGTAAAAAGCTATTTTAATGAAAAAAATGCTATGGAATGATAATAATAATAATAGTTATAAATAATTATAATATCTAAGGAATTGAAATCTCTCATTTAGAGAGATGTTCCTTTTGGATTCATGTCATTTAAAGTATGTCTCAAGTTAAAAAACCAAACACACACAAAAAAGCATTTTAAAAGTTGGAAGTGTAAAAGCAAAGTAAGCAATTCTGTGCTAAGTGTTTCTCACTATCAACCAGTTTATAGAACTTTGCCTTGTACTCTGTAAAGTTTAAAAGCAAAAATGACTCCTCAAAAGACTAGACAGCACAAATTTATACAGTGAAAGTTGCCAGTTTAAATACAGAATTTATAATTTGAGTACAAGCTAATTCAGTAAGACTGACACTATTACAGAATAAGAAACATGTCAGCATGACTTAGTCTATACAATTTCTGCACAGGAAAGGAAACAGATGTTATACATAGAAAAAAAATTCTGCAACTCCCTCCTTTCTTTACTATCTTCCCAGGCTAGCAGCCCAAACAGGTTAAAATATTTCACCCAGAACAATGAATGAACACTGACAAACCAGTAGGCTGATGCTTCACCTTTTCCACCTACACTAGCAGCAACACTTGACCGCATCCTGCCTATTTACATAATGAGTGTAGACACCTCTGCTTTCTTGTGATACACAGAAATATCCATCAGCAAGTGGGTGTCCAATCCCATTTCCTTTAAAAGCTGAATGAAACCTTGGTGTTGATGGTAATGGAAGATGAAACAAGATTAATTTTATGCTTGTGAATACAGGCAAATCACAAATTTCATAGACAGATTGAAAGATGATCTTGTGGAATGGGAGATGGAAGGGAGCTTCAATCCAGCAGCTTTTCCATTTTAAACTAGAAAAATATCCCCAGATTTCCAAAAGTGATTATAAAAGCCTTAGTAACAGTCCAAGATTGCTTTAAATTCAGAAGGGAGGTATGCTAAATCCATCATCTGCAGCAGCTGTGACATTAGCGACACCTCTGAGCGCATACATTTAAAATTTCAAAAAGCCTACAGCCAGCACAGGAAGTTTCAAAGGATATTTAAGAAGAAATGCAATCAATTGATAGTTACAGATATGAGAAAACTAATCAATATTTACACAATCAAGGGAAAAGTATGGGTATGGAGAGAAAAAAAAATAATGCAAACTACATGAGCTCCTACAGGAAAAAAAATATTCCTGGATCTGACTCTGTCATTCAATCAACATCTAACTACCTGAGGACTGTATGTAACTTCCAGAGCAGGTGTGTTAGGGAAATGCAAACAAGAAAGCTACAACAAATCATCACGCCTGTCGATCACAGAGTTCTTGCACCTTGCTCCTTAGCATCTGCTGCCAGCAGCTATTACAGAATAGTTATACTGCTGTACCACAAAATGGTCTAAATTAGACTTCATCAGTTTCATACTACTATGGTATAAGCTAAGTGATCTCAAGCCATCTCACAGCATATCAGTGCTACAACTCTGCGACTACCACTAACCCATATTAAAATATAGGACAGTGAGGCAATTAGACTGCAATCCCAACCCACTATATCATTTCTTTCTCCATCTTATTTCCACGACAAACTTAGTGGTAGTTTTAATGAAATAGGGCACAACAAAAATATTTAACATCACAACTACCGTATTAATAAAATAAAAATATATATACTCCTTTACCAGTGAATATAGAGAGAACACACTTGTGAGGACTAAATCTCATGTATATAGGTATAATTTAATTGACACCCACTGAAATACCTACATGTGACAGAAGTTGTCTCAGCTTGTGCTGATATTAGACTGGAACAGCTATTTAGCAATTTAGGATACCCTGGGCAGACAAAGTTATCCTCATTTTCAGAAAGGCTCTGAAACAGTTGAGATAACAGCAAGTCAACAGTAACAGCACAAATACATGGTTCCCCATCCTATATTTAAAGACTATGGTATTTTTCAATAGATTATCAACCTACTTCAACTCCACTCTGGAAGGAAAACAATTTTTAGCCTTTTTCTCTATTAAATATGTTAAACAAGTCTCAGATCTGATTAATAATCCTGCCACACAGAGTTCTAGACCTGCTCACTGGTAAAACAAACATTTAAAAATGCTTTAAGCAACCCCATGGAGGTCATCCTAAAGACAAGGATGAACAGTTTGCTGCCAACAGCATTACAAGCAGTTATCAGGCTTAACCTCCTCAATGAGAGGCTTTTAAAACTGCTGATAGAGGATGTGTTTTTCATTTACTACTCAGATCTTTACTAAATGGCTCCATGACCTTGTTTCATGCTGGATATTCCTAAACATAGAAGGTGCCTCACCCCACATACTTTTGTGCATGTACTCCAACTGCCACAACCACTAAAGCTTTTTATCATTAGTATTTCCAGCTCACTTCCATAAGGCTGCCAGAAAAGAGACTGATGTATATCACATGTCAGAGACCATTAGCTTTTTAAGCACTGTGGTTTGAGGATATGCTCTGAGCAGCATTAGGCAAAGTAATGCTAATTAAGCCCCAGGCCACCTGGATCCTTTTCAGTTCTGCACAGCACTGTCACCACTCTAGACCTAAACAAGAGGAATGGGAACAAAAAAAAATTTTTTTAAACAATGAGAGTTGCAGAATAGTTTACAGTACCCTGCCATTTATTTCTTCAGATTCTTTCCTGTCTTATTATTTTCAACTTAGCATGACACAATCAAATTATTACAAATTTCACCCAAATTTGTTTTGGAGTTCTTCTACCCCATTTTTTACACCTGGTGCTCATTACTACAGGCAGTTTGTAAAACAGATGGTGCATACAACAAATAAATGAGGAAACACAATTTATACCATAAGACTAGTTTTAAGTATTGTAGACCTACGGTCTTAGTTTCACCACACCAAAATTAGCTAGCAGAAGCTTATATTTTAACTGTAACCACATTGCTCTAATTTAAAATCAGATAGGATGGTTAATGCCTTGTTTCATGGTCTGGTACAATATCCTATCATTCTTGAAGGTAACTATTGTGACTAAAAATTAAGATAATTGGTATGGAAATTTATCTCACCAAATTATAATTCAATGGGTAAATAACTAAACCTGAAAAATCACTTTAAATGAAAAGAACTTCTTGTAAAGATGCAACTTTACAAGATGCAATTTGGTGAAGTATTTAGAGGGGATTCTCCTCAGACTGTTCATTACCCTGATTCTAGAGTACCGCTGCTACATGTCTTTCCATTTTATTAACATTTTTACTATTATTTTCCTTTAATTTCTACTTGTATCATTGCTTCCAAAGTAAATACACAGTGGTTGCCACTTCATCTGCAATCTTGACTTTAAGAAAGAACACCTATTTAACCAAACAGTGAGAATCTTAGCAGCAATATAGAACTATTTCTACAAACTTAAAAAGATACAGCCTACGACATTGGTTCTTATTCATAACTGTTCCTATCATTAAGTATGACAATTTCTTTCAACTTGCACTTAAAAAGATACCCAAAGAGATTACAATAATTTAGTGTTGGGACTTCACAAAGGCCAAGTGACACCGCTCAATCACCAGTCCTCTACTGCCTATACAGAAATATACCAAAGCCCCTTTTACAAGACTTTTTTTAATTCGTACAAATACTTTTTTATGTTGAAAAGAAACTCTTCCAAAATATTGAGTGGAAAAAAGTAAGTACTGAAAACTTAGAAGAGCAAGTAAAATATATTTAAACTTTGATAGGAGGAATAAACAAAAGACCTTAAAGAGACCAGAGTACATTTGTTTCTCAAGGGATGTACCTCTGCACTTTATAGTAGCCTCCTTACTTCTTAAAATCAATTATAACAACAGTCTAAACAGACAACCAGTCTTTCTATATGAAGCCATCTGCGGGTATACAGAGCTGTGTCAATCCTGAACTGACCCGAAAAGAAAAGAAGCTGACAGCACCTGAGAATAGGGTGGTGGAGAGCACACTGCCTGCATAATGGAGCATATTCAGCTCACACATATACAGGTGTGTGACCCCTCTAGTATATTGAATGAAAGTAGCACATTCACATTCAAAGTAGAATCTGCTCATTGGAACAACATATCAAGACTGGAACTATAGGAAAGATTAAAACTTTCAGAAAGCTAAAAATTCTCTCTCGAATACGTATCACTCCATGTGCAGTTAAGAAAATGTCAGGAAAGTGACATTTTACACAACAGAAAAATTAGGGAAATTGCTATTTCAGGAGTAGAGTATCATCTCTGTTGTACGGAGCTCCCAAGAATCTTCAATCCAACATCCTTTTCCTAGAATTTTGTTATCAACTGTTTCATTAAAATATCCTTTAGTAACGCTTTCCCCTGTTTTAGTTTACTAAACTGCTCTAGAAGTCTGTAATGTTGCAGTTCATTAACTATCACTGGATTTTACATTATCATTTTTTAATGACAGAGGTTGCAAATACCTCACTATTTTTATAAATGTAAAGATATGAAATTGGTAGCCATTTTAAAGACCTCCTATTTTATCTAACATCAGAATCATTTTTTCTTATAATTAGGAAAAAAAGGTTTCAGACAATTTCTGAAAGCTCAAAAAGTCAATACTGACGTATGAGTAGTTGCAATTCTATTTAAGACAGTCAGTCTATATTTGGCCTCAAGCTGCACCAGGAGATGTTCGGATTAGACATTAGGAAATACTTCTTCACCAAAAGGGTCATCAAGCACTGGCAGAGGCTGCTCAGGGAGGTAGTTGAGTCACCATCCCTGGAGGTGTTTAAAGGACAGGTAGATGAAGTGCTTAGGGATATGATTTAATAGTGGACAGGTTCAGTTTGGCTTGGTGGTCACAAAGTTTACATGGTTCTGTCTACTATTATAAATGTATACAGAAAATTTTTATTCTTTATCCCACATCCATTAAATGTCTCACAGGACTCCAGGACACCTCCTCACACATGTAAGTAAAAGCTAAAGAATAAAAAGCAAGGACTGATTTTATCTCAAGGTTACAGAAACATCATTAAACCATAAAACCATGGTGTCAAAAATTTATCTTGACATTCGAAAATGTCTCAGTGGAGTTAAAGCCTTATCATGTAATTAACTGCAGATAATTCTGTTTAATACTGAAGGATCAGAATTTAAAAACAGTCACAACCTTGATAAATGGCATGTTAAATAAACTGAAGCTTCCAAAGAGCGATCAGATAGTAAGAATGAAAAAATCCAACTCCAGCACAAAAGACAGTTGATATAAAAGCAAATTGTCTAATAAGGACAGTGTAACAATGTCAAAAAAAGAAGGTACATTATCCCAATCAAGTACAGCCGATATTTTCCACAGGTCTTACACAAACTGAAAATACATTGGAGTGAAATTCTGTTCCCATGGAAAGAAATGGCAAAGCTTTCTTAGACTTCCACGCTTTTGTACTCAAGGGGATTCTCTGCCCACTGAGTATCACAAGCAAGTGAATAAAACTACAGTCAGTTTTCACAAAGACAAGACCAGTGGCCAGTAAAGAGGGAGGACTGTTTAAAAGAGTTTCCTAGAAGCTCTTTTGACCTAAATCAGGTTGGAGGTTTTCCAAAACATATCTGGAATTTAGTCATCTCTCTGCAGGACCATTTTTCTCTGGTTCTCCGCTTATTTTCCTTCCTGAGGATCCAGCATCAAATAGAATAAAAAAAATGACCTTTGACTGGATCTTTTTGTGACATGCAATGAAAGAACTGATCCAAAAAAGTTCAGTGTTAGGATAAGCACCTAGTGAACTTGAAAGGAATGTTGGATGAGATTGGGAAAACAAGATTACATCTTGAAGTCATGTATCTGTAGTATTTCTTTATTCTATGACCACACAGAAAAATAATCACAGCTGGTCTTTGTAAGAGTTACACTACAGAAAAGAGACAGCATAAGTCTCTTATCAGAGCCTTTACAGTTCCAAAGCCTTAAAATTTACCTACTGGGAATAAGCATCCCTATTCAGCTTAAGGAGACAAAACTACTATTTTTTGCATTGACATTAAGCTTATCTTCCAAAAAAATCCTATGGAAGTGGGAGAAAATGTCTGCTGCTACCTCACTAGCAATGAAGTTATATTAAAATCATGTTTTAATATAATGCCATATTTGATAATGCACTCATTTGACAACCAAATTGGGAAGGCTATAAACTGCCACATGGAAAATGAGAGAGTGACAATAAAGCTTTCCAAAAAAGCACCATGCTCGACAAAGCTCCAAATGAGACACTAATTTTACTCACATGTAAAGCAGCTCCTTTCTCCCATCAAACTCACCCATTCAGTCAGATTATTCTGTCCCTTCTGTCAATTCTTTCTGTTATCAATGATATGAAGTACCTGTACTGATCATAGGTCCATGTCATTTGCTCTCCATTTTTCCTAGGCAGATTATCACACAGACTCAGTAAAATGAGCAAAAGAAGGAAACGAAACCTGCTTTAACAGTTTGAATTTCCAGAAGAAATGGAGGGGGAAAGGAAACAGCAGCTTAGAAACTCAGTACTTTGCAATACATTTAATAAGCTAGGGACAAATTCATGGTCAGTGTAAGGAATACATCGAGTTAAAAATATCTTTGTGATAGCAAAGCTATAGTGGGGCGAACATCGTCATTAACAGGAGCATTCCTATTTCTCCAGTTATCCGAATATGGATCTGGGAAGTCTTGAATTCCATTCTGCCCTTGACAATCGCTTGCATTACCCTGGTAAAATACATAGGAAGGGAGACAAGGTACACATATGTGCAGATGCTTATGTACGTGCTTACGTAAAAATTATAAAAGCTTCCCTATTTTCTTCACTAGCTCTCCAACATATTGGGCAACCATCAGACTGCTCCTGAAAAGCCATCACAGCCAGCGTCCATCTTAAGCTTATTATTATACAGAGGGCAAAAAAGTCTATAAAGAATTTCTTACAAGCTGTGACTGAGTTCAAACCTGTTAGGCAGTGATCATTTTCTGATACTTAGCCTTATCTTCAGCTGTACAAATTCTCTAAACCAGATAACACTGCATACATATTTCATTTGACACGTATCTGACAAAGTTCAGGCCAAATCAGTGTGCCAGTGCAAGACAGTAAAAGTTTGAGCAGAGGCTAGGTAGTGCATAAGGTTTTCATTTATCAGCCCTTTTGACTGGATATATTTCAGCCTGCATGGTTTGTCAGGGAAAATTGTAACTTTATATCACAACAGTCTAATCACCAATAAAAAAATCCAGAAAAAAATACAGAGTTGATTTTATTACTCCTACTCCTCCTATCCATAGCAAAAGAGATACCACAGTAGTGCAAACAGATTTTTAAAAAAAGCAAAAAAAATCACAAAGTGCATTTTCCTTTAATTTCTTTAAAAGGGGTTTCTCTTCTGTTTATATCAGAAGAAAAACATCTAAGAGTTTGACTTACTATATAACAATATCATTATAAAAACAACTAAAACATTCATGAGGTAAAATAACCTATAGTAGAATTTATCAGTCAATTAGAAACCAAAAAAATTAAATTACATTAAAACTATGAATATTCTCCATATGAAGTACTTCTACTAGCACTGTTCAAATTAAGCTTTCTGAATTGAAAGCAATAAAATATATGTAGCAAAAGCTGACAATATTTAGTTAGTAACATGACAAACATATTACATATTGGGAAAAGTAATTTCAGGTGTTTTACAAGTAAGCTTAAAGAATAGGTGATCCACATGTTCCCAGAGAAAGCAGTCTGTGAGATACAGTAGTGTCAGTAACACCTATTAGCATATAGTACTAAATGAAACAATGGAATGGGAATATATCTGCAAATGTAAGATATATGCAGAAAAATCCTAGGTTGAAAAGTGATGTTGTATGCTCTTTATCACTGTGTAAAAATTACTTAGGTTGTCTGACTCAATTGTTTTTGAACTTGTTTGGTTTATAGCACAACTTTCCCCTTCCTCCCCCCACAGACTTAACATGAATATTTAAAATAAAATAAAAAAAAATTAAAAAGTCTGGATACTCCTTAAATTCTGAAGCGTTACAATTATATAAAAGTTACACATCTGCTTAAATAGTGACTAAATTTGAAAAAAGGTTTGATTTCACTTTGTCATATATCACATTCTGGATATATATATCAAACTCTCATTCAAAACCAAATCAAGAACACCATGAAAGGATAACCTACAAGTTGCCAAGCAATCATATTTTAACTCTTACTTTTGTGAAGATCTGAAAAAAGTCAATTGCAGGTGGCAAATGAGACGCATCCTGGATCTCTGTTTTCAAGTACAGTTGCA
Source organism: Coccyzus lansbergi (assembly GCA_033558105.1). Lineage (NCBI taxonomy): Eukaryota > Metazoa > Chordata > Aves > Cuculiformes > Coccyzidae > Coccyzus > Coccyzus lansbergi. Next base: position 724,633 of record JAUMJK010001095.1, read on the forward strand.
ACGTCTTTGCGAGGTGCCTCAGGCCGTCTTTCATTTCTTCACTTAACAGTTCAACATCTTAAGGAGAAGAGGAAAAAAAAAAGTATATCATGTTGTAAACAGAACCTTTCACCAACATTTTGAAAATGTCCAATAGTAGCCATCCAGTCTAGACATTTACTATCCCAGAATTAATCTTGACAGAGGGCAGTTTTGACAGTGGGGAAAAATTTGTCTTTTTTATGACAGCTACCTATCAACACACAGAAAAGTTTATCAGGTTGCTACTGGCAAATCACTTGAATACAATGGTGAGTTAAAGATCAAAAGACAACAGATAAAGTGGATGTGTAAGCAGATGTAAGGCATTAAAAATGAAAATTAGGTTTCTGGGTTTGTAACATTAAAAATGTGCTTTAAAGTTTATACAGCAGCACCTTCCTCCTTGCAACTGGTAGATCAAAAGGGAAATTATTTGAGACAAATATCATTTCATTCACCGCTGCTGGTAAATAGAATGAATATGGAAGAATATTAAGCAAATAGCATTATTCAATACTAAAGCACCATTATTCCTGCTTGACAGACAGGAATCTGAAAGTAGAAGCACAGTGTCTTATTTTCTAATGAAGTGATCATGCATGCACCAGATCACTGATAACATGGAAAGCAAAATTCAGCTGCCATGGCAAGTTCAGTGCCTCATTACCTGCTTCATATTTTCTTTTCTCTGCCAGTTAGCACAAAATGAATAAGGTCTAGATCAAGAATGTGAAGATAAACAGATTTAACCATCAGTCCATAACAAAAGGTGAAGAGGATTATCACGCAGTATGAATCAGTTCCATCTCTGCACAATGGTGAACTGTTATTTTATTTTAAACAACTGCCCTTAGTGGGAATGGAAATAACCTTTTACCAAGAAAGGTTCTTGCCCATAGTTTAGATCCAAGTTTGTTGGCCTCCAGGAAGAGTAACTCAAGATGTGTTCCTCTTCAAAGCTAACTCCTAGTCACTCTCCTAAAAACAGGGTGCAATTAAAGCAGATGTCAGTGGCTTTGGTTAAACAGCCATGTAGCGTATACAATGCTTGGGCCTTTGCGCTCCATCCTATCCAGCATCCCTATTGCTTGAAGGTACTGACTATCTGTAAATTGGCTATCACAGTTTCCACTTCACATGCACTACATAAATGAACTGCTTTGTAATCTCCTAAAAATTACTTCTGGCAGAGCACTAAACACTGGCGTACTAAAATGGCCAGTATCCATGGACAGCTATTAGCCAGCAATCTTCTAGTGGAACCAGCTACAGTTTGCTTCTCTTCTGGTATAGGTTTCCTTATTCACAAACACTTTGGTTCTGCTTAGACTTTCTCTGGAGCCATTGAAAGCCATCCTGCTTAGCTCAATGATACGATTCTATCAGTGCACTGTACTATGGCCAAGGTAGCCCACTTCAGACTACACAGAGAGTTTGAGAAGTATCCATATTATCTATTGTTTCCATTTCAGCATAAAGTAATACTTTCCAAGATCTGCTCCCATTCCAATGGTCAGTTGTTGCTGCTGAAATACTATCTACAAGCCGTGCTTAAAGTGATTCCACAACATGCTGAGCAAGCAACTACTCTAGAGGAATCTTAAAGGGTGTGCTCTCCAGAAAACACTATTCCCCTTGTCTCCAGTCAAGTTAAAGGAAGCTGAGATAATCTCCTGAAGGGTGCTCAGAAACCCTAGTTTGTGTGGAGTTATGAGCTATACAAAACTTTTTGCATACAGCAGAAAAAGGTCCTGTACAAGCAATGAGTATTTAATTTTTAGAGGGAAACTCTTCCCTTTCCTCCAGTTCTTCCTATGCCACTGTGCAATCCTTGGTATAATATAGCACCCTGAAGAATTTTTTTCCAGGGATCTCAGTAGTGCCATGAAGCATATAAATCCATAGTTGTCTTCATTTTAACTTTATGCTATGATTTAAGCAGGATGTAAGAATGAACTAAGGATGTATTCCTTCCCTTACAAGCCTTTAAGCCTTCATCTACCACAAAATCTGAGAAAAAAATGTTTTCTATTTCAATATTAGCTCTTCTGAGAGTCTATAATGAGCATCCTTTCCCACTCAAGCACTTGAAACTTGTGAAACTACAGGAATAATATCTGCAGAATTTCATCTTTTCTTCACTGAGAAGTCATGTAGAAGAAAGATACTCACACATCCCTTGTAAATTTTATCCTTTCTTTTCTGGAAGTTATTTCAAAGGTTAATTAAAATAAATAATAAATAAATATTAAATAATTAAATAATAAATAAATATTAAAAAAGTAAAACCTTGATGTAAAAATATGTGTATTTTTGTATAGGTACATAAAAATATTGACACTGTAACAAGGTACACATTGGGTAATTAAAAACTGAACAGGAAAGATGTACACTGTAAAATGAGAAAATGAATACAAGCCATAAAATTGGGCGGAAATTTTTCTTGAACAAGATATACATGCTTTTTCCTTGATATTTGAAAAAACTGTTCTTCCCAAAGAAATTTTAGCAGGTTTCTCTTTGAATCTATTATTGTATAGAACAGACCTTCAGAAGGCAGGCTGCAAGACAATCAGATGGCCATTCTGTAAAATTAAACTTGGAAGTATCTCTTGCACTATGGTGGGCAATTACTTACTTGACTGAAGATCAGAAAAAGAGTAGAGTCTCTCAGAAAGGCATGCTGATTGTCTAAGCTGTGGAGAAAAATAGATAATTAATACTTACACAGGACACTCTACAAGACTGATTATTCAAGGTGATATGCCTGTAAAATAATCCAGTAAAGCTTAGATCATCAATATAAATCTGGTCATTCCATACTTCCTGTAAACTACCATAAAAAATCTAATTTTTCTTGGTGTTGTAACACTTTCTACTAATATTTTTTTTCCCACTTGGGCAGCTTATCCTTACTAATTTACTTTGGCCCTTCACACTATAATTGAAAGCAATTTATGAGGTCAGTAGTCTCCAATTTCATGTGACTATAGTTAATGTACAGTATGGCTAGGTAGTTATTCGCCCTTTAAAAAAAGTCATGCACACATTCTTCCCAACAATGTATAAGTTAAGGTATTAAATCATATTAGACCACTACAAATGCACATTTTTATCCAAGACAAACAGCATCATGGCAAGGTCAGCAAAAAAATGGGCAAATCCTTTCTGATTTACAATCCCACGCAGTCATAAGCTGCTTAACATAACAGAAAATTTAATCCATATGAATTAATCAAATCGTGGGAATGACAAACACCCAGGACTTACAAGAGAATTTAGAAAAAAATTGATATTAAGAGAACCCAACACTGAAATCATGGCATTGCATCCTCTAAAGGAACGGCTAGATAACAGTGATTCTGTCCTCACCAGTCATTCACATAAGGCTAAATCATAGAATGGTTTGAGTTGGAAAGGACCATCCAGTTCCAACCTCCCTGACATGGGCAGGGACACCTCCCACCAAATCAGGCTGCTCAAGGCCCCATCACACCTGGCCTTGAATACTTCCAGGGATGGGACATCCTATGCCAGTGCCTCATAACTGGAGATTCACCTGAATGAATCCCAGTGAAGTTAATGGAAAAGCACCAATAATTTCAGTAGTATTGAAGAAAAACACATGGCCCTCTATGCTATCCTTCTAGGCAGAAATAAGTTTATAATGCTACCACATGGTCACAGGAAGAGAAAATTGATAAATAGGTCCCTTGAGCTTAATTATGTCCATTTAAGTATCTCTTGATGCTTTCAGCATTTCTGCATATTAATAAGTAAACTTGTAATGCAAAACCAATTTTGTTCAGCTGCCCAAGTCACTTCAGCTTCCTAGCTCTTAATTACATTAAAAATGTAGAGTAAAAAAGTGTTATCCAAATCTGCTACACTGAATAAATCTAAAATAATATTACTTACTAGTTTAAAAACAATCCTGCCAGCAAGTCTGACAGAGTCTGGAGGAAAATTAGGCTTGATGCTCTTAAGACATCTGCATTCCTGTTTGTGGTCCAGCCAATCTTCTTTCTATTAGGATTTTTTTTTAAGGAAGAGAAAGAAAAAACTGCATGTTATTTTCCATAACACATGCTATTTTTATATGTACACAAACATATATTTTAGGTATATAGTTACTTATATATGCACACAAACACCATTGGCCTCACCTTGGGTAGGACCTGGGGATCCAGAACCACAGTGGTGCTGCAGCCTTTGAGCCAGGTTGGAAGCAACGGCTGCAGAGCTGAAAGTCAGCTCCAAAAGTCTAGAAAGTGGACACTCCTTGGGTACTGATGTCCACTGACCCTGGCTGCCTTCAACACAGGTAACCTCGGATGCTGACTGCCAAGGAAATAGCAGCACATAGGCTTTCCCAGCATATTCTAAGACTGCAGCTATAACATGAGTGTTGTGGAGAGGGACAGGTTTGGTTATCCACTCAAACCAGTGCCATCACACCATCCCTTCTTCTAATGTAATTAATTGTGTAATTAATACTACTGACACTGGAGCTACAGTGGTGCAGATTCAGGATGCAACAGTATGACAATTATGCTTTAAATACCTATTACAAAAAAAGAAATATCTAAAATTAAACTTCAGATGCTTTTTGGCAGTTGGTTGATTGTGATTATAATTGAAAGTAGCAGAATCAGAGTGACATGGCAGAGAAACACACACACTTACTTCGAGCGTGGTTCTGGGCATTCCATTGCCTAACAGAGTGGATCTCATACACTGAAGTCCCATGGAAATATAAGGTCTCCCCAGAGCCTTCTCATCTCTAGCCTAAACAAGCCCAAATCTGTCAGCCTTTCCTCATATGGAAGGTGCTCAAGTTCTCTCATCACCTTTATGACCCTCCTCTGGACTTGCTCTAAAATTTCCATGTCCTTCTTGTACTGAGGGCTCCATAACCGAACACATTACTCCAGGTGAGGTCACATGAGAGCAGAGTAGAGGGGCAGAATCACACCTGCTGGTCACACTTCTTTTGATGCAACCCAGGATACAGTTGGTTTTTGGGCTGCAAGGGCACATTGGTGGCTCACATTGAGCTTTTCATCCACCAGCACCACTATGTCTGTCTCTTCAAGGCTATTCTCAATGTACACCCAGCCTGTATCTGTGCTTAGGATTGCCCCAAAACAGGTGCAAGATCTTGCTCTTGGCCTTGTTGGACTTCATGAGATTTGCACAGGCCTGCCTCTCAAGACCATCAAGGCCCCTCTGGATGGCATCCCTTCTCTCCAGTATGTTGACTATGCCACACAGCTTGATATCATCTGCAAAATTGCTGAAGGTGCGCTCAATCTCATTGTTCATGGCTCCAACAGAGGTGTTTAAAGACCAAATATCAACCCCTGAGGAATGCCCCTCGTCACTGGTCTCCAATTGGACATAAAGTCATTGGCCACAAGTCTCTGAATGTGATCATCCAGCCAATTCTTTATCCACTGAGTGGTCCATCCATCAAATCCATGCCTCTCCAATTTAGAGATAAAAACATTGCACAGGACAGTGTTGAATGCTTTGCATACATCCAGGTAGATTATGTCAGTTACTCTTCTCTTATCTACCAACACAGTAATCCCATTATAGAAAGTCACCAAGATCATCAGGCATGATTTGCCCTTAGTGAAGCCATGCTATACCTATTTACACATTTTACTTACACATTCATAGTATATGTTTGAAGACACTCAACTGTTTCAAACACTTTTTTTAAAAAACAAAGGTGAATACAGGGCAAAACAAGATTGCTACAATGACAAGAACACAGTAACCAAGGGCTTGAGAAGGTGACATTTTCTCACAAATATATACATATTTTTCTTCCTCATTCCATATAAGAAAATCAGCTTCCCTTAGGTAACTGACACACAGAAAAAGAAATTACATGTTCAGCAATAAAAAAGAGGGAATGGCACTAATATGTACAAGTGCATATGTAGATGCTGACATGCTACTCATAACAACTACAAGGTTATCACACAATTTTTTCTTAAAATGCATTTAAGTGGAGGAATTGTTTCAGGTAACTAGGTATCAGCACCAGTAGCAGCTATTCTATTTCATTCAGGTTTTTATTCCCTACTTTGGCTCACACATAATAAATAAATTGGACTTTTTATTTCTTTCAGATACATGGGAGATTTGTGATTTTATTTCCTTTACCCATAATTCTACAAGGGGACAAAATGACACCAAGAAAACATTAATCCAAATACAGTTAGTGTCACATGCTGTCTGACAAATAAAAGTTAAGTATCTAGAGTTGAATAGAATTATTCTTGTCTAGAAGAAGCAAGGTCAAGCTTGTAAATGTCAAGACATCATTCTGTGTAATATAATCATATTCACATTTTTATCCCTCTTAAACTAAAATTGTTCTTTGGAGTAAGCCTTTATCTGTCAATTTTTTTCTCTACAGAAATGTTGCACAGAATTTTAAACATGCTAGAGGTGACATCAAAATGATTAATAACTTACCCAAGCAATAAGTCCTAATGAGATAAACCACATGGTACTGCATAGCATCATATGCCATGTTTCTTTGAAATGCATTCCCACATGAGAATGGTTCTGAACATGTGCTTTTTGCAAAACTGCATATCAGCCAAAATGATGCAAAAGGAATTAGTCTGACATCTCAGCAAAAGGACTGCTGGAATGGGGATTGCCGTTCACTTCCTCCCAGCTGGTTGGGGAGAGGGCAAAAAAAGGAGGTTGAGTTGGGTTGGAAAGGACCTTAAAGATCATTTTGTTCCAACCCCCCTGCCACAGGCAGGAACACCTGCCACCAGACCAGGCTGCTCAAGGTCCTATCCAGCCTGGCCTTGAACAGTTCCAGGAAGGGGAAGCGTTCAGTTACCCTGGGCAACCTGTGCCAGTGCTTTGCGATTACTGTTGTGAAGAATTTCTTCCTAACGCCCAATCTAAATCTTCCCTTCTGCAATTTAAGGTCATTCCCTCATCCCATCATCCATGCCCTTGTAAACAGTCTCTTCCTGGCTTTCTTGTATCCCCCTTCAGGTACTAGAAGGGGGGTACAAGTCTATACACAAGGAGCCACTATAAGGTCTCCTCAGAGTCTTCTCTTCTCTAGGCTGAACAACCCCAACTCTCTCAGTTTGTCCTCATAGCAGAGGTGCTCGAGCCCTCTGATCATCTTGGTAGCCCTCACTCTGGACCCATTCCAACAGTTTTGACTAGAAAACAACATTCTTTTCTGTGATTCTCAATTGCTACCTACTATCTCAGGATATAATATAATATAGTATTATTTCAATATTAATCTATTAACAGTTCAAGACAGTAAATATTCAGAATTTTAAGTGCTCGTGACTTTTAGTAGCAGTAGCCCATCTCACTGAAACTTTGGTTGGCCTTGTTAAAATTCATGCCATTGGTCTCAGCCCAGCAGTCCAGCCTGTTCAGATCCCTTTGCAGAGCCTCCCTACCCTCCAGCAGATCCATGATTCCACCCAGCTTAGTATCATCTGCAAACTTGCTAAGGGTGCACTCAATGCCTTCATCCAGGTCATTGATAAAGACACTGAACACGGCTGGACCCAGCACTGAGCCCTGGGGAACCCCACTGGTGACTGGCCTACAGCTAGAGTAAACTCCATTTACCACCACTCTCTGGGCCCAGCCATCCTACCAGTTTTAAACCCAGGAGAGCGGTTCACCTGTCCAGTCCAGAGGCTGACAGTTTCCGTAGCAGAATGCTGTGAGAAACTGTGTCAAAGGCTTTACTGAAGTCCAAGGAGACCACATCCACAGCCTTTCCTTCATCCAGTAGGTGGGACACTTTATCATAGAAGGCAATCAGGTCAGTTTGGCAAGACCTGCCTTTTGTGAACCCATGTTGACTGGGCCTGATCACCCAGTTCTCTTGCAAGTGCTTCATGATAGCACTCAAGATCACCTGCTCCATGACTTTCCCTGGCACTGAGGTCAGACTGACAGGCCTGTAGTTTCCTGGATCCTCCCTGCAATCCTTCTTGTAGATGGGCACAACATCAGCCAGCCTTCAGCCAAGTGGAACTTCCCTAAGTCTTCCAGGACCACTGGAAGATGATGGAAAGGGGTTTGGTCAGTACATCCGCCAGCTCCCTCAGTACTCTTGGGTGGATCCCATCCAGCCCCATAGGTCGGATAGGGTGTCTAGCCAGGCAAGCAAGTCTCTAACCACCTCCTCTTGGATCATGGGAGCTTTGTTCTGCTCCTCTAACTCCTGGGTGTGTACACACAGGGAACAACTTTCCTTACTATTAAAGACTGAGGCAAAAAAGGCATTGTGTACCTCAGCCTTGTCCTCATCCTTTGTCACAATTGTTCCATTTGTATCCAAAAGGGACTGAATATTCTCCCTGTTAATGTATTTATAGAAAGATTTTTTTGTTATCTTTCACAGACTTGGACAATTTGATTTCTAGTTGGGCTATAACCCTCCTGATTTTTATTCTGCATGGTCTCACTTCCCTCCTGTGGTCCACCCAAGACACCTGTCCCTTCTTCCAAATCTCATAGACATTCCTCTTCTTTTTAATGTCTTTTCAAGATCTCCCTATCCCAAGCTGGTTTTTACCCCTGCCAGCTCCTTTTCCAGAGTATGAAATGCATGATGGCTTGCTCCTGAGCTGCCAAAATTTTCTTTTTGAAGGGCTCCCAACCCTCATGGGTTCCCTTGCCCTTGAGGACTGTCTCCCATGGGACTTTGCCAACTAGCCTTCTGAACAGTTCAAAGTCTGCCCTCTGGAAGTTTAACGTGACTTTTCTGCTAATCCCACTCTTCACCTCACCTATAACTGAAAACCTTATCATCTCATAATCACTTTGTCCCAGGCATCCTCCAACCATCACATTCCCCACAAGGTTTTCTCTGTAGTCAAACAGCAGGTCCAGGAGGGTGCCTTCCCTTGTCAGTTCACTCACCAGCTGTGTGAAGACGTTGTCTTCCACGCACTCCAGGAACCTCCTAGACTGCTTCCTTTCTGCTGTATTGTACTTCCAGCAGGCATTAGGAAGACTGAATGCCTGAATGCGGAGGTGGTTGAGTCATCTTCCCTGGAGGTGTTTAAGGCACGGGTGGATGAGGTATTGAGGGACTTGGTTTAGTGTTAGATAGGAATGGTTGGACTAGAAGATCCAATGGGTCCCTTCCAACCTGGTTGTTCTGTGATTCTGTGATTCTGTGAAGTCCCCCACAAGGACAAGAGGTAGTGATCTTGAAACTACTCCCAGTTGTTTATAGAAGAGCTCATCAGCAGCTGCTTCTTGGCTGGGTGGTCTATAACACATTCCCATCACAATATCTGCCTTCTCACGGGCTCCTCTGATTTGAACCCACAGAGGCACTCGATCCCATCATCACCGTGATCAAGCTCGAGGGTATCAAAGCACTCTCTAACATAGAGGGCTACCACGCTACCTCTCCTACCCTTCCTGTCATGCCTGAAGAGTATATATCTTACCATAGCTGCACTCCAGTTATATGAATTGTATTCACAGTCATATTTTCCTTATAATCTCCCACAATTAATCTACTCGTACCATTATTACTGATGCTACAATATAAGTACCTAATGTACGTTGCACGCATTTGCCATACAATACATTAAAGTGACATATCTTCCTCCTTTCCTTGTCCATATGTTTTAATCCCAAGTAGGAGAGGTTTCTGGCATGTCAAGAAGACTGCAGGTTATACTAAAGCAAAATTATTTATAGTTAGCACATTTGAATATCAAGGTCTTCAAGAATGGCTTTAAATTGATGGGGGGAAGATTTAGGTTAGACATTAGGAAGAAATTCTTCATGATGAGGGTGGTGAGCCACTGGCACGGGCTGCACAGGGAAGTTGTGGATGTCCCCTTCCTGGAACTGTTCAAGGCCAGGTTTGGTGAGGCCTTGAGCAGTCTGGTCTAGTGGGAGGTGTCCCTGCCCATGACAGGGGACTTGGAACTAGACAACCTTCCAACCAAAACCCATCTGTAATTCCATGATTCTATGATTTAAATTTAAAAGTTACATTCATATCCATGTAATACAGTATGATTACTCTTACAGCTCAGATCTCATGTGCCTGGTTCTCTGCTGTGTTCGACTTTATACAGTTATTTACCCTTGCATGTCCACTGGGTACCACATCCTGTCAACTTCTGCACACATGCTTAAGTGACCATACAAGCCAAATACAAGCACTAAAATCTTAGGTTTGAACTGCTTCATAGGAGAAAATCACAGGACAATTCAGGTTGGAAGGGATCTACAGAGCTCTCTAGTTGCAGAGCAGGGTCAGCTCTGGGGCCAGCTCAGATGTTTATCTGGTGGGGTCTTGAAAACCTCCAAGCATGCAAATGACACCAAAACCATGGCCAGCCCATTCCATCTCTTGGCTGTCCTCAGGGTGAAACAACTTTTGCTTAGATACTATGTGAACCTCCCTTCTTTCAACTTCAGTCTACTGTCCCTTGTCCTCCTATCACACACCACTGTGAAAAGCCTGACTGAATCTTCTTGATATGCTGAGAGATGGAGTTTTGCTCAAGGTCTTCTCTCCTCTGCATATGCTTGACTCTTATTTCCTCTTCCAAAAAATGGTTAATATACTTTGCTGTGATAAATATTATTCTTGAAATACAAATTGGTTTGCTGCAAAATTGACTTAGACCCCTGTCTACACTCAAAAAAACCTGAAAAATTCTTCCTCTGCCTTTAACCAAGCACAGTCAAACACCACATGTTTTAGCTTCTAATCAGTGCAATAGACAAAACTTATATTTGTAACTATAAATATACTCAAATAATACAAGAAAGCATATTTACACACAAGAAATTGAACACGGGGGAATGAAAATGTGCAAAATGCATGGAGATCCTGTAAATAAAGTGTTCAAGTGCCAGTTTTCTTCAACTCTTTATTGCTGTTTTCATCTTACCTGACAGGATTTACCACAGTATTTAGCAACCTTGCACTGAGAGCATCTGTGCAGATTTTCATTCCTGTTTAGAAAAAAAAAAAAAGAAAGAAAGAAAGAAAATCAGTTATAAATGCAACTAGAGCTTTGTTTTTATCCTTCCTACATAAGAAGCAATTTTCAAATGGAACAAGGCAAGAAGAATCTCTGAAAAACAAGAAGAGTCTGAAGTGCACTGTTACACAAGAAGAAACGGCGCATGGTTACATTCAAAGGTATATTCACCATTCTTTACTCAGGTGACTCAGCACCTCTAGGGCCACTTGGATCAACAGTAAAGATAGAAAATAGTTGTTTTGGGTTTTTTTTACCATATTGCTATAACCCTGAGGAGTTTGATTTTGTAGATAATGTCATAATTATGACATAATTATGCAATACAGTCAGTTAATCCATTTATTATCCATCTTGTCTTGAGCAAGTGTCATTATCTGTGTTAAGCAAGACCTTGTTGTGAACCTGTAGTTGTGCCATCCAGCTATAATTTCTTAACAGAGTCTGAGGCTAACATGTCAGCAGAATTTTCTGTCATTAGAAAACACTTCAGTCTGGTGGACATTGAGACCAAAATAAAAAGTAATTAATTGGGGGGGCAGGGGGAAACAAATCTAGTGAAATCCAGAAGGATAACTACCAGAGCTATGCATCACAGTATCAGGTTAAAAGCACCTCCTGACTCTACTATTACCTGATGCTGTCTTAGTTTACAACTAAGTAGTTAGTAAACTACTTAAGAAAACATCACTGAAATTCTGAATGTTAAATGTGAAAGCACACAACAGAGCAAATTTTACATCTTAAATACATCAGTTAAAGAGGCTTACTTCAGATGACTAGAAATAAGACATAAGGTGACGCTCCCCTCTTACTTGTCTGTAGAAAACACTGAACATTTTGCATTATTCTGGTAACACTGGGTGGGTTTCACTTTGACCCCTTAACATGCAAAGTTACCCACATGCTTCATGGACGCTCATTAGGCTAGGAAAACAATACATATGTTTTTGCTGTTCTTAAAACTGTAGGCAGGAAAGTTTCATTACAGGTACATTTACTTGTACTGCATGGACTGCATAATATGTATTACTTCCCCTCAGTGTTACTCGCAGATATTCCTCTGACCTTAACCAAGTACAGCACCTTACCGTGTGCCACAGTTACATTATGAGCTAAACACAGCTCAGTAACAGCCAAGAAACTGTCACCACAAGCTACTCCTCAGTACCTCCTTCTCTACCCTTCTGCAAAGCAAGGAAGGAGGTGTCAGTCATACCACCCCCTGCTTCCAGAGGTAATTTTAGTAATGCAGTCTTTGTGTTGCTATAGTGTTTTACATTCAGCTGCCTTGAATGTTATTATATAGATTAATTCAGCCTTCCAATTTACAAGGCAGATAACCAAGCATCTAATGCAACATTTTTAATTGAAAAGGCAAGTTCAAATGATCAGATGAAGGACCTTTCTCTACAAGATTCCCAGTGTCTGTACATTACTAATAGGTGTGCTCGTCTCACTTGAGTGCCCAACTGCAACTAAACCAAGATGTAATTCTCTGTCTCTGCTGATACCTAAAGAAAACTCCTCCACTGTTATCAGTAATCTAGAGGCTGCAGGCTCAGGAATCCCAGTTCAACTGCCTTATAACATGACCTTTTCTATTACTTACACAACTCAGTTGTCCCACCACTTTAATTTCTATGGGTGACTTCAAACTGGTAGAAAATTCTCCACAGGCCACATCTGAAAAACCAGAACCAACATGCCCACAAATCTCAATCTAGAACTTAAGGAGGATGAATATCGCTCATTGATGTCAGCCATGACACCAGAGTAGAGGCAGAACACCAGGAATACCATGCAACATGCTCTAGTACAAAACAATCTCTCCTTGCCCTCAAGTCCTACAAATTGAAAAAGCATTCTGCTAATATATCAAAGTATTACAGTTTGAATTATGAAAAATAACAGCTTGTGCACTATCTTAGGGATTTCATAAGCATTCCGGGAGTTTAAATACCTGTGCTGCTCAAAGATTAAGAGAAGCATTGTGTATTTATCCAATCAAGTAACAATCTTTCCATTTCCATTGCATAAAAATCACTATTTTGTTGCAAAATATTTTGTAGGCATTCCTACCATCAGCAAAAAAATAAATTAGAAATATTTCAGATATAAGCATGCATTTTGCTAGTGCCTTCTTTACCTTCCTCCCTGCAAAATCAACCCTGGAGACTGAAAAAAACCCCAAACTAGAAGCTGTCAGATCCCTATAAGCAGAATCTAAGATTTTGTACATGCACAATAGGTTTTTGATTTTAAGGTGCAATGTCTACAGATTACTTCGAGTTAGAAGCAAGTGTGAAATCTTCATTTTACCAGCCAAGGAGACCTGAATAATTTTCAAGGTTGAGCAATAACATAACTATAACGAGCCTATGATAGAGGAGCACATATTTTTATTCTAGATTAGAAGCTCACATCAGAGTAATCTGGGGAAGAAATACACTTCAGTGGAATAATTACTGTAGACAACAAAAAAGAAACAGAAATGTTGTTTGCATCTGCTTATTGATTTGGATATCAGAAGCAGTCCAAGTATAAATACATGCTCAGAAGCTATGCATACAAATTCTTCTCCACCAAGACAAGTTCTGACAGTATCACAGGCACAAATGAATCATTTATAAGAAATCCACACCTTCTTTCTAGACATTTCACAATTAACAGGATAGATTAAAACTTTTCTGAAGCCAGACATTTCAAATTACTGAAAGAAGACACTATAAGAGCCACAATTTGTTTGGCTATTGCTTTATTATCTTTCAAATCTGTCAGTGAACTGTTCACAACCTCATAGGTAATATTATCACTAAATATCTGCCTACTGACCTAAAACAAAAACAAAAAAAAAGCCAGGCACCTAGAACATTGGTTTGCTGTTCAGCACCTCACATGCACAGTGATAGTCCTTGAGACCATTGCTCTGCAGTGTGCCCTTGTTGCTCTTTAAAAGCCTTTCATACATTGCTAAATAGGATCACAAAGAGGTCATGAAAAAGCTTTCAGACTCTCTTTTTCTAGACATGTCCTTTGCTTTCAGTATTTTTATCCATGCTAGCAGTCTCTGTCATCTCTTCATTATTACGTAGTATTATCCCAATGACTAAGAATTCGCCCTACTGCAGAATGACTGAGCAAAATCATTTTGAGAGTAGATTTTTTTTTTCTAAATGCTAGTTTTTAAACACAGTAACAACTTAGGATTTAGATGACAAAGCATTTGAAGCTTTAGTTTCATAGTAACAAAGTTTCAGCAGCAACAAATAAAGCAGATTTCCAAAGCAGAGGAATTATAACTTTCTGGAGCCAGAATTTAGAAGAATGCATGCCAGTAACTATCAGAGAAGTCTCCTACAGATTTCACATTCTTTCATCAGCAGGCTACTTAAGGCAACCTTAATATACTGCAAGCATAGCTTGCCTTGGTATACACCTCTTCATATTTTTCCAAGACATGCCAGGATTTACTGGAATAATTGGTGTCAATTCACCAACACTTATTCATTCTTTCCTTTGTAAAACAATTAGTGGACCAGTTGGGACAAAACAGCAAACTCCTTTAGCACCCACATAAATTTCAGTGCTTTACAGCATTATTTCCTTTGTATCCTTTGTCCCCAAGGGTTAATGATGCTGCAGTAACAAATACAAACATACTAAAAAATCTGAGGACCATCACTCAAAACTTGGGGTTTTGCCAAACTGACACTACCAGTCAGATTATTTGAATAAGGTGACTCCCTGCTGGCACTGGATAATGAATGACCTATCCATTCATCTTCTGGGGTTTCTTTGAATGACAAGCAGATGTAGAATGCCTCTTACAGAGCTGATTGGTAAAGCTACAGAAGAAATCATTGCTTTTTCTTCCAGTTCTCTCTCACGGGCTAAAAAAATTCGTTTAGGTTTACAGCACCTACAAATCTCGCTACATAACATTTAAAACATAAAACAGCATGATCTAAACCAATTAATCTGAATATAAAGAATTCAAGAACAAGGTTTATGTATTCATATGCACAGAACCCATATATTTAAGAATATCTTTAAAAGTGCTACAATGTGCCGAGTTTTTTTCTTGTGCTTCTCAATATTTTATTAATGTTACAGGCTTTATTGAAACAATTCTCAAGTCATTGTCAAATACTCCCATACATTTTTTATTACCTGTAAACATCATCCAGAGATAGTATCTACTGTATGCCACCTAACATGGCTAATTTAACAGGTGGGAAAATGTAGAGAATTTGATCTAATGCATTCAGTAATACTTAAATGTCTGGAAAAGTTTCTGCTGCAATAGAAAAGGGAGGGGGAAAGACACAACTATTAAAGATAAATAATTAGTTTTCCTATATAGTTTCAATGAGAAAAAACACAAACCCTTATGGAACAGTAAGCAACAAACACTACTCACAGAATAAGAACTACCAACGTGTACTGAGAAGGCAAAAAAATAAATACAAATATATAGGTATGCAGGGGAAATCCCAAGGGATTTATACAGACAAGAGCTAAAAGAAAATCTACAAGACAAGGGAAAAAAATAGTTCAACAGAAGCAGCATACACACTCCAACCAGCAAAATAACTTTTATTCCTTCTGACTTTTTTAATTGACTTTTTACTGAAGGTACAGGAAGACCAGAGCACTGTAAGGAGGAGCCAATGACGAGCAGTGAGACAGGCAGGTCTGTGGAAAACTGCTCCCAAGTATGAGTGGCAGCGCAGGAGATGGCCTGAAAACCCTAAGAAGAATATGCCAAGTCTGAATGACAGATTGAAGAGGTTGACAAGGGTTTGCCTGGACTGTCAACTCCTATCAGAGCCACACCTGCACTCTCACAACTTACAAAACTTGCCCTTCTAAAAAATTCACAACATACTTCTGTTTGCCAGGAAACGATCTAATATAATTTTAAAAACCACAACAAAATCAGACCAAATACAATTAGACTACTCTACTTAATTTATAATGAAAATGCATCTACACTTCTGTGCTGATTGCAGACACTTGACTTTCAGACCTACTCGCAAGATAAGTGTCTGACATAACAGCACATTTGATTACCAGACTGAGCTCAATACTCCTTCCTATGCAGTTTATTCACACTTCTGCTTCTGCCACAGCTTGCAAGACAAAAGGGCAATCACACACAAATCCCCTACTGCATTTTTGTTGTTGATACTGTTTTTCAGTTAATAATCTGGCCCTATAAAGCATGTAACAAAACAAAGTCTCTTTCAGAGACATGTCATGTTGAACTAATTCCCTGAACAAATTCTTAGACCTTTGCAATTCAGTCAAATATGTCAAGTGCATAAAGTCTACTTGGATTTTCTCAAGTGTGTGCATTTCAGACCTGTCACAAAATGAAAGCAATCAATACCCTCGATAAGCAAACATGTCATTCATCATTTCACTAATATGCTCCTGTCTTCCAATAACAAAAATAAAGATGCAAATAACAAGCAGCCATTTTAAATTCAGTGGTTCTGAGAATAGAGAGGTTACATTAACTGCTACTACAACTTTCTTTTCTCCTCTCTTCCAGCACAAGAATAACTCAATGTAGTGGCACAGCTGGTCCCCAGCTGTTACCCTACTGCTAACCCATATGGGTACCCAGCACTGCTGGTGGAGGGGCATCTCACTCATACCAAAAGCCACAGCATGGCTCTGGGGATAAGGACAAAAGATTCTGGGAAAGAGGTGGCAATAACCCCTTAGTGTATGCCTCTGCACCATCCCAAATCCAAGCCCTTGGCAAGCAACAACTTTCCACAGCCAAAAAGCCATGCCTACAGCAGGGATTCTCAACCCTTCAGTGCCCTGCGGCTAACTTGGGCCATTCTCAGCAGGCTCAGGGCTTCCTCTCTTCCACCAAAGTGGAGCCCTGGACCTGCTCTGCAATTGCAGATCAGCTAGGGTGAGGGTAGAAGCCATCCTCCATGTGCTCCCTGGACTCTAAAAAAGGTCTGCAAGGGTTTTCTTCCCTAAGGTTATTCTGTACACTGCTCTCAGGTCCCAAATAACCTGTTCGGTCTGGGCAAATAAGAGCACAAAAGGCAAGAATTCTTTGCAATCTATGCCCCTAAAAGTCACATAAGAATCTGCCATAGTCTCCGCTTGCACACTTTGTTGTGTTCAGTAAGTGTATGAACTAATATTTTTTAATCTAACAGTAGCAACTAGGGAGAAGTAATTTTCTGAGAGGCAGTAAGAATAATAAATACTTTATGTAAAAAGATAGTAACTAGAGCTAACCACCAACTATCAGAGTCACTTATTGAAGCAAGAACTAAGACCTTTTCTATAAGAAAAAAAAATACCTATTTTATTTCAAAATATAACAATCATCTACTTTATATATGAACATACTATAGAATTGGTACTACAATGTCCTGGGGAAAAGGACAAAACATGAACAGACTGCCCAGGTAGGTGGTTGAATCCCCATTCATTTAGCTCATTTAGTTACCAAATTCTGGGAGATTATCAGGATGCCAGAATGTTCTTAAAGCTGGTAAAGGGGTTGGAGAACAGGCCTTATGAGGAGCAGCTGAGCGAGCTGGGGTTGTTTAGCCTGGAGAAGAGGAGGCTGAGGGGAGACCTCAGTGCTCTCTATAACTACCTGAAAGGAGGTTGTAGAGAAAAGGGTGCTGGCCTCTTCTCCCAAGTGACAGGGGACAGGACAAGAGGGAATGGCCTCAAGCTCTGCCAGGGGAGGTTTAGGCTGGACATTAGGAAAAAAATTTTCACAGAAAGGGTCATTGGGCACTGGCAGGGGGTGCCCAGGGAGGTGGTTGATTCACCTTCCCTGGAGGTGCTTAAGGCACAGGTGGACGAGGTGCTGAGGGGAATGATTAGTGATTGATAGAAATGGTTGGACTTGGTGATCCAGTGGGTCTCTTCCAACCTGGTGATTTTATGCTTGTATGATTCTATGATTCATGAAAGTAGTTAAAAGACAGGTTATTGAGGTGCTTAGGAATATGGCTTAGTAGTGAACAGGTACAGCTGGACTCAATGAGTTCAAAGATCTTTTCCAACCTAGTGATTCTATGCCTCCATGAATAACCAAAGCACTTGTCTGTCCTGTGTTGAAAGTTTAGTTAAGGCTTTTGCATTCCCAAGCACACCATCTACTAACACAAACAAAAATACAGATTATTCAGGATGATTTCCATAACTTAAGTCTTGGTTTCTCATGTGCCACACCAAATGCCCACATTTGCTGCTGTTTGCTGTACTTTTTTTGCACCCAGTCATATATTTAATACCCTGAAACATTTCTTGATATATTATATTATATAAGGACAAATAGAATTAAACAATTCAAACAGACAGAAGGAGAGAGAGAGGATCCTTCTGCTTAGAAACAGCATCTGTTCTCAAATATTATTTATTATTTGATTTTAAATATACACCAAATAAGTAATGAACATGCTGGGTCACATGACTTCAACTGACAGGAGGTTCTGGATGGTACTTCTTGTGTAGGTTTGTGTTAGATATTATCTCTCATAGGTTTTTTTCTGCATCTTGATTATTCTTCTGAAGAATACCTGGTCTAAAATTGGGAACAAAACATTTTCTGAGTATACCTTGTTATGGTCTACAGTTATTTATTCTTTCCAAAATCATATTTTCTGACATTGTATATTATACTTTTAACTTTTTCTTATTTTGTGGATTGCAGGAGCTAAAATTAAGGCTGGAAAAAACAATAAAAAGACATCCAGAGGGTAGATTTTCATTTACCCCTATGCAGAAGCTAGTCTTTGTGCTCATGCAATCAGAGCAGCATCGTTAAATTCTGATAAGAAAAGGTTCCTCTTTCAAAACTACTCTGTACTATTTTTAAAAAGATTGGATTTTTAAAAACATTCAACACTGAGATCGAAAAGTTATCTAGAGCCACAAGAGAGATAATTCTCCTTTGATTAAATTGAAAAAAAGCCCTATGTTAATTTTCGGGAAAAAAACCTCAGTATTTATACTGATATGACCAAGAACAGACTTATACACCTCTTCACTAGCTGCTAATTGATAAAAAGCTTCAGATGCAGTGCTTTTTAAGCAAATTAGTGAAAGAATTTATAAGAAGAAATACCTAAAAATATGGCCATCAAGCAGGGAAAAAAAACTAATCATATCTTTGAATTCCGTTCCTTCATTCAATATTTCCCTCTAATCCTAATCTATGCAAGGAAGTACAAGAAAATCTCTCTAACAAAAACAGACTTCAGAAGCTATTTCTATAGCACAAGGCCTTTTAGCTGAAAATGTTCAGTGGAAGCACTTCCAAAACAGTACTTTTTGGCTCTAGGAGACAGATTACCTTCAGAATAAAATATCTTTAACATTTATATATGTATATATGCACACACACTTAGTATATATCTATACATAAACACATTCATACGCACATTTTATCAACATTAAAACAAATGTCACCACAACAGAAATCAATAGTTGTATGAAAATACTGCAATTATCCTCCCAGCAAAACTCATGCCTATCCCCCACTGAGAGCACTGAAGCAGAAAAAAAACCCAATCCTTGGCTCAGAGAGTGCAAGTTAACTACTACAAATTGTCTCCTACACCTACTTGCCTTGCAAAGCTACTTTGACACAATTCCCTTCAAACCAAGGCCATCTCCAATGCTTTCCTACAGCTGGAAAACCAACATGTCTGCAGCAATTTCAGGCTTAAACAGATTAATTTCAGTCACATAGTACAGTCATTCTACCTTGGGATTGTAATCAAAGAAGAGAGCTAAATACAGAAAAAGACTAGGATTATATTTCACAATATGAAAAGGCTACATCTATAACTTAGAAATGTGTAAAAAAAATTTAAAAGCTACATGCAATATTTTTAAAACTTTATTTCTGGAACATGTGGTCACAATTCAATGAAGCCAAGTATAACAAAATATCCCATCTTTCACCTTTCCCTATAAAATTGATAAATGTATTGGTCATTAATCTGCTCATTGTTCAAGTATCTTTTTTCTCTGATCCATGCGTCAACATTCCAGAAAAAAAGTTGTTACTCAAAAATATACTGCTGTAAATATTTACATCCAGTATTACCTCCTGGATCATACAGATCTCTGATTTTCCGTGAAACATAAATCCTTCTGACCCTTACAAAGAGAAATCTCCTCGTCAGCTGTTTTCTTTCTTAGTTCCTTTCCCTTCTTGACTGCATTTATTTTTTTTAGGATAACCATTTTTAGAGGTCCTGCAATGCTTACATACTTGCTTTTCTGCTTCCAAATACAAAAAGTTATGCCCCACAGGCCTTTCATTCCCTATGAAACACATTTGGAAAGTACTGAACAAAAAATAAAATATTTCAGGCAAAGAGTTTGGAAGAACACTGCAATACAGCTGTGCTCAAAATAAATCATGGTGCATTTTGTCTTGTAGATTTAGAATCAGGAAAGAAGGTACATCAAATTATCCCCTATTTTCACCTGCTTAGCCCTTAGGTCCAGATCACACCCAAGTTAAGATACAAATGCAGGTGACTGGAACAGGATAGTCAGTTGTCCTTCCTTAGAAGCAGAAGAACCCACAAAGCTAGAAAAAAAAGAAGGAAATGCTGGGAAAAAAAGAAATATTTCTATCAGGTAGCAGAGAGGGCTTAGGACACAGAGAAACAAGTTCATGCATATGCTGGCAAAAAGCCTAGAGAAACAGCTTGTTTCCCCTTAGCTCGTGTGTAATCTGATATCATGAAGTCTTGCAAGATATCCAAAGTGTCCTCTTCAAGAATTGTATACTCACAAAATCCTGCTGAAGACTTTTGCATCAGAAGAATGTGAAAACGTTCTTGACACCATTAACTCTACTTCTCAACTCCAGCCAGCCCTCCAGAGCAGGATGGCTTTCTACTGTACCTGTTCCTCTTGGGGTACACTTTAAATGCATATATGTTTCTCTCAGACAAATGCATTTCTGATACCAAGTCTGAACTCCACCTCAGAAATGCAGACTATTCCCATCAGAACCATTGTTTACTCTCCCAAACTATCCTACACAATTGTGAGACATCAGAGAAACCTGAAGAAAGATCACCTTTAGCAAATCTGTATACAAACACCTGTAATGAATTTACAGATAGCTGCCTAAATCAGTCCAGCTGGACAGAGAGTCTTTTAAATGACCATTGACACACATCTTCCAACATTTTTAAACATATATTTTTCTTCAAATCTGCTATTTTTCATCATTTTATGTCATTTTGTTATCTCCAGCCTTGCAGGTATTTTGGTTTTCCTGCCACTGTTCATATTTTTTCCCCTAATTTTACTTGTGTTTCGACAACTTTCCCGTTTGGGAATCTCCTTCCCCTTTTCTAGATTACAAAGGCCTTGGGTTTTTGCTGATGGAACGGTCACTTTGTTCCCCATCAGCTCCAAAAGGTTTTTATCTTTTTATCTTTTATAATTTCTGTCCAAGAATGAATGAAAACATGGCTTGGAAATACCTGAAAGGAGTGGATTTGCATTTATTATAGCAGTGCCAAATAGCCTTACTGAACGATAATTTTTCATTCCTTATAACAGTCTTCATTTCTCCGAGGGGAGATCACATTCAAGCAACTTCATATAAGAACATTTTACAAAGTTTCCTCCTATCACGTGCTTAAATAAACTGGGTTATGTCACCTCTCTCTCAACAAATTCTGACTGTCAATACAGAAGGGATACTTTCCTTCCAGCCTCCCTCCTTTACACAAGGATGAATTTCATGGGTCCCATTCTAAAGCTTAATTATGGAGATGTTTACCAAGAAAAATGAAGGTATTTCACAGTAGCACCGGGACAGCTATGCTATATAGAAAATATTCAGAAAATGCAGACTTTTTTTTTTTTCAAATATTTACTGTTGATGCCCATAAGGCAGTTAGAGTCAAATTGTTATGTTCACTGCAGTTGTGCTGTACCACTAGTGATGGAAAGCAAGAGCTTCCAGCAGGACTATGTATGAAATAGCTGAAAGTAAAAGTTAAACCTTAAAACTGCCCTAAGGGTCATTTATAATGCCAGACTAACTAACAAAATCTTACTATTAAAAAAAAAACCATACTCACTAAACTTTTTACATCTCATAGACTCATAGAGCTTAAAGATTCAACAGAGCCTCCATCTTATTCTTAAAGAAGATGATATTCCACATTTCAGTTAACCCTGCAAACATCCCCAAAGTCAGCCTCAACCATTGCAGGCAGAGTGCCTGTGGGAAAGCATGGGTAGTGCACAGTGCTGCCAAAAGAAAGCAGCAAGCACTTGGCCATCTAACAGAGCAAAGGTCCCCACTGCCACAGGGCTAGCAGAATACCACCCAGACAGTGGAAGGAAAGTGAGGGTACAGGAGCTAATAAACACTCCAGTAACTATGTGTGCAGTTAATACACAAGCTGCTTTTAAGGTTTCTGATAAATATTCCACTGCAACAAACACAAAAATATCAAGGCTGAACTGTGTGGTGATATTCATTCATGTCTTGCTTTATCTGTCCCCACTTCATTTGGTGTCAATGTGTCTACAGAAGCAGGATGAGGTCCCAAATCTGTTTCTTGCTCAATACTCTAAGAGAGTCTCAGCTATTGAGGAGCTGACCAAAATGCTATGACTACTGATCTGAGAAAGCTTCTGTAGGACTGGAATCTTTCCTCTCCAAGGAAAGCCATTAATCAGGTACACATCCAATACTTACTCTGTGTACTCTGGTGACATCCAATGGCTAAAAGCGAAATAGATGTTTCTTCAGTTTCAAAGATTAGTCATCTGAGTTTCGCTTTTCCATTTAGTGGACAAGCAAAAAAACCCAAAACGGTCAAAAGAAATAACTCTATAACTATAGTGATACCTATATATTTTCAGGAAAAAAAACTAAATTCTAATTAACAGCTGAGAGCACTAGAGTTAATTTGTCACAGACCACTTGCCACCTATTTGACATATGAGTTAGTAAGTAAGTAAAACATATAAACCCTTCACTGTTTCCAAACGTGTCCATTTCCAACAAAAAGATCTTTTAAAATAAACTGGCCCAATTCAGAAGTGTATTTTAGAATGAAATATCATCAGCAGCTTCAGAACAAGCTTTCCTACTGAAGAAGTAACAGTTTGACCAGGAAGGCATCTAACTCTGGGAATTTTAGCACCACTAACTGACATGCTTGAAGACTGGCACATGCTTAGGCATGCCTGCAAATGGCAGCCCCTTCTTATTAACTAGTTCTGTTATAAGTACTGCTCTATTTCTAACTGTAGCCAGTACTGTCATAAAAGATACTTATTACAACTAAGGCAGTGTCTGAATAATTTAGTGTCTCCCAGAAACTATTCCTTATTTTAGAGAGCAAGCACAGAAAGCACTTGCAAAACAATTTTGAACAAATTGTGTTGGAGATGTAAAAATAGATATAAAATGTGGGTAGCTTTCAGAACTCAAATAACTAATTTTTTTAAAATCTCAATTTTTTAATAAGCAATGTATTTTTAAATAAAGCCCTCTCCATTTCTAGCTCAGCATACTATACAATATAGTAATGTTACAATAACATGAGAAATAACCAAGCGCTTTTTAAAAATCTGAAACTATTATTTTCATTAATAGAATCAAATTGGAAATTTCAAAATATAATATGCTTCCTCACACTTAGCTACTCATTCTCATTTTCTTTCTTACAACAATGTTGTACAGCAAATGTTGAAAGGAGGAGCTGGCAAGCCATAAAATCAGTCATAAGATGAGAAATTGTCATCTACCCTCCTGCTGACTTGTCTCAATCCCAACATATCAGTACACAAACTTCCATTTCAAAAATTGCCTCTGGTATTGAAGAAGCTTCAAAGAGGCATAGACACTGCAAGGGGCTTTGAACTACTATGGAGAATCACATATTTACATGGATTGGTATGGATTTTGCACAATTATACTGTTAAATTGTTTTTTATGTTCCAGAAAATACTACTTCTACATCACTATAAGTCTTCAGTTAAATGTCTTTTTTTCCATAGCTAAGAAACTTGGGCCTTTAAGTATCAGTAATGGGTCGTGAATGAAATCATAGAATCACCTGGATGGAAAAGACCTCTTGGATCATTGAGTCCAACCATTCCTATCAATCACTAAATCATGTCCATGAGCACCTCAGCTACCCATCTTCTAAATACCTCCAAGGATGATGACTCAACCACCTCCCAGAGCAGCCTCTGCCAGGGCCTGGTGACCCTTTCTGTGAAAAAAAAATTTCCTGATATCCAGCCTGAACCTCCACTGGAGGGGAACCTCCGTGCTTGTCCTGTTCCCTGTCACTTGGGAGAAGAGGCCAGCACCCTCCTCTCTACAACCTCCTTTCAGGTAGTTGTAGAGAGCAATAAGGTCTCCCCTCAGCCTCCTCTTCTCCAGGCTAAACATCCCCAGCTCTCTCAGCTGCTCCTCATAAGGCCTGTTCTGCAGTCCCTTCACCAGCTTCATTGCTCTTCTCTGGACATGCTCTTGAAGTGAGGGACCCAGAACTGAACACAATATTCAAGGAGCGGTCTCAACAGTGCCGAGTACAGAGGGAGAATAACCTCCCTGGACCTGCTGGTCACATCGTTTTTGATACAACCCAAGATGCCATTGGCTTTCTTGGCCACCTGGGCACACTGCTAGCTCATGTTCAGCAGCCCCAGGTCTGTCTCCTCCTGGCAGCTTTCCAGCCAGACTTCTGCTAGTCTGTAGCTGCACAGGGTTGTCGTGCCCCGAGTACAGGACCCAACATTTGGCCTCTGCTAATTTCTGAAGTTAGCCTTGCCCCAAATCAATGAAGAGAAGTATGTCGGAAAGAATGATCCACCACAATCACACTGTTTTGTAAAAGCTTCACCTTCATTAAGGTTGCAAAATATTTTTTTTCAAGTGTGTGCATATACATGTATAAATTTTATCAATATATGCAACCTCCCTTGGTTCTGTTATTCTGAATCCTTCATCTCATTTTTTTTCTAGTTTATCCTATGTCTCATGGAAACATCAAACTCTAATTCCTTACCTTTTTCTGAATATTAACTACCACCCCTGCAGTAACACAATGAAATTCAGAAGAGGTCCCTCATCAGCTTAGAAAGCTGCTCCCTTCAACAGCTCTGCTGGCACACACACAAGTGGCTCATGCATATTAGAAAGACTGCTACAGTGTCAGAATGACCTAGAGAAACCCTATATTTAGCTTATTTTACTGCTTGAATGCTGGTTTCTAGATGAACTTCCACTCAAATATGTCTCAGCATGCCAACAATTTAAGTAGCTCTTGTTATATTCCCCTTGTTATATAACTGCAATAGGTACTTAAGTTAAAGCTGATTTGAGTATTTCTTATTAAAGTGTCTTTATGCATTACTTGTAAATGAGAGGTGTAGAGAAATTATTCCTCTGCAGGCCAGCTGCAAGAACAAGTATCTTGCAGAGCACAAAGCAAACACCTGACTGATCTCTGTCATTCTGGTTGCTTAGGTTATGCAGGAAATACTCGCTGATACAGGTATTTTCTTAAGATCTGAGCAGAAAATGTAAGGTTGCATTGTTCGTAGGAGATGCAGGTTTAGTTTTGTTTTGGGGGATTTTTATTTTGTTTTGTTTTAATCAAGAGGTTGGCTCCCCTGTTCATCTAAATTGGGATTCTTCTTAGCTAGTAAATTAATTTCACATAGTTCATTAAGACAGCTAAAAGAACCCAAATCACACCTGCAATTTAAGCTTAATAGAAGAACTGAACTTGAAAAGACTCCACATCTCCTTTTGGTGGACTCTTCAAAACCCAAATACATCATCTGAAAAAGAGATCCGCTGCTTCTCAGTGAAGGCAGATAAGGGAATATAGATAGCTTTGTCACCTACAAAAATAAGTTCTATTACTAAAATATTTGTCTGAAGAAAACAAAACTCTTCTGAATTTATAAGTGCTGCTTTTGGAAATCATCTCTGCTAGCATGAATTAAAAATAATAAAAAAAATCCAATACAGGAAGGCCAAAAATAATGACAAAATTATGAATTATTTCTTTAACTCACTACTACACAACTACCTATTATCATGGCAAATGTCAGCTTTGGAGAAGATGATATCTTTTGACAGTTGGTGGCTTCAGACCATGGAACAAAGTTCCCATCAGTCAAGGAACAACACTGATTTCAAATCTGAACCAAACCTCTATACAATCCATATAATTTTGGGTTATTTATTTAAGCTAAAAGTAAATTACATTTTTCAAAATTACATGTAATGCATTTTCTATTGGTATAACAGTTTTCATACTGAACAGGTTATGTTTAAAGAACATCATGTTTGTTTAGGGCTACCAATGCAAAAAATTATGTATCTCATTTAAGCCGTGTTCTTACTTAGAAATAAGCCTTGTTTCCTTCTTGAAGGCAGACTGGATTTATAATCTGCTATTACACAGGTATTTCAGTTATTCTTAAATAACCTGACCTGAGGGGGGGCTGAGTAGCGGCATTCCCTGTGCTGTGCACCAGTGTTACCAAGGCTAGCTACATGCTTGTTACGTGACAGTTAACCAAAATTTGGTTAACTTCACATTAGTAACACCAGACTTTTGAAGAAATTATTCACAAAAGAGAGAAACTTTCATAAAACCCACAAAGCTTGTGTGTTTATGATATATAGAGATAGATATGCCAGATGTTTCCAAACTAAGCCACTTTAAATTGGGAGAGTATACAGAAGACATTGACACAGAATAATTTGCTAATTCAGGACCACATTTGCACTGCCTTTGAAGCTACTTTTTCATCCAATCTGATAAAATTTCCCACTGGGATACTAGGTTTTTGAACTGGTGAAGATTGGACCCTCTGCAGGAGATTGAAAACCAAGGCTCTGACCACTGCATTCATTTTAAAAAACAAACAAACAAAAATACCAAATGAACTACAAGTTCAAGTGCGGTGAGGGGGAGAAATAAAAACTAATGCCCCCAAACATGATAGACCAAAGACTGATGGATAAATCCTATACACACACACAATCTTTTAAAATTATTTCCCCACATTCTTAATCCTAAACTATGGGTTAGGTGGACACCAGCAATGTCTCGTCCCATAAGAGCAAGCAGAAATTCTTTAACCTACCTGACCAGGAAACTTCAAGAGTAAAGAGTATTAAAATCCTTGGGTGGAAATCCAAGCATGACTACTGCATGTTTGGTATTAATTATTCTTGTAAAACTCATGAACTCTAAATATGTCTTTGAACATTTTAAGCTAAAATATGGACTGAGCTTCCCAGACTAATTTGAGTTGGCAATGTTACGGACACAATTACAAACAGATATTCTTGGTCTGACAGAAAAACTAAGGGATTTAAGGATAAAAGTCTTCTGGATGATTAATGATATTGCCAAAATAAATAAATACAGAGACATCTGCTAAAACTAAATATATATATATATATAAGCTCATAACCCCAGAACAAAGTAAGTTAATTTGTTTCATATTTTCATAGGATATGTAAGCTAGGCAATGCCAAGACAGTTGTTTTAGGGTACTAAAAGAATATACTACAACTCTCGTTCAGAGTGAAAACATTATATACTTACTAGTACCACCACAAATTAGAAAAAATACATGTGGGAAAAAGAATCACTAAGACTTGGACTCTGTAAAATAATTAAGAATTTAATAACTCTCAAAGTCAGAGCCTTAGCTAAGGATAAAAACAGATAACAGATTACCAATTTATTAATGCTTTCACAAAGCCTTAGAAGGTGCTTTTATTTTCACAGGGACACTGGATTTGAAAAGAAAATAAGATTAAAAAATAAATAAAATAAGAGAAAGTGTAAATGTTTCAGAATGCTTCTAAGAAAAATATCAATCCTAAATGCAGTATATAATTACATTTAATTTCTGAAGTATTAAAATAACAGTACCCTAAACTAACTGCATACAGACAAATTGGAAGGATAAATGATTCTACTATCCTATAATGCTTATAATATTTAACTGGAATTCTTGTAAAGACATAAACCAAAAAGCTCCAAAGTCCATTTTTTTAGTGGATTTGTGTGTTTTTAAAGAGGAGTTACTCATTCTTGGATCTCTTCTATTCTTGCATCTGCTCATTCTGAACAAACATTAAGGAATACCACAATTCCCGTAGCTATGACTTCAAGAAACTAATTAAATTCCCAAATGCTTATTTGATTTAGGGTTAAAATCATTCAAGCACATTTTCCAAGATAACAAAAATCCTGTTTATGAAAATATTCTTATGATGTACACACTTCAAACATTAGCATTTTCTAGTGGAAAACATGTTTGTTGGACGAGGGGTCAGCTGTGGCTAAAAACACTGGATTACAGGCAACTATGTAAACTAAAGGTGGAAAACCACAGATTTCTGGGAATGAGAACTATCATTTTCTCCAATGCTGAATTCTGACTCCAGAAGACAAAATTTACATGGTAGAGTAACATCACCTTGCTCAGTGACAGATTTCTCTTGTATCACTGAAGTCTTTGACAAAGTTTTCACTGACTACACTAATGTACCATGAAGACAGTAGCAAAAAAAGAAAACAAATAACACCAATGGGTCAGTTTCTCCAGCAAGAATTCTTCTCCTTTGACCACTGAAAAATTATATTAGCATTGACATCAAAACTATCTGTAGTTTTCAGCTCAGACCAGAGTAGATCAATTGTGCACTAATGCACTGCAAAAAAAACCACTGTCTGGTGATGTTAGCTGGGGAGACATTTATAACCTGAAGCCTCTCGTGCTATGACCCAACTGAATTCAGTGGTCAACCCAGAAAATCTAAAGCTTCAGTCAACTGTGGTAACTCTTCAGTCAGTCATAGTGCAGCACAGAAATTCAGATCTACATTTTGTAACAAAAACAACCCAAACCCTTAATTTGGAAAAAAAGTCTTCTACAAAAACCTCAGCTATAATGGAAAGCTTTTTTTAGTGATCAATACGCATAAATAAGGCACCTATACAATGACAACCAGAAAGCAGTCCATCCTCCAAATTAAAGACTCACTCATATGGTTGTCAATAAATACTAATGAGTATTTTCCCAGAGACTGGGAAAACAAAGAAAAAGAGAAAAAGCAGCTATAGATTAGACCAGCCTAAGAAGCGGAACTTTCTGAAAATTTTCAATTCAAATTAACACCAAGTTTTGTGGGGGCCATTCTTAGGACCCCTCATAACTCCCAGAAGAAAGCGGCATGCAGCTGTGAGAAGATGCTTACACTGCAGCTTAACATAAGAGATCACAGAACCACAAAATCAGTTGTATAAAATCTCCAGAAGTAATCTTGTCCTACCTTTGACCCAAAGCAGGGCTCACTTCAGAGGCTGATCAGGTGTAACACAACCAGATGTTCTGCTTGAATGTAAGCACCTCTGAAAATCCCACAATCATCAACTCTGCTGGTCTTGCTATACATCTATATATCCATCCCTCTGTAATGAGTGCAAACCATTTATTTGTACTGTTATAGCAGCTACCAGCATGAGATGAGTCATCAGTTCCTTTCAGTAACATCCAGGAGACAATGACACTCAAATTGCCATCACTGGGATCCAGCAGTGAGTACAAAGAATCAAGAGTGAGTATAGAGAAACAGAGCAGACCACACTTGTGAGAGTTACTGGAAAAGGTCATTATTTAGCACCCATAAGCATAGGTCACACACATCTCCTGAAAATCTAGCTCTTTCAAACTGTCTGAAGACTCAATAAAGGAACACGGTATCAAGTATATACCACACATTGTTATTATCTCCTTCCACACAATAAAACAAAGACAGCTTTTGATTAAAAAAAACACAGAAACAAAACACACACAACAAAAAACCCAACATCAAAGGAAGCAGCAGAGGAAAAAATAAAAAGATCCTTTTATATATCCACACACTCAATCCTATTGTTAAGAAGGAATAGATTTTTTTTAAAAAGTGGTAATTAACAGCATACATAAGCCTCACTAAATCAAGTTCAATAAGCATATTTACTAAAAAAATAATTCAGTATCTATATATAGCAGAGGTTATGTAGTTTTTTGTTATATAGTCAGAAAGCTTACTACATTTAGAACATAAACCCAAAATGCTTGCAATAACCCACTGGGTACAAAATTTAATAAGCATTAACAACAGATCCATTACCTAGCATTAACTAACTACACAAATAATGTTATAAAATAAAGTAGCTCTTCATCTGCTGAAAGTCCATCTGAAAGAGGACAGAACATCCATATATGATGTCCTTGTGAGTTTGTGGCAGATTCCTCTATCCATCATATCAAAAGGAAAGGAAAGGTTATACAGGTTAATATATCCAGAATACCCATGATTGACTTCTGTATTTCACTACGCACACAGTACCTTCAAGTGATCACTGAACTGTTGGAAAATTTGCATGAATCACTTCTTTCTTCATGTCCAAGATATGAAGACAAAGTATAATGATACAAATCCTCACTACAGTACATAATGCTAAGACAGGATCTGTTTACAATAACAAGCAGAGGACAAGTATATCCTCAGCTATAGAGGCTCAAATGTCAGTGATGACTCAAATATAAGATGCAACTTCAAAACCTATGCTCTCACATTAGTAGCTATATTATTCCAATATTATGTTTGCAACTATGCAAGACAGCTTTCTGACCAAATCCTCCTCCCCTCCTCATGTTGAATTCTTCATTTTCTCCCTTGTAGTTAATCACTTGTAGATTCCAATCTTCTACAAGTCAAAGTTTCTACACACTGAGCAAAATGAACCTCTAACCAAATAGGTATAAATTAATTTCACTAATTTCATTGTTCTGAGTTCCGAACAACTGCTTATCTCCACAAACACGGTCAAGGCACTGGATCAGTCTTGAATGCTTGAAGTTTTTTAAGCACTGTGGCATAGGTGTCGATTCTGAAGTCACATCTACATCAGGCGTTTAACTTTTATTTATTTGGTCAGCAGTAAAACAGAGAAAAGAATAAGAAATAAGGTAAATACGCTTGGTAAACTGCAAGGAATGAGGTAAAGCAGAAGGAAAACCATGCAAATTTTGAAAAGCCAAGCTCAAAAGAGCCCGAGGACAGTGATTTAGGGGAAGATCCACAGCAGTTACTTGCCTACCCTGGCAGCAGACCAGCATCCACAAAGTAAGGAGATCTGGCCAGCCTCAGAGCAATGGCACCTGCAGCCCTCTGCCTTTCTGCTGCTTAGTGTGCAAATACCAGAAGTGCACATAGCAGCACATGTGGACATATGCACGCTCCTTGCCAAGGCCTTGCTGCCTCTACTATTTCCACAGGAGCCACACAAACTTCTCTTGTAATCACTGCTGCCAAAAAAATCATTTTGTAAGCCTGCGGCTTCAATGAGTTCTAACACCAACAGTATTACCAAGCCCTGCCAGTGCCACTGATATTACACAAGAGGCAGTGCTACGAAGGGAATCACTTTAAAGGAAGATAAATGTAGCTAACCTCTGAAGATTTAAAACTTAACAGGTCACAAAGTCACGGTAGCAAAGTAGAGTCATGGAAAGTCTCTTCAAGCATTTTATCTCACCTCATTTCTACGTTATCTTGTGATGTATTTTAATAAAATTTGGCAAGAAAATCTTCCAGCAAAATAGCAGCTGAGCTGTGTTTGCATGCCCCACAGGAGTCACACAAAGACTGATGCTCTCACTAATGTATATAAATGACTGCCTGAAGGTTGCACAGATGCTCCACTGTACAGCTGTACTGATGATGTGGTCATTTTGAAAAGCCCTTTCCCAATCTGTTACAGAATACCTGTTCCTAGTTCCCTGACTTGGGGAATAAGCTTCACCATCAAATGGTTTACTGATAATTGCCTCATGTTCAATCTGTTATGAATAAAATGCATGAAACTCCTGCCTCACTTTCAGGAACAGTTGCACATAAAGCAGTTGGAGAACTGACAGTAGCATTTAGGTAGATGATAAACACAGCAATTTAACACCCTTTAGAGCTAGCACTTCAGTTCTTCAAGCAAGTCATGTGGCTTTTTAACAGCTGATAAATTTTGCCCTCCAACATGGCTCCGGCCATGCTGCCTGTGAGCACTAATTATGGAGTAATCAATGTTAGCCCACACTCCTTGCTAAATGGTTTACAAAAAAAAAAAAAAGAATAATAAAATTGTAATGCAAATGAAATCAGATGACATCATTATCATAGATTCTGAGTCTGTGTTCAACCATTAGCTGAGAGCAAGAATTAATCCGCAGTAAAACATCTCTGTGCTCTCCCTAGTCAGACAGAAGAGTGAACTGGGCATTTACTGCTTATGCATACCGGGTTGAACGAAAGAGTTGTCAAAGATAACCTTGATCTAGCAGCCAGATGACTAATAGCCATAAATTTTAAATTGTCTTTAAATTGTTTAATATCACCGGAACAGAGAGCTGTAGCACAAATCACTGCTGCTTCCACATTATTCCATTTGCATATGATTTACCATAACCCAGGAGCCAAAAACATATCCAACCACATAAAACTGCAACACAGAAGATTATAGCAAACCATAGTACTAACCTTGTCCATGCAAGTATTCAACACTTTATTTTTAAAGCATCTTTTTGCTTAGTCTCAAAAATAATAAAAGCTGTTAAAATACACCATGTGCTGTAAGCAGCAGAGAAAAACTTGATACAGTTTTGCCAAAATAAATATTAAAATAATGATTGTAAAAAAAAAAGTTTTAAAATATAGTTCTTCTGGAAAACACCAGCTGTTCCATGGTGTGTTGTGAAGATGGGAAATAGTATTTAGGGTGGCAGAATTCAGTCTTAGGACTACACTCACATTTTTGAATAATCTTTCCTGCCTTGCTTCTCAGCTCTATTTAAAAGGTTCATTTTATCCCTCACAGCTTCATATACTCAGGGATGCCTGAAAACAAAAATCCATCCACAATGAAGCTCTTTCAGAGTATTAAATAATTTAGTTAGTGATGAGTGGCGGGGGGGGAAATTGTTGATGCTTTAATATTTATTGTTACACTCAAGTTGGAAAAGTCCATTTTAATGAGTATAATCACTGCAAAGGAGGAATGGTACAAAGTATAAAACATTACAACTGCTTCTTCTCATTTTGTAACTGTCCCCACTGTACCCCTACTAAACTGTAACATTGATTGCAAATGCCAAATGCCTATCCCACATTACAGCGGTTGGACAACTTACGACACAAGTAGTCCTACTGAAAGTCAAAAGTGTCTAATCTCACTTCCTGAACATTGCAGGGAAGCAGGAATACTGGCACGTGCTTTAACTGGATTTGCCTAAGTAAGGGAAAAGCACAGCTTGACAATCAGCACTACAGCCCAGGCTGATGTACTTTGTCAGCAGCTTGGTCACCACAGCCACACTGACTTGCCAGGCATGCTCCAGCACTAGCAGACCCAGAGGCATTGGCTTTGCTCAGTGCGGGCAGTACCTTGGAGAGATAGACCTCTCCAGGTTCAGTCTCTTCCATAGCTCTGTGTTCCCTGTCATCACACTTGAAAGGTGACAACTCTTGGGGGTTACCAATAGCAATAAACCCTTGTCCTGTGCCCTCAGATCTGGAAGCCTCGACCTCATCCCTCTTTGCGCTTCAAGAGCCACAAACCTTAACCCAAGGCCAAGATCAGATTTTTAAGCCTCTTTAAGCTAGACAAACTGGTTCCAAAGAAAACCAAAAGAGATTATGTCGTGGATTTTGGGCATTGTTGCACTATACTTTGTCATTTCATTTTTCAGGTGCTCTGCCACTCTTACTTTAAAATTGGGGGGAAAAATGAAAAGAAGGAAGAAATAAAAAGTCTCTTCAAACAACCCTGGTAGATACAAATGTGACTTTACTGCTTCCTACATTGTTCATTTTAATGCGGTGCTTGTAACAGTGTCTGGCAAAAACAATTAAGTAGCCTTGGGTATCAAAAAGCTTTAAGGAAGGTAGCATGAAACGAGCAGGCTCAGAGGAAGCAAGTCAATGCAAATGAGATGGACACAAAGGTGCACTGCCTTGCACAGAGGTCACAGCTCAAAGTTACAGGTATCTCCATAACCAAGGGAACAGGCACACTAAAGGAAAGAGAAAGGGAGGAGAGCAGCACCATCCTGCTTCAGTAAAATACCACCAGCCCTCCTGCGCCCACTCAAAGAACAAGCAGAAACTGATCTCAGGCAGAAGCAATGAACTCCACCAGCACAGCTATGAAAAAGTAACTGGTTTTTTATTGTGCACATAATTCTAACAACTTTCTCATCTGTCTGTCTGTCTATGCACTTACACACATTTCAGTGTTTGCCAGCAAGGTCCCCCTCAGGGACAGGATTCAGAAGCACTGCTCCCAGGTGGGAAAGGGAGGATTCAGCTACTTTAACTATGAAACAGTTTCTCCCAACAGTCTATTTTTATTCTGCAGAATTTTGGTTCACTCAACCATCTCTGATTTTTTTTTCTTTCAAGTACAGTTTCCTTCAAATGTACAGGCAGATTTGGATCTCACAGAACCTAATGTGTCATCAACAACTGCAGGTGATAAAGCACAGCTTTCTGTCAGAAAAAAAAATGTTGATAACATGACTGTCTTGTAGAGGATAGGAATGATTTGCAACTAAGCTGAGCTTTGAATGCAACTAAATTAAGTATTCAGCTGCTATACAAAAACTGTCTCAGGGTAATTACATTCCTACTCCAAAAAGAAGAGAAAATTATTATTGAACATATACCCAGATGTGGAAGCAACTGACATTATGTTGTGTCACTGAATATTTGTTAATATTCAATATTTTAACATATACGTGTACCAGAATCTCTCAAATAAATCATAGAATCATAGAATCACCAGGTTGGAAAAGACCCACCAGATCATCAAGTCCAACCATTCCCATCAATCACTAACCCATGTCCCTCAGCACCTCGTCCACCCGTGTCTTAAGCACCTCCAGGGAAGGTGACTCAATCCCCTTCCTGGGCAGCCTGTTCCAGTGCCCAATGACCCTTAATGGCTCCAAGCAATCAAGAAGTTAGTTTTTCAGAATACTTACCATCCAACCATTTTTGGTCAGAAATACCTTATATATTTTAAAGCTATAAAAACAATTTAAAAGGCAATCTGCTAAAGTTTCCATTGAAAACTGCACACAATCGCTAGATTACCTGCATGTTTCATTATCTAAACAGACAAGATAAACTTGGTTCAAAATACAAAGACTGAGTGAGGTAACATATTATCATCACACTTGTGTATTTAGAGTTAATGGGTTCAGCACAAATTATACTGTACAGAATAAAAGCCAAATGTTATACTTCCTTTTTGCTATAAGGCTTGTCAGTACAGTAAGGTTGTGGTCACAAAAGGATGACCATTTGTAAATATTAATTGCAGGTACAGTTAGCTGAGGCAAATACATATATTTGCAATATATATATTTGCAATTATTTTAACCCTTTAAAAATTCAATGGCAACTACTTAATACAGTGCCTGTTGATTTGTTGATGATAAACTAATTTTTTTTTGTTCTTTAACAAAGACAGGTCAGTCATAGGATAATACAGTAATTTTTGATTAAAAACACACATATACAGACATGAATACGCATGTTCTAGTTCTTCTCAGAGTTTTTTTCCTCCTTTTTCTAGGTGCCACGTAGCAGCAACCCAGCCAACCAGATAAGGAAAAGACTTAAAATGGCATGTGGCAAACACATAACATTTGGGGTTTTATAAAAGTAAACAGTTGTAATATTAAGAACAAACACATTAACTATGAAGTATACCCTAAAAAGCAAAGTAAAGTTTCTGATAATCAATACCTATTTTCTGGGGAAGAATTACTTGTGAACTTAAAATCATCTTGAAGCTTATAAATGTCTTGTAAGATTGTTTGTACTATCAAAGATATGTAATAGGTGAAGAGTGCATGCTGACCACTGTCAAATTAATTGTTCAATCAAGAAACAGTAAGTAAAGGGCATTAGCTCTGTTATGCTCCACTGCACATAGTCACACATTTGATAACTGCCCCGTGGGAGTTTATGGATCTTACATGACCCCTGTCAAAACTCAATTGACTTCTTTCCTGCAACTTCCATTAGAATTGGTCCCTGCATCACTGCCCACAATAATCAAGAGCAGAGAGCCTGATTTACGTATACGCATTTCATTTTTGTCTAACTCAATAGAATATAAAATAGATAAGTTTAAGAGATAGCTGCTTAAGAAATATATATAGACTGCATCCCTTTTGATACCACAAATTAGAAAGGAAATTTTAAATCTCTAAATTAAAACAGGAAATGTTTCAGGAACAAGAGGGAGGGGAAAGGTAAAAGAATTTTTTTCTAAATACTGGTCTTATGAGAAGTACCAAGACCCACAAAAAACCATCCCATCATAAACAAGAAATATAATGTGTGCATGTAATCACCCAAATGTTCTGAAGTTTACCTACAGCAAGAAGCATTAGTTTTACAGCATTCTAAAGTTCCAAAGAGAAGCAAAGCTGATGAATTTATTGAGAAAACATATGCTGTCTATTAGTGAGTTTAAAGATCTGGGTTAAGTCTTTCTCAGAGACTGAGGAACTCTAAACAAAATGTCCATGAGTCTTCCTTCATTTTATTTAAGGCATTGACATTCCTCAACTATAAATATTTAGCACTGTTCAACTAACTGTTCTCCTCATTTCATAATTTTAAGACATTAAAACTGACCAACAACCTAAAAACTACATAAGACATCTCAGAACACTGGTACAACAAAGGTACTAATTGAACTTGACGTGTTTTTTTCCTTTATTATCCTATTACTTTTGAATTTCTACAGTTTAGAGCCTCCTACCAAGAAGGATCCAAGTAGCTTTATATATACAAACTACTTTCATAATTATGAAAGTTTGAATAAAATCTGCTGGAAACAATTATCAAATTATAGGCAGCACACACTTTCAGAAAGAAGATAAATTATTCTAGCCAAATATCATACTTGTAGGATGATGAAAGCAAGAAACACATCAGCTCTTACCATACTAAAAGCTCAGGAGGTTACAACAAAGACTCTAGAAGGCCTGTTCTCAAGAATGTTTACATTTATGGAAAACAGAAGGACAATATAATAGAAAGAGTAAGAGGTGAGCAGACTACATCAAAAACATTTAATATTTCCTAGTTTAAATGCATTTTGGAAACTATTTGAAGCCATGCAAAGTTATACAGATTTCAAAGAGCAGATGTAGAACCTGAAGGGAATGCTCCAAAAAGTCCAATCACAGCAATGTTGAATCCACAACACTCACATCAGAAAACTTGCAAATATAAGAGAACTGACATTGAAAGCAGAGCCTTGAATAGACTGGTTCCACAATCCTTACAGATCACCTCTGCTGGTTTGTTTTAAATGGATAAATCCTTCAAGCAAATGTGTTACCTACCTCATAATATTAACCAAAGAGCAATCAATCTCCCCAGGATTATTGAAAAATCCCCACAGTTCATTAACCACATAATTATCTTCAATGCCATCATCCCAAACACTAAAAGTCAAGATGCATCCTACAACCAAGCTTACTTCATTGTAGCTCTATGAATCCAAAACTCACCTCTCTAACTCAAATAGATCTAAAACTTGTATTGAAGACAGCAAAAGTCAGATTCAGCTAAACACACACCAGTTGTCAGAAAGCCACATACTCAAGTCAAGTTTTTCTTCAAGAAGAAACTGTAAATTTGTAGTCAAAATTTGCAGTACATACATGAACGTAAGCACAACTATCCAAGGATTTTGACATTTAGCCTTATCTCAGTGATGCACAAGGGCTTAACTTCAAAGAAAGATCTTGGAAGATCTGGCTGGATCAGCTAGCTACTGTCCTTTGGCTACCCACATAGAAAGTCCTTTCTTGAAACACTTTCTTGGACAACAAAATTCTCTTCTGTCACTCTCTTTCACAACAAGCAGTCTATACAAGTATTCATATCTCACCAATCCAAGCCACACGCTCCATCCATCCAGCAAAACTGCAGCACATATGGTCAATTAGACTGTTGACCACTGTGCCACCCCACTCAAAGCAAAGCACACACATGCCTCCAGGTAAATTTCTCTAAATGCTTCAGCAATTTCAATTTGTGCATCCTTAGCAGTTCCTCAGGCCACAGAGGGGCTGAGCACACTCTGAATGTGGCAGAATATGCCTTCACATACTATCATTGTATTTCCTTCTGTAAACTGAATCAATAAGGCAGACATTAGTGCTCCAAAATAAAAGCAATATTCTTAGGAAAAAAAAACCTAGACAAAAAAATATGTTTCAAAACATTAATAAAAGTATAAGGGCCCTAAAGTAAGAGTATTTATGTAAGTCCCTACACTGGCATGAATTCTAATCCATGACAAGTACAGTTACTGAGATCAATTGAGAATAAAATTAGAACAGGAAAACAAGAAAAAACTAGCATATTTGGAAGTCTTCAAACTGCTTTAAGTATCATGGGTAGACCATACTTAAATACCCACAACAGCCATCTGCCATACATGGAAAACAAACAAAAACAAAAATCAACTTGGATTTTTATTTTAAATCTGCCTCACAGAGAATATTTATGCGGGCCCATTAATTGCATTTATAAAATACACTGCTACCAAGCCTGTGGCACACAAAATATTTAATATATATGCAAAACTTTCTACTTCAATTGAAATAAAAAATAAAATACATCTCCCCAAAATAAGATAAGACCATATGGCAGAAAAATCCAGCCAGTGTCTACATATGACCATCATTACAATCTCTAAAAGAATATAGAAATATTTTAGACTGTCCATGAATCTTAGAATTATATCCATTTAATAGAAAAAGCTTACACAATGAGGGTAGTGGTTGTGGGATGCCTAGAAGGAGTCTGTCAAAATTTCTCACTTATAATCACTATTGTATTTTAAATATGTTAGAGTGATTACAAGTTGGAACCTGCCTTTTAAGGAGAAAATCCCGCTTCAGTGGAAGAACTCTACATATTTCGTATCAATTAGAAAGTCAATCACTATGTTCTCGCAAAGATAGTTTTCTTAATGAAAGAAATTAAAGGAATACTTGATCTGAATCAATTTCTTTCCCAGAGCTACTCTACCCAGGATTAACGCACTTAACTTGAAACAGAATTATAATTTTTTTTCTACTGTTATGAGTAGATCCTCAAAAAAATTCTCCACTTGTAATAACAGCTGGTTTTTCATCAGAAACCACAGTCAGTCTCAAGTCTGCTTTTTAACATGCCACTATATTTTAAATAGCAGTTCCATAGCAAAAGAAATTCTAATCTTTGAAAGGCAAAGTTTGCTCTTGCAAACTGAAGCCACCCTTTCTAAATCAAAAAATACTCATGGGACTTCAAACCTCAGCGGCCAGCATTCTGTGATATCAGGGCCACAGACATTCAACACAGTTGATTTGCACCATGTGCTAATACCACAGAGGATGCACCTTGTATGAATATTTAACAAACAGCTCGGTACCTACATAAATCCCACAGGTTAACAATTAGAAGCGCACCTACTAAGAGCACCAAAAAAATGATAGTGACTTTAAAAGAAATTTTATTCTTAGCATAGTACGCTATTTTGGTCAGTATACACTATTTGAAATTCAAGTTTAATTCTACCAAAACTACTTCATTCATTGCCTTTTGGCCATCCTGGAACCAAACCGATCCAGTTTTTCAGTTCAAGATGCATACCTTCAGCAGTAATGTAATAAATAGGTCTTAAGTTTATTTCTCCCAGTTGTTCTTATCTTCAGTTTCAAATACCTCTTGAATAATGAGCATATTGCAAAATACACAACTATACTTCTATGCATTTAAAAGTTATCGCTTATGCTCAGAAGTAGATAACATAAATTCCTAACTCAAATTCCTAAGCTAACAAAGTTCGAAACCTAGTATTTTTTTTTGTTGGTTTGCTACATAAAAACAATTGGCAAGAGAAATTGTCACTTAGTTATTTCTCACCATTCTGCACCCTGCAGAAGCACCCAAGAGCCCTGTTAAGTGTGGTACAGCAGGCATCCGGTAAACAGCATAGCCCCACCACTGTGCCATTACCAAAACATTATCCTGCTGGTTTCTCATGAGGAAGCTCACTTATTCATAACAGTAACACAGGTACAAAATAGCTCCCTCCTTACGTGGTTTTGAAGAAACCAAAATTGTCTCCATTAGTGGACAGTGCCCATAGTTCAGACCAGTAAAACCCCTGCATGTGATGAACTATGAATACAGATGGTTTGCAGCTATAAACATGCCTGGGAGGGCTCCCCATAGTCTTTGAATAAATTTGCATATATTCTCACTAATTTGGACTGTTCTATAGAAGAAAGCAACCACAGCATTATCTTGGATAATAATCCTGCTAGGTTTAAAATAAGACACATATGAACTACCACAAAAATTCATATTAAAAACACCATAAAAATTCATAACTGACTCTTCGGGGAGAAAAAGATCAACGCAACATCAGATACAGCTAAGGAGGCTGTAAAATAAACACAAATTAATAGGCAGACCCAGGTCAACTTGCATGTCATGAAGCCCAGGTCCAACATCTATCTGAAGTAAACTCCAAGGTTTATACCATAATTTTGAAGAAACAAAGCAGGTTTTGCTCCATTTCTTGCTTCGTATTAGCTGCACATAGAGTTTCTGGATGAAAGAGGAAAGCTTTGAGTTTTTAACCACACTGTGCCTGATGGGAACAGGCAGTAGAATGAGGAGGACAAAGACATCAATCTTAACCTGCCTTTGGGCCACCAGCTGCTGCTGGGCTGCAAAGCCCCAGCCATAATGCATACCCTGGTTCTTTAGCTCTAGTTAGTTACAGCCCAAACAACAAAAAAGGTTTCCTTAGGCCTCCCTGCAACCATTTCCTTTGTGTAACTACTCAATTAATATAATGCAATGTATTTTTTCACAATCTTATTTTTGAAGGCCCGCTGAAACCTCCTGTTACATTCAGGATACTGCAGCCAGGCTGCTGAGGGAACGGGTTGGTACTACCTTCACTTCATCGACTGCCTTGGTTCCCAAACATTTCCGGATGCAATCACGGACAACTGGTAATCAATGCAGTGAGCCAAATCAGATGCAATGTTCACACTGTTCTTCCGAAAGACAAGCGGCAGGATCAGCCTTTTCCCTGTCACCTAAACCTGAAACAACAGCACAGTGCAATGGTACACGGCTGAATTGTATGCTGCAGTCCTGCAACTTCCAATTAAGATATCAGTGGGGTGTGAAGAGGAGGTTTGTGCATCTTTAAGGCATGCTTTTAAAGGATACGGGAAACAGAAGGATGCATAGTATAGCAAGAAATCAGATATGTATTCTGCCTTTTTCTTATAGTTTTAGTTTAGTTTTGTTTTAAACAGAATATGATCACAGACTCATTGAATCATAGAATAGCTTGAGTTGGTAGAGACCTTAAAGATCATCCAGTTCCAACCCCCCTGCTATGGGCAGGGACACCTCCCACCAGACCAGGCTGTTCAAGACCCCATCCCACCTGGCCTTTGAACACCTCCAGGGAAGGTGCATCGACAACCTCCCTGGGCAACCTGTGCCAGTGGCTCATCACCACCTTCACTGTGAAGAATTTCTTCCTAATGTCCAATCTAAATCTTCACCCCTCCAGTTTATAGCCATCCCCTCTCATCCTATCACTACATGCCCTTGTAAAAAGTCCCTCCACGGTTCTCTAGTAGGCCCCCTGCAGGTACTGGAAGGTCTCTATAAGATCTCCCCAGAGCCTTCTCCAGGCTGAACATCCTCAACTCTCTCAGCCTGTCCTCGTAGCAGAGGTCTTCCAGCCCTCTGATCATCTTTGTAGCCCTCCTCTGGACCTGTTCCAACAGCCCCATATCCTTCTTATGTTGAGGATTCCAGGACTGCACACAGTACTGCAGATGAGGTCTCACAAGAGAGGAATAGAGGGGCAGAATCATTTCCCTTGACCTGCTGGCCATGCTTCTTTTGCTGCAGCCCAGGATACGGTTGGCCTTCTGGGCTGGGAGCACACATTTCCGGTTCATATTGAGCTCCTCATCAATCAGCCCACCCAAGCCTTTCTCTGCCCAGCCACTCTCAATCATATTACCACCCATCCTGTACTGAAACCATGGATTGCTCCAACTCAGGTATAGGACCTTGCACTTGACCTTGTTGAACCTCACAAGGTTCTCACAGGCTCACCTCTCCAGTCTGTCTGGGTACCTCTGGATGACATCCCATCCTTCTGTTATGACTTCGGGTGCTACTAGGTAGGATGTTAGATGGACATTCTGACAGCCCCACAGAGGTAGCATCCTGTCGCTTACTGAAATTGGCCATGGTGCTCTTAGCTTTCAGTTCTTAAGCTCATGCCTTCTGCAGACCTCTGCCCCACAAAAAAAGCATACCCTTAAGAGGCCAGGCCCATCTATAAAAACTTATTTCATTTTGTCAATAAGCAAGATTGCTTTTGCAATCCTAACTCTTTCTCCTACACTTACAGAATGGAACTAATCACAGCTGAGCAATGCTCTCCCTCTTATAACTTACTAGTTAGCTATACATGTCTCTCACCAGAATTGTTTCTAGGTTTATGTGTTTTTTCCGCAGAATAGGATTTGTTTCTTGTTACCATGGAACAGCTGAAGAATACACGATGTCAAGTAATCTCTTGCTTTATGACACAAACTAGTCTGAGGAAAATGTCACTGCAGGATTATATATAGTCCTGAATTGCTAAATTAAAAGCTCTGTCATGCTCTATGGCATACAAACCATTTTTTTTTTCATCTGGTATGTGTGAAACCCATGAAGAAAGAATGTCTTTTAACTAGAAATTATACTGAATTGACTCAGGCAGAAGTTAAGACAGCAGGAAAAAAAAACATCTGGAAAAGTCTTTTTTTAATCAAATAAATCTTTCCTACTGCAAGTGTGTGTCACATAATCAGAAAATTGCCCTGCTACACTCTGTATGCTTTAAATAAATTTTGAGCCACCAAAACCTTTTCACAGAAAATTCTGTGATCGCAGAAGTGATCACATAGAGACAAATGATATAAAACATACACAGTTATTCATAGCAACTGCAGCTGATCTATATGGATTTTGTGCCCAGCCTATTACAACAGAATGTAGAAGGCTGCAATACTACCTAATATTTTCTTAATAAAATCCATAATTAATTTTTTTTCAGGTCACAGGTACATTTATTATTCCATATAGAATCATATGCAAATTTTATAGGCCAAATCACATATTCAAAATTGATAGGGCTTTTTAAAGCAAAATCTGCACAGCATTTTTGAAGCCTGACTCAACCTTCATGTTTTCAGTTCTTCATAGTAATTTTGTTTCTCATTAGCAATTTCATTTCTTGGCTGGCAGAGTAATCATCAAATGCATCAAGCATCAATAGCCAGACCAAGCAAGTAATTATTTCTTAGACACGTACAGAGCTTTAGATTATAGCTGGTGTCTACAGAAGTAGTTTTT
This sequence comes from Coccyzus lansbergi, assembly GCA_033558105.1. Lineage (NCBI taxonomy): Eukaryota > Metazoa > Chordata > Aves > Cuculiformes > Coccyzidae > Coccyzus > Coccyzus lansbergi. The sequence goes on from JAUMJK010001095.1 coordinate 768,313, forward strand.
AAAACTTCAGCACTATAAATAAGAGACTGGTTCCTGACTTAAGACATCTAAAATTGAGCATCTTCTAGCCACAGTTGCCTGTATTCTGCTAGACAATTCCCAATAAAACAGATCTCTCATTTGCAGGTAATTTTGCATTTCAATGTTGGATAAACTTCCTCATCTGCCAGAAAGACAACCATGAGCACTGCGGGCATGCATCTTGAGAGAACCTGCAGATTAAAGCCAGTGAGTGTCTGAAGACAAGGAACCAACCCTGTCTTACACAATAAGCATGATCAGATTCCCTCCTCATCTGTCTGTTTTGAGATTTCTGTTCCCTTCCTTCTCCAGTTTACTTGGGATTTTTGCGTAACACTCCAGAGATAACCTCCAGAAAAACCTGAGCCATCCACTGACATACGATGGGATCAGTCATGAGGAAGGAACAAAGAGATTTAAATACAACTGTATGAACAGTAAGAAAGAAAACAACAAAATCTTCAAGGAAAAAAAAAGGTGTGGAAACACATCTGAAGATATCAATACATAGTCTCTTCTATTACTGGAAAAAATCTCAGCATTTGGCTATTTAATATACAAATATTCAGAGAAACAGTCTAGTATCTCTTGGTACCAACAGTGATCAGCATCTTGTATCAAAAAACATTACACAGAATAGTTCACAAGAGCAGGAAGAAAACCCAAGTAGAGCTTCCTTATGCATACACTGTAAAAAAATCAGGGTTTAAAATTAAACCTTGATTTTCTAAGCATTAGACTCCAAATCCTGAGTCCACATTTTAAGCAGAAATAATTATAGCAAATGAATTGTTTAATAATCCTACAGTCCTGAAAAATGCTGCAGGTCTTCTTCAAATATCAGAAGGAAAATTTAGGACAGAAAAGCAAAAAGTTAAAAAGGTTAAATAAAAAATGCAATATTGAAATATATGGATACCTAAAGGACTTATTTTGCTTGTATTAGCCATGTGAAATGCATGTTTCACTTGTGCTGTAACAGATTCTTGAGTTCTCACATACTCTTTAAGCTTAATTTTAATTTTCTAATTCACCACAGCATCTTATGGAAATTAGACAGCAAGAGTAAACATTCATTTCCTGAAACTTGAGTTCAAATACTGATTAGGTCACCAAAAACAAGTGAAATAGTTCAATCCTACAATCCTTATGTCCAATGTCTATTCACTTCAACAGGAGTGCACACACCTACACACTTCCTAAGGTCAGACCTACTAATCTCAAGGGAAAAAACAGCTACAAACTTAACACTCATCAAAAATTTGACTTGCAACTGCAAAAAACATCTCCAAAACAGAGTATAACTTCAAATTTCAGATTAGCTGAGGTATATGTGGAAGGCATCAATCAAAATTACTGTTGTAGAGCACCAGCTCCTATTCTCTTGCAAAGAGATACACAACTGCACTCCGTCTGCCTAAAAACCAAAACTAAAGTATCATCAAGCCTTAGTTAATTTAATTTGGTAGTTTTCACTTCCTTTTCTGGCTGCTGGTCATTTTGCAAGTGGGTAGACAGACTTAATTTGTTATTTTGTTGGGGTTTTTGTTTTATTTATCTATCTATACACACACAAATAAAATCAGCATTCTTCAAGGAAGATGGAGTTGTCCAAGTCTTGGGTCCTACAGATCCATCACCAGTGCAGTGGAAGAAAAAAAAAATCTCACAAAATTATTAAAATAAATAAACTCACTTCTTATCTAAAGAATCTGTAATTGAGATAAAAGATTAATATATTTGCAATTAGGAAAACATTAGGCTTTACATCCAGAGCTACCATAACTGCAACTGTTTTTCCTTAAACCCTTAGAGCACCTAAAGATCTGTCTGCTAATAGGTCAGGTCACTTTACTCTATGCAAATATACTAAACATATCCAATACGCAGTAACAATGTACTGATACTTGTGCAATGCTTTTCTCTTCCCAAACACAGTCCATTTGGAGCCTACATTTCTGATGTGATTAGAAACACTTAAATAGCTCAGAACTACAAATGTGAGTACTATATGCAAATATTCAGTCTTCCACACACAAAGGGAAAATGCTGACTTCCGTATCACTAATTCCCACAGATTAGACTCATAAACACTTCTAAACCACCAGTTAAGCAAAATTAAACCTGGATGCTTCTGTGTCGGTTCAGCAGAGAATTGAGAACTACAGAGAAGAGCGATTTGGTCAATTTGTCATTCCTGTTTTTGACAGATTCTCATTTGTTGTGCATGTTTACAACAAGTTCTTACACTCTACCTAAATGCTGTTTCTGTATTTGGCACTGATCTTTTCCATGAGTATCTTTTCAGTGAAACGGAGCATGCAATTCAAAAAGCTGAGCACACTAATACACCTTTTCAGATCCATTAACTTCTTTACTGTTGAGTGTTTAAAGCAAGCGTAGGGGAAAAACATGACAAATACATCTAAAAATCATTGCTTCGGAAAAAAAGAAACCAAACAGAATAATGATTTTGTCTGACATAGAAAAGTAATTTTTTTTCCTGGATAATTCTTGTGTTAGGCTAATTCTAGAAACAAACCAGAGTTATTATGAGTCAGGTTTTCTTCACACATCCTGATATAATGAAAAGCCAAAAAAATCACAACCCACCAACAATGCATTCTCTTGCTTATACAAACAATGACACTTTTAATTAAGGCTATTATTATTATTATTATTATTAACATTTCAGCTTCGTTATCAGTTATAAAAATATTTTTCCCATATGTTTTATTTTTCTTATTTTAGTCACATGAAGTTTTTGTTGACTATTTCCCTGGGTTAAAAAAACAACAACAAAAATCTCCTCATATTTAAGTGTTAGAAAATAATCAAAAAAAAGTCAATCTTGAAATGGAAGCATGAAGATGGTCATGGCCAAGCTCTGCTTGAAAGTAAGTCTAATGCTGAAATAGGCTCTGGAATTAAACTGTGTAATTAAACTGTGTAAAACATCACTTCTCATGAACAGTGCTGCAGGACCTAATATCACATCAACATACTATGTTTAAGTTTACTGGAGACATAAAATGAGAGTCAACTTTCTGTTGATAAGGCTTTGTCAACACAGTTATGTAATGCCGCTGAAAAGCCTAAAGTGATACAAGAAGAGTCTAAATGTTGTAATTTCTTTTTACCAGTAACTGCTACAGCAATTTTAAATAGATTTTTTATATATATAAAGGATTCCTCCCAAAGCCTGATACTGAAGATATTAATGTACAAAGCTTTGTGGTAAATGTTGTTAAGTAACAAGTTGACTTAATGGCCTAGCTCCACCATATCACCTTACAGTACACAGTGCCAGCAGTAACCTTACTGCTATAATAAAACTTTTTTCCCCAAGCGCACACCTTATTTAATTGTTAAACATATCCTTAGTAACTGTAAAATAACCAAGAAGAAGGAAAACAGGTTTTTTTAAATTAATTGAATCTAAAGTTGGTTGGGAAATAACTTCTCAAATATAAGAACAAAATTGTTTAGAAGCTGTTAAAACATATTTTTTCTGTTTATTTCAGCCACAAGGCAAGTTTTAGAAAAAATACTTATTCCAGTTAAAATTAATCCAGCTTTTCTTATTGCAGAAGAAGCATGCATATGCATAAAAACAAAACACATCTACAACAAAATGCACTTTTGAAAATTACTAATTCTAGGATGCCTTTTTCTCTCTTTGCTAGAAAATTGTGGTAAAAGATAATCACAGGATTGAGTCCACAGAGATTTTGTTGTTCCTGATTGTGAACTCGCAACCCCAGTAGCAGTGAACAAGACATAGACATGTCAAGGACAGATTTTACTTCACATGTATAAGTCTGGGAAAAACTAGAGGTCATTTACTTCTACCAGTCAAAACGAATACCAAGAACTCATTGCTAGATAAGGCCAAAACATCTGCTCTACTAAAAGCTACCAGATGGTTGTGGCAAAATTGGAAGCATTTCAAATCTGAGAGAAGATTCTAACCTCATCCGCTTACGAAATGGAACAGGATAGAAGGTAAGGAGGAGGTTTCTGTAGCAGAGACCTGGGGGAAAGCACAGCCTGGGATATTACTCGGCCTACAACCACCAATTAAACATTGTTTTAAGGCAAAATTTCTACACAATGAGCTTATGCATGCATTACAGTTTGTAGCTAAGTTATTATCTGCAATAAACTGATAACCATTCATTAACTTCTGAGCATAAGAGACAACTGGCAAGCTATTTCATGCCTCAAAGAACTTACAGTAAATGGGAGAGAGGTAAACATAGTGCAGGTGACTTAGTATCTGGAGAATAAAATGGACATTTAAAAATGTCATTATCTTCTGGCTGTAAATTGGATCCACGCTGAGATGTCCCAACAAAAGAAGTTTTTAAAATTGATACTAAATTATTATAGGTTCTCAAACAGAAAAGCAGGCATAATTATAGCTATTATTAAAGTACTTTTCAGTAGAAATTAATTTTATAATTAAAGCTTATATGAATATATGAGAATGAGTGCTTGACAAGCAGCCCTAACAACAAGGGTCATAAAATAGTATGTGTACAGACAGTTACAGCTTATAAGACTCCATGGGGGGAGGTTAAAAACAAGATAAGAAAATTAATAAGTCTGTAGTACAGTTGTTCTGAACAGGCATATTCCTAAAGTCACAGCTCCCAAGGCTATCTCTAAGAACAAGGAATTTGGCTCCATAATTATTTCTGAAGCTCTTGGGAATTCTGTAAATCATTTCATCTGCCTTAGAGCAGATTAACAAGGGAAGAAACACTGCAGCAGAAGTGACCCTACACCAGCTACCGTCAACAGAAAGCCAAACATCACTGTATTCTGTGCACATGAAACACTGACATTTTCTGAGAGCTACCTGTTCAAAGGCAGAATATGTCTTTTAATAATTCAATTCCTCCTGAGACTCAGGAACAAGATGAGAGGCTAAAAACAACTTTGAAACAGGATATTCAGAATCGCCAGTAACATCCACATTCATAGACATGGACCATGATACCTATGTGCTATTCCAGCACTAGGCAGCATAACCACCCCATGCAAACAGCTTCAGGCTCTCAAGCTACATTTCCAGCACTGATGCTTCCAGCCCACAGCTCTCCTGGCCAAATACAAAGACACAGCTACCCATTGCCCAAGCCAAAATCCAGTTCCATCCGCGATAGTTTGCATACAAGCACCAGATCTTTTCCATTAAGAAATCTTGTTAATTTAAAATGCTTTTATCCCCTCCTTCTGGTGCTTCTCAATTTCATGAAACTCCAATTCTGTACAGAATTTTTTTTTATTGTTTATGATATTATTGTCACACATTATTTTATGTATTATAATGTGAATTATATTATGTTATATTAGTATACAATAACTATTAGTAAATTAATATTCCAGATCTGTATTTTCCACTTCCCCTTCATTCTTTTAAATGCTCCCATGAGTCCCACAGAGGGGCCTCAGCCTTGAAACTTTCCAGTGAAAATAAGGAATGTAGATCTCACATTTCAAAATCTGAGATTTTTTTACATCTACCTTCAATACCATATATACAATGTTACTTTAGCTTCCATCTGCTAAATTCTCTTTGGTTTGCCAAGTGATTTATATCACAATATCACCCATGGCAGACTTTAAAAACAGATACGTTCTTCCTTTATGATGAGTTTTCCCCAGAAATATATAATATCCCTTCTGCTTAGAGTAGCTCTCTAGGTTACGTCTCCTGTGCCTATCTCAGATAAACAATTTTTCACACTGACATTTCCTTTACTCTATTGTAATAAAGATTCTACTGGCCCATTTTCTGTTTGTCTATGGTATCAGTTAAGCTGATTTTCTTCCATATATACATTTTTTAATTTGCCCAAGGACAGGCAAATTTCACAGCTTTTGAAGCTGGAAGGAACCATCGTATGATCTAGCAACACAATATTATGATCTGGCAAACTACACAAGCCATAAAGTTTCACATGTCAAAGCTTTCAGCTCTGGCAGAATTAGGACATATTTTAGCAATTTTTAAAAGCCATTTTAATACTAAATATACTTAAACCTGTTGCATTGGACTTCTTCCTAGAGGTACTATTAAATTTATAACAGATATGCCTTCTCCTGACTATAATCAGCTTTTGAGATGTCCAAGCGGGCTAAGGTCAAATGATATACAAACATTTAACTAAAATATTTTCTAATTTACATGCTATAAACAACTTCTAAGTATGGGAATGAATGCAATAAACTTCAAATCTCTTTCAAATAGGTAAGCAATGAAAGACTATATTCAATTTCATAGATAAAGACAGCTAAAAAACAAGCGCTCTAATCTTCCAATTACAAATCTAAACTACAAGGTTGTCCTTCATATGTTGTGTTCCTCACACAAGCATTAAAATATACCCATCAGCTGAGAATATCTTCAGTTTTTTACAGGAGTAAGACAAAGTAAAAGGGAAGCAAGCACTATCATTGATCCCTTATATCAAGTTGTGTTCAGAGACTTTTTATGAAGGCTTCATCTAGTAGCAGAAAGGGAGGAAAATGACCGCCAGCCTTTAAAAGTGAGAAATCTTACAGCCTCTTCAGGTTAAAACATAAGTAAAAATACACATCTTTATTGCAAAGGGAACTTCTGCATAGGTAGTAAAAAGGAACAGAAGGGTAAACATTTCCTGAAACACTGAATAAAACTAACACCATAAAATCAAACTACTTAAGTCTCGATAAAGCCAGTAACTTCCTAATCAATTAGAAGTTAGTTGAATACATATTTCAGCACCAAAAAAAGCCCCACACACGTCCTCCCAAACATGTATTTTTTTTTAATCCTAAATCCTACAAGGGCCATTAACTCAGTACAAGTGAATCCAGCCTGTGCTGTATTTTATATACATGCAACTGGATTCTCCAGTCAGCACCTTTTTCAACAGAAAAGGGAGTTCAGTAAAACAACCCCACCTCAAATTTCCAAAAAGTCTTTAGAGGGGTCTAATTGTTTTGCATGCCATGCTCAGCATGTCTGCACTCCATATGGAGTTTCATTAAAAATCTAATTTAGTAGTTTTGGCTTACCAGAACATACAATACAGCACCAACCACACAAAACAGTTAGTGTAATTGAATTGAAATGAGTGCCAAAGCAGCAAAGGCTATAAAGTGGCAGCAAAACCCACACATGAGCAATATACACAGTGACTGCATGTCTAATAAAATACTAGGTATCTATTAGAAGTAGCAAGATTAACTTGTTTCAGTATATGGGCTGCTAACTCAAAGCCTTTACAACTCTCTTGCTGTTACTACCCCTGACCTGTCACTCTTCTTAGTGTTCATCAGAACAATTAATTTACTATCTTAGCTAGAGAAAGGGATATTCTTAGAGCGAGAAATACTATTCTGTGCTTATTCTGGGGAATAAAAACAAAACTACAGTCTTTACAAAATAATATATATATATAAAATTCGGTAATAGATTTTATTAAAGATAAAATACATTTCATTACTGTATTTGTTTCACACCTTAAGTCATATATATCTTGTGTGGATTACTGCACTGCCTCTTTTTCCTGAGGCAAAAGCTTCAGATAAATCTATCATCACATGTTGAATTTCATACAGTAATTCAAGAAACTGTTTCCACTGCCGTTTCCTCTATTGGACAGCAATATCAACTAATAAGACATTTTTAATATAATAAGTTGATAAAATTTGTACATAGCTGAGTAGCCAGTCTCATTTGCTAAACAAGATAGACACTCGCAAACCTAAATCTATTAAGACTTTCTCTATGCCACTTCAATTTTTCTTTTTCCATTTTTCAGTCTGGTTTTGCTTCTTCAGAAATCAGGGATAAGATCTTTTCAACAGCTAAAGGACTTAAAGGCAATACATCCCAGAAATCAATGTGAGCTACAAAAACTACAGATCAACATCAATACTAACCCAATGTTTAGAACATATGGATCCAGAGTTTGATCAAAAAAAATTCCACTTTTTTTTCCAGAGGAAAATAACTGCAGTGTAGTAGCCTGGCAAAAACCTTTCTCATTCTGGACAATAAACAATAAAGATTCCTAACACAATAACCTGCAAAGAAGTACTTAAATTCACTCCTTATACATGGACAAGTTACAAAGAAATCAAGTAAAATATGAGAGATATACTTTTATACATAGCAAGCATTCCTTGGAACAGTACTTATCTCAGAAGGAGCTGCAAATTCCATTTCTGTGATGAAAAACAGCAACCAGGCAAGAAGAGATTCTATGGTTTGTCTTATCATGGAGAAATAGCACTTAAAAGACAAAACAAGAAACAGCACAACAACAAAACAAGATGGGATACCAGTATGGACCTTTATGTTAAAATGAGCTACTTTGAAACTTTTCTTGACAAACAAATAAGAAGTACCTGGCCTTTGAGAAGCACAAGACAATGAGTAAAGATTTTACATAGGAAATACATATGGATTATTCCATGCTCAGAATTTCCTGAGACAAATCTTTCCTCTTTGAGGGGAATGCTTCACCAAACACCTAGTCTTAATTTCTCTCCCCCACTCTACCATGATCCTTCACTAGCACACACTCACAGAATGAGTAATCTTAATTAAACTGTATGAATGAGCCATTATAATTTGAATTGTAAGAAAGGGCTTAGATTTGATGATTTTACTCCCTGTTCTTTCTCAATTATGATCTTCTGGTTTTTTCTGCACTTCCACATCACAACTCCTCCTAAACACTCTCTCCTAAGAAGTCCATCTCAGCACACTGTTCTTTGAATGACTTTTTCCCTTTGAATGCTAAAACCCGATTACACAGGCAGTGTACAAACCCTACATGAATGCCCAAGCAAGCCCTCCTCAGAGAAAAAAAGTTGCATTACCTGCCTATCGACTGCAGGAGCTAGTGCTCTGATACTCAGAGGCCAAAAGACAGTTTAGTAAAAAAAAAAAAAATATTTAGCCTTTAATTTCACTTAAGCTCAAGCAATCAAGCTGATAGCAAAACTATCCCTGAGCTGAAGGCAGCTAGTAGCTATGATGATAAATAGGAAAGCTCAATATTACATGATCAGGGGATTACAGCTCGAGTTAGTATAGGAATTATTCACTGGTGTCCAATCAGTTATGCCACTTGGCGTCAACCCTATGGTCATCAGACAGCCCTTGGGAATGATTCAAAACTTTAGCTTGTCCTCTAAATAAAATCTCCCATTCAGCCACAGAGGTGCACAGTTAAAAATGCTGAAATAAGTAAAATCAGTAACAAATATAAAGTCAGAAAAGTCAAGGCACTCCTCTGTAGCCAAGGCAACATCCAATGTTTTCTTTGTGGTAAGAAACAACTGAAAATGTCTGCAGTGTTTCTTCTGCTAAACTGAAGCCAATGGTAGGAAATACTTCTGGGGAAGCAAAATATGGCAGAAACACAACTGATAAAAGGAATTAAGATCGAGCCTAATTGCCCAGGACTGATCCAGGCTACAAGGTAACAAAATATCCTCCTCCACACTAACATGTCAGTTGGTCCTGCACTCCTGAATGCCCTGCTTCTCCTCAGGACACCTGTAAGAACTCAGATATTCCTCTAACTGGCCTTTTAAGGTTTCATTTTTAGCTACAGCAGACTAAAGGCTAGCTACAAACAGAAGGCATAACCCCTACTGTCCAACCTTGACCTTTTCCTTCAATGGCCACTTCAGCTCCTCTTTCCCCTCCAGCAATAAATTGATTCAAGGATATGAAAAGATTTTTATATTTCAGTAAAATATATTTTCTACCAGTTTATCTCTTCGCTACAGTCTATAAAAGGTAAGACAAGCAGCAAAGCTGGCAAATGGAAAGCAGAAGGAGCATGCAAGGACAGCAAGGACTCAGGGGAGCCGTAAGAATACCTGTCTTCTCAGCAGCGCCTAGACAGCACATCAGGTAGGCTGTCACACAGATCCATACCTACTTCAAAACATTAATAGATGGAGAGGAACGCCAAAAATTCTATAAGCTTCATCTGTAGAGTTTTGAATTATTCAGATCAGCTGTTGTAACTGGTTCTGAAGACAAATGGTAAATTCTTCAACGGAAAAGAGCACCATTCCATGCACCCTACAACCAGAGGCATGTAGTGGCTTTTGAGTATAGCCATAATGGAAGCAACCACTAACAATTAATGAATTCCAATATCTATGGCCAGTATAACAATACTAATTCTTAAAGAATTTAAGGAATAAATTCCTGAATGCACTGTAAAGCTTTCAGCAACTTACACAAAATTAAAAACTTTCTCAAGAGATATGTCAAAATAATTGTGTCATTACATATTACATTAGCTAGAAGTTACTTGTATTTTAATCAATCATGTTTCTCCATGTAGTGCTAATTTTTATTTTTTTTACTTGTGCAATTACAATTCACCCTAAGAAAAGAATTACAAAAGATAATCTGATTCACAAACTTATTTTCATGGCCTTATCATTTTCCACAACCAAAAAATATTCATGCAGAACATACTAATATTTCAAAACATTAATATTATGGACTGCACAATGCAGAAAGGTAATACAAAATCAGGTGTGGATTGCAGATACATAGTAAAACCTAAATTCAGAAGAACTTACAAGATGACTACAACTTAAATTGTCAGTCTCAGCTTGACAAAACAACAATTTTCATATAATAACTTTCAAATTACAGAGCAGTACAAGCATGGAAATTGTAAACACAAAATCACACCACCATAAGACCTTTAGGGAATTTTAAAATGTGGCTAAACTTAAATTTTCATTTTCCATAAATGACAGACACGGGAATAAACACTTGACCTGGGAGAATTTACTTTTAACAACGCTTCTCCCTTTTCTATTTATTCTCTCATTAACAAGGGTAAAACCAGGTTGGCAGCAAAAGGCATTGACAGCAGCCTCCAGGCTGCAAGGCAGTGGAAGAAAGGAAGAAAAAGATGGGCAAGAATCCACACCCTGCCTGAAGTAAGCCCAGAACATGCAAAGAAGTAAGAAAATAGAGTGAGATCAAAACACTGCACAATGGAAAGGATACGGTTTAGAGCAAAGAGAACCTGAATAACATTACTGAAAGAAATCTCCAAGAGGAAGAAACAGTCAGTTGGAGAAAATGTCCACCAATGGATATTCCTAACAGGAATCCAGGAAATTCCTGACCACCCTAAGGGGTGCTGTGAGGAAGGAGGCAAACCAAATCAACAGGCAGACCAGAACAAATTAGTATGAATCCTATCTTGAGTGCCAGAGGCTCCTCCTCCCACACCTTCAACCTGACTGAGCAGAAGGAAAGAGAGATAGAATTCGTAAGTATGTAAGTTCTTCTACAGGTTTTCTTCCTCTAAACAAGAAAGCTCAGGGACATCTCTGAAGGTAACACTGCAGGCATGCAGTTCAGTAGTCTATTCTCTCTATTTTCTCTGGCAGAAGATTTCCCTGGCAGCATAGAACAGCAGCCTGGAAGCCACTTCTCCTGCAGCTCCAGCTGGCACAAGGACAGAAAAATGCATTTCTATCCTGCTCTTTGTAAGGCTGCTTCAGTCATCATTATTGGGGTAAAATTACACAGGGGAGAGAGAGCATCTTCTTAGGAGAATATTAGCTTTTTGGGGTGATAGGTCATTCAGCTACAGATAGAAGCATTTCTGTTGGTGGCAGAGCACAATTTCTCAGGTCTTGGGAAACATTCTCACACATCTACATGGAACCTGAAATTGTCTCGCATTCAGTTTTGTTTCACACCCTTTGCCCTTAATTCACACAAAAGCAGGTATATCAAGAGACAAAAGCACTGCAATTGCACTCCTAACTGATTAGGCAGAAATGCTACATCAAGTTGTATCATATAATTCCCAGGATTATCCTACTCTAGAAGCAGTAAAACATACCTGCTCCTAATAGTCATGCTGTTTCCACACTATGATTACCACTAATCAGATATAATTTGTTTATGTTCCTCCACTTAATATGATGTTATGCACTTGAAAACTACTGGAAATCTGCCTGGAACATTGACTAAAGGGACACAAAACACACCATACTTCTCACATCTTAAAAACATTATTCCCAACAAACTCATGGTACCAAGTCATGCTAACCAATTCTAATTCACTTACACGGTAAGTGTAAGAATTATATGTTTAAGGAATTTTAAAAACCTTGTTATTATAATCTATTAACAATCATGGAAATACAATGGTCTACAAAAGTAAAAAGTAAGCTTTTTATACAAGCAAACTATAAAATACAGGTATTGCTTTATATCTCAAAAATGTAACACATTACCCAGCAGAGCTGGAAGCAGCAGAACTCGGGTGCTGATGCTCTTTTCAGCACTTAAGGAAGCACCTTAGGTTTGTTGATGAATGACAGCATCTTCATGGAGAAATCCCCATTGCTACAGAGCCAAAATAACTAGCTTCTCTCCTCCCCATTGCTGCTGGTTAAAGAGGTACACTTGGAGGGTTAAGGGCTAGCTGCCCTCAGGCAGAACTGTGCCAGCCCAAGGATCACAACCATCCCCCTTACCACTCTCTCTGTGAACAAATCGTTCTGGGTACTTAAAATATTCCACATTGTGGTCATAACACAGTGGTAATTTTGTTCCTTCAGGATGCTATTGATATAGGCATTCCATACTTCAACAATGGTAAGCCATCTTTAATAATATGATATAATGTAGCAACAATAAAGAATTTAAGGGTATGTCTATGCTGAAGAAATAGTACTGAATGCACAGTCCTGAATGTAAATTTGTGTCCATTTGACTATTTTTAAGCCAGATGAAGTAGAGTAAGGAGGATACACTAGCCTGCCTGTGTTTAGCACATCGTTCTCACTCAACTATTTACCAAATTCTTGGTTATATTTCCCATACTGCAGTAGCAGCTGCTGCCATGGTTAGTTTACCAACAGTCCTAACCTGCATGTTTTTCCTCTCTCTAGATATGCTTACAAAAGCTGCAGTCATACAAAACCACATGTATACTTCCCCTTATTCCACTACCAGAGTTGTTCCCAAGTGTCAACCAGCATTTACATTTTCTTGCAATGGGTTCTTGTAAATACAACCCATCACAGAAATATTCTGTAAAAAGCAAGCAAACATCAAAGGCATAATTGACTTTCACCTTCATTTTGATTCCCATTCTATAACAAACTGGGTATATTTTCAATTCAAAATGTGAAAGCCAAACCTTATAGGAAACCTTGTAGGAAACTCAATCAACAGGGATTAATGGACGATAGATTGTCAAACACACAGAGAAAGAGAACTGCCGAGCACCAACATGCCACTTCTGCATTCGTTTATCAGACAAAGAACATCTTTATAACCCCTGTAAAAATTTAACAAGCTGAGCAAACTGAGTAACACCACCAGCTAAAACAGACAGCCTGATAAATCAGCATGTGCAAGCAAATTTTGTAATGTTAAATTGTCATACATCAAAAGTCAGTACTGATTTAGGATTATCCTGTTAAATTGAGAAGTAACTGGCTACATCCGGATTTTAACAGAACTTCTAATCCGATCATCTACATAAAACCAAATTTTAATAAATGACAAAAGTAAATAAAAAATAATATTAGAAATAACACAAATTAATGGCAGAAGAAGAGGTCAAATTAGTCTTTTCCTTTAAACTTAAAATTTTGCATAGGAAGTCAAGAATATCAGTATTTTCTGATATATTCTGATATAATCTATAATCTCATGTAACATTAACAGCAGAACTCTATAAACATGTAAGCAACTTAAGTATTCCAGATTTTACAGCTCTTTGCTTTCTTAAGGAAAGAAAAAGATGTAATCGTCACACCAAATTGACTATACTAACTGCAAGTGTGGCTTCTGATCATGGCTAGACAAAAGAGACTGTAATCAAGAGTAAGATTATTCTTAATCACCTGTGTGACTAAAATCTACAAGGAAAGAGCAAGCATGGTTCCCATGAAAGGTCAGCCTCTTTTTTTTCAACTTGTCCAAGTTCTGTGAGGGTGCCACCACATGTATAAAAAAAGGGGGACCACTGAACAAAACATAATAGCATAAAGATTAAATTAAGCTAAATTGCCAGGGTCTGGAAGAAAGGTCACTTTATAGATTGATAACCAGGTAAAGGGGGGGTGGGGAGGGAAGGGGGTGTAGTAGTTGATTTTCAGAACAGATAGAAGAGATGGAAGCCTCTGAGGATCAATGACAATTAATTTTATTCACCATCTATATCAATGTCCAGCAGAATGGAAAATGCAGCAAAAAAACTAACTTTGTAAATGAAAAAGCTTTCTTTACCCCTTCAATCCTGCTACATAAATCTGTACTGAGCAGTACTGCCACTGACCTCACCTTAAAGAGATATTAAAGCATGGAAGAAGCGATAAAGAAAATCTTTAATTAATAAGAGAAGAATCTTTCCCGCTGGGTTTCCCCACTTAGTTGTTAGAAGATGCTGGCCACACAAAATCTAGAAATAAAATGTTCTGCACATCATTACCTATCTTCTGGCTCAGCCAGCACTTCTCACACAGCCAAGAGCTGCATCCAACAACACTTACTACCAGAAGACAGGAGACAAAACGAAGTACAAAATTACACTTCACAGTATAAAGCCTCAAACATTAATTTTATATATAATAAGATTGCTAAAATGTTAAATCAATTTTTAGCCAAATACCTTTTTTTATTATTATTTGTGTTCCTGTACTGCCACCTAAAGATCAGAGTGAAAAATAAGAACAGGAGCAGACAATGTGACTATTATCTGTAGTCCTGGAAATGGGCGGCAATATTTTCTCCTCACACCTGGCTTCAAAGTAAAGATCACACTGCATATTAAATTAAAACCAGATTCATGAAACAGCTTGATTCCACATACCACTTCAGCAGCACTTTCCCATTTTTCTAATTTCCATACACTAAAAAAGAAGTTACCCATGTACGGCTATACCTATCACTCAAGTAATTTAACAAAAGCTGTTGAATGAAGCACCACTGCCTTTAATTAGATGACTAAGAAGAAAGTCAGTTTGCACAGTCTTGATCTATAAAATATGTCTAGCTCCACTACCTTTTGCAATAGAAGGTAGACACCCTTTGAGTGAAGAGCCAGAGGGGTTTTAAGCAAACACAAAAAGCTATGGTGGGTTTGTCAACTTTCATTTGTAAGATTTAGAGCGCATTTATTGAAGGTATGTCCCAAAACCATGTGCTCCTTTCATAGGATAAGCATGCATGGGTGGCAGGAACCTCAGCCACCTCACATTGTCCATTCTATGAAGTCCAGTGCCCAACAGCTCATCATCTCTGCAAATGCCCAGAGTTGTACGTACAGGGAACAGTTATATGCTCATACAGGTGGTTTCCTCGCAGGGCTAAGGCAAGGTAAGAACTTGATTCCCACAACAGCCCATTTGCCCCAGCCACTACTTAAAAATGAAAGGATTAAAACTGAAACAAAGAAGAATCAGATAGAAATAATGAAAGTTTTTTTGCTGTTAAGGGCAGAGAGACTAAGGACAGAACTAGCAACTTGGGGGAGATGTGTTCATCACATGGGGACATGAGTCCATCAGGACTTGTTGAATTACAGGTCCTAAAAGCTGGAAGAGGAGTTTAGATATAGTTTGGGTATGATCATCCAGCACTGCAGTGATTTTTCATGGTGACTTTTTGAATTCCTGGACATCTCGTTTGCTAAGATCCTTTGAGTGTTCCGCATAGCAAGTCCAAGAAATCTGATTTGACCACTGAAGTTCTAGCTCTAAAGGTTGAACACTTTCTTGGAAAAGGGCATAAAAGATTGTGTATCGATTTGGGATGAAATGATAAATTTCAGGAATGACTGGAGGGGCTCTTTATCAGAAAGTGCAGAGACAGGACACGGCATAATGGTTTTAACCTGAGAGAGGGGAGATTTAGATTAGCCATTAGGAGATAATTGTTTGTATGAGGATGGTGAGGCACTGGAACAGGTTGCCCAGAAAAGTCGTGTCTGCCCCATCCCTGGAGGTGTTGCAGGCCAGGCTGGATGGGGCTTTGAGCAACCAGATTCAGTAGGAGGTGTCCTAGCCAACAGCACAGCGCCGGGGGAGGGGGAGGGGGGAGGGTGGAACTGGATGTTGTCTAAAGTCTCTTCCAACCCAAACCATTCTATGATCCTGCCCCATCTCCCCAGCTCTGCCCCCGTGCTTCTCTGCCCCCCTCTGGTTGCCTCCACCAGCAATGAAGCTGCTGAAGGGGCTGGAGAACAAGTCTTAGAAGGAGTGGTGAGTGAACTGGGGTTGTTTAGCCTTGGGAAGAGGAGGCTGAGGGGAGACCTTATTGCTCTCTACAACTACCTGAATGAAAGGAAGTTATAGAGAAGAAGGTGCTGGCCTCTTCTCCCAAGTGTCAGGGGACAGGACAAGAGGGAATGGCCTCTAGCTGCATCAGGGGAGGTTCAGGGTGGACATCAGGAAAAAAATTTTCACCGAAAGGGTCATCGGGCCCTGGCAGAGGCTGCCCAGGGAGGTGAGTGAGTCCCCGTCCGAGGAGATGTTTAAAAGACGGGTAGACGAGGTGCTCAGGAACGTGGTTTGGCATCAGATACGAATGTTTGGACTCATAGAATCATAGAATCAATCACCAGATTGGAAAAGACCCATCGGATCATTAAGTCCAACCATTCCTATCAAATACTAAACCATGCCCCTCAGCACCTGATCCACCTGTCTCCTAAACTCCTCCAGGGAAGGTGACTCAACCACCTTCCTGGGCAGCCAGTGCCCAATGACCCTTTCTGTGACCCTTTCCATTCACAACGGTACCTGTGAATCTAGATGCCTCAATAGATGTTTCTTACTGTTGGACTCAATATTGGGACTAGACATCAGGAGTGGGAGTCTATTTTTAATGCTGGCTGTTCGTCTATGCTTCAGTTTCTCTTGATGTAAAACAGCGGTAGTGGTACTTCAGCCACTATGGCAATGCCTCCTGAGCTACACAGGGCTGGATGGAGCTGTGTTGTAGTTGGAGAGGGAGGCTGGGAGCTGTGCCGCTTCGTGGTGCTGCTGTCCTGAGGGTGCATAGGAGGGGAGGGCCCCAGGGCGTGAGTTCTTGTGTTCATCTGAGCCTCGATGATCCTGGAAGTTGTTTTCCCACGCGATTTTTTTCCCATCTGGTGAGAGGTGGGAGGCTGAGAGGAGACCTCATTACTCTCTACAACTACCTGAAAGGAGGTTGTAGAGAGGAGGGAGCTGGGCTCTTCTCCCAAGTGACAGGGGACAGGACAAGAGGGAATGGCCTCAAGCTCCACCAGGGGAGATTTAGGCTGGAGATTAGGAGGAGGTTTTTCACACAGAGGGTCATTGGGCATTGGAATAGGCTGCCCAAGGAGATGGTTGAGTCACCTTCCCTGGAGGTGTTTAAGACACGGGTGGATGAGGTATTGAGGGACTTGGTTTAGTGTTAGATAGGAATGGTTGGACTAGAAGATCCGATGGGTCCCTTCCAACCTGGTTGTTCTGTGATTCTGTGATTCTGTTCCGTGATTCTATAACCCTTTCCCTCATCCCTGCCTGCTGCCCCGGCCCTCCCTCATTTCCGCCCCCCTTCCCCTCCCCTTCCTCCTCGGCCCCGCCCCCGCGGAAGGGGCGGGGGTTCCCAGACGCTACTGGCGGGAATCACATCCGCGGCGTCCTTTTTCCCTCTCTCCCTCGCTCCCGCCGGTACCTGCGCAGGCAGCGCCCGCACACGCCGTCCAGCTGCTCCTTGCTGGCCACGTAGGCGAAGGGCTGGGCGCGGTAGAGCAGCTCGCCGGGCCGCAGCCGCCGGCGGGAACGGAGGCCGCTGCCTCTCCCCGGGCTGGGGAAGCGCTCCAGCGCCGCCGGCTCCATTCGCCCGCGCGCCGACACCGAGAAGGAGCGCGGGGGCTGCCCCGCCCGCCGCCGCGTGACTCGGCGCCGCTGCCGCCATCTTAACTCCGGGCAGGGGGTACTGGTAATACCGGCGAATAGAAGTGTAAGGCTCTTTTGGGAGTTTCTAGAAAAGCGAACACCCTTCACCAGGCTGGGCTACGCGAGAGGAGTGATCTCCATCCATCGTGTCCAGCCAGATAAGGACTGGAACAAGGTCTTTCCTACTTATATGTGTAAACTTCCCCAGAAATCTTGCGCATAGTCTGTTCCTTTCAAGGTCTGATTTTAATGTTATTAGGAGCTCCACAGCAGTCAAATGCTTTGCTGCTTTGGAGCCAGCTCTGCCTGACCTTGCATTTCATAGTATCATAGAACAACCAGGTTGGAAGAGACCCAACGGATCATCGAGTCCATCCATTCCTATCAAACATTAAACCATTTCCCTCAGGACCTCATCTACCCATGCCTTAAATACCTCCAGGGAAGGTGACTCAACCACCTCCCTGGGCAGCCTCTGCAAATGCCCAGTGACCCTTTCTGTGAAAAACTTCCTCCTGATGTCCAGCCTAAATCTCCCCTGGTGGAGCTTGAGGCCCTTCCCTCTTGTCCTGTCCCCTGGCACTTGGGAGAAGAGGCCAGCTCCCTCCTTTCCACAACCTCCTTTCAGGTAGTTGTAGAGAGTAATGAGGTCTCCTCTCAGCCTCCTCCAGGCTAAACAACCCCAGCTCTCTCAGCCACTCCTCATAAGGTCTGTTCTCCAGCCCCTTCACCAGCCTCGTCGCTCTTCTCTGGACTTGCTCCAGAGCCTCAACATCCTTCTTATGCTGAGGGACCCAGAACTGAACACAGGATTCAAGGAGTGACCTCACCAGTGCTGAGTACAGAGGGAGAATAACCTCCCTGGACCTGCTGGTCACACCATTTCTGATACAAGCCAGGATGCTATTGGCCTTCTTGGCCACCTGGGCACACTGCTGGCTCATGTTCAGTAGGCTGTCGACCAACACCCCCAGGTCCCTCTCTTCTTGGCAGTTTTCCAGCCAGACTTCTCCCAGTCTGTAGCTCTGCATAGGGTTGTTGTGCCCCAAGTGCAGGACCCAGCATTTGGCCGTGTTAAACCTCATGCCGTTGGACTCTGCCCAGCAGTCCAGCCTGTTAAGATCCCTTTGCAGAGCCTCCCTACCCTCCAGCAGATCGACACTTGCACACAGCTTCATGTCATCTGCAAACATAATAAGGGTACCCTCAATGCCCTCATCCAGGTCATTGATGAAAACATTGAACAGGGCTGGACCCAGCACTGAGCCCTGTGGAATCCCACTGTCACATTTGAGGTGGGGAAGGGGGAATCACAAAAGAAAACATCTGTTCAGCACTAGTCACTCTTTACACAAGACATTATCATCTCCAAAGTATGAACAGTGTCTGGGAAAATGCGGGAAAAAAACACACTATCAGAGGGACATTCTTTAAAAAAAATACAATTACGTAGAAGAACCTTTACTTGAGTTTAAATAAAAAATACTCCGCTTTTTATAATAGTGACTACTATCTTGTATCACTGAAAGATGCTTAATAAAGCAGCAATCCATCCCCACGTGTGCTGAACAGAATGAAGTGGTGATCAGTGTTTGTGGTACAGCCAACACATGCTGCTGATCATAAACAGGGAGCCTGTTGGACATTTGGCTTCATAGCTTTGCTATCTTCTAAGGGAATGAGGCAGAGAGAAAAAGCCTAATCGCAAATCGCATTAACAGCGAGGTGGGAAATTCTGCAGCCCCCGTGTCCAGTATTACCCAAGGGTATAAGGAGAATGTTTTACAAAGGCACAGACACTTGATGTATCAACTGCAAACACACTAACGTCTCCACAGAAGTGCAAACAATATCTCCTACAAAAATCCTGGCCTCTGCTTAGAGATATGGACACTTTGTCTTAAGAAAATGACAAACTCAGTAGTGAGTAGTCTCCAGGCTGAAAACGTGTGATGGAACAGGGAAAGGGATAGCAGGCAGGGAGAATTTTCGATTGTTTTAGTTTATTACCTGATGAATTTCTTATCCTAACTAATGTGGAAAGCGGTAGGTTTCAACATCGCCATCAACACTGCTCCTGTAGTGGATTTCAACCTGTCCTGGGAAAATGGGGACATTCAGTCCATTTTTGTGCTGCTGATCACTGTTCTGTATAACCAGAAGTAAATCCTGCTGTCCCAGAGCATGATATTTGTCTAACAGCAGGGCAGGTGTTAGGATTTCCTTTCCTAATATGGAATGGAAATAAGAAATTTTGTGTTAAAGTAGAATTGTGTGATGTAATAAAAATACGTGATAGATAGGTGTAATTAACTGTATCACCTAGGTGGGATTTTGAGCATTGGTTTTGTATAAATAGGTCTTTGGGGTCTTCAGTAGGTGCACTGGTTTTGTGGAATATCTTCCATCTAGCACCCTGCACAAAATAAAAGCAATGTCTTGTCTCTAAACAAAATTTTTTTTTCAGATTTTTTTTGTTAATTTCAGGTAACACCAGGACACACACCACCCACAGCCCATCCACAGGAGAAACCCAAAGTGCTATGAACATTAAACTGCCACAATAACTCTCCAGCACCATTCCTGTTTCATATCCACACTGATCCGCTCTCAACCCTGATATGGAACTCGAAAAATGTCATACAGTAACAAAAATGGCACTAGGACAGGTAGAGGTAGCATATCCTTTGTACTGAAGCAAACTTCTCCAGAGCCCTCCGCTGCAGGGAAGCAGGAGGCACTGTCTCCTGCATGGTGGGGAACCCTCCTTATCCCCAGCCCAGGACAGTGTCTTCCAAAGGACTGCAGGAAACCAGAGAGCCCGTCTGACCTGGCAGCTGACAATATTATTCCAATCATTAAGATTGGAAAAGACCTCTAGGAGCATCCAGTTCAACTGCCAACCCAACACAACCATACTAACTAAACCATATCCTCAAGCGTCACATCTACCTGCTTTTTGAACACCTCCAGAGATGGTGTATGGTACTTTTTTTATATGCTGAGGTTAGATACAAGTATGATCAGGAACACTTTGTCAAACTTACCTGGGCAGCTCGTTCCAATGCTTGACTGTTCTTTTGGTAAAGAACTTTTTTCTAATATCCCATCTAAACCTCCCCTGTTGCAACTTAAAGTCATTTGTCCTTGTCCTATCCATTGTTACTAGAGAGAAGATGTACACCCATCTTGCTACAACTTCCTTTGAGGTAGTTTTGGAGACTGATAAGGTCTCCACTCAGCCTCCTTTTCTCCAGGCTAAGCAATCCTAGTTCCCTCAGCCACTCCTAATATTTGTTCTCCAGACCTTTCGTCAGCTTCATTGACCTCCTTCAGACACACTTGAATGCAGCAAGTGTGCTGCATCCTTCAGTGTACTACGGAGTACTGTGGAACTACATCATTCAATGTACTGCACTTTGTTGTCCTTCAATATACGACACAGGGAAAAACATACTCCTTTTTCACTGCTGCCCAAATTATTTTCCATGACTTTTCTTCACAGATGTAACACTGAAACCAGCATAGAGAAATCAGGTATTATCGTATATAAATCCATTCATTGCAAAAGATGGTATACCTTTCAGTTCATTATCTTGGTCAAATACTAAACAGTTTTGTTCACAAAGGAAGAGAAACTGTAATGACTGTCAAAAAACATCACAAAATGGGACATTGTACTTATGAGCTAGCATCTGGACATACTGATGGATCTCATAATGATCTGGATAGAAAGAAGCATTGCTGGGCCAGGACGTGCTCAGCTCCCAAGCTCCAGCAGTGTGTATCTTTAGGAGTGCATCCTGTACACCAGCTGCATTTTGTCAGTCAGAGCCATCAGTTAGCAGCACCAAATAAATGGCAGGGGAAAAGCAAAATGCTTGCACGGTTAACTAAAAAAACCACTCTAAAATAGTGATTCTCAAAGCCCACAAAACAACAAATGCTTCCTGTCTGGGTCTTGCATTGCTTTCATTCACTTTTGAGATTACACGCATGATGCAGGCTAAATGTGCTAAACTGCAAAGACTTTTCTGTTTTATGCCTACAGAGGGAGTGTTGAGCTGTCCTGTCAAGAGGACAGCGAGACAGACTTAAGAGTTCTGCAAAACAGCTTTCCAATTCTAAAACATACTCAGTCTTATTCTCAGTAATGATTGTATCAGTCTGCAGCTGCTTTCATCCAAGCTGCAACAGGGTAGTCAGAAATAACAGTATCCAAAATACTATTGGGAAGAACCAAGGTACATCAAGCCACAGGATTCCCACAATAAAAATAGATTTTGACATTCACTTAAGTGCTGCAGTGATGTAAATTTATTAGAACTGAGAGCAATCTGGCTGCCAAATAGTTATGCACATTAGTATGCTTAACTTTAGTCCTTCTGGCAAGTTTTATAAGTGTTCAATTACAGAGATACTGTGAGATATTCAAGAATTATCCTTAATAGTCACTAAAACATTAAACTACTACCTCTGTATTTGATTTGTATGTTTTACTCTCACATATTTAGTCTTCTGTATTTCTTCCCACCTATGCTGTTTTATTGAGTTTCTAAGTAGGCATTGGCCAAAAACTGTAACACAAGCCCAATAATAGCAGAAGTTATTGTCTTATCTCTTGGGTGGATAAACTTTAGATACGCATGGTCAGATAATATACAAAACCCAAGAACTTAAAGTCCTACCCGTGAACTGCAAAAGTCCACTGAGGGAAGAGCTACTACAAATATACAAAACCAGATGTAGCTTTCATTGTTTTCTCAGTTTTCCAAGTCAAGTTTTCTTGCTCACATGTCCCATAATGCAACAAAATCTCACAAAATACCAAAATACGTCTAAGGGAATGACAGTTGTCTTTCACATGCATGCACAAAGAAATAAAATCACAACCGTAGAGAGCCCAGCTACTCTAGCAAAACCCCAAGTATGGATGCCTGCAGAAAGGGGCTTTCATCAGCTTGGCATAAGTTGTACAGTGAAATAAGCCATAGAGGCCAAAGAGCAGCAGTTGGCTGACATTGCACTGCAATTGACAGGACAATATAGCTGTATAGATGTTTTAAGATATAGAATAAAGATTTTCATTAATGCAATGTTGGATATTTCAACATCTCTAAGAGGAGCCTGGAAAGCCAGTTCTGATTATCTACATCTACAGTTTATAGACTGGTCTGCCTCGGAGGTCCATCAAACACAGTCTTTGAGCCAGAATGATCAAACGAAGGCCCAAGTCAGATGTTTCTGGAAATGTCAGTCTGATTTTTCTGAAAAGTATAATGATATTATGGATATATATTCCAATAAGTGCTCATTTAGTCCTATTTAGTTGAATTAATCCCTGTTATTAGTTTGAGGTTTTTATATGACCAAGTCATTCACTGACCTAGACAGACTTCCCAACAGCTATTTGAAATGCATGACTCATTCTGGGCAGAAGCAGCCGTCAAGGTATGTAATGGAGGCACGTTTGTGGGAATTATCACATAATTGTGGCTGATGCTGCTGAATTAATCATACTTCCTTACTGCCAGTAGGTGAGACACGGAAGTGGAAGTTCAGCTGTCCTGTCTCAAGACAGCATGTTGTATAACATGAAATTACAGAAAGAATTGCACTAATTAAATAAGCTGAATTCCACTCTTTAATCATAAACTTATAATACCCATTCCACCAACAGGGCAGAAAACTGAATTTTTCTGGGAGAAAAATAGGGCTCAAAACACAAAACATTAGATTTTGGGTTATTAAAAAATTCTTTGTCACAAACAACACAGAATAGCTACCAAATAATCAGTTGAAAGCTTGCAAGTACAGGCAGATATTTTAGGAAAACATAGGAATCTCTTAATGAGGTCTCTTGAATTTTAATGTTGTTGTGCTAGTTAAAAATTTATTCTAGAATGTAAAATTGAAAAAAAAAAACACTGCAGAAGCATTTTAAGCACAAATTCATAATAAATTTCACTCACAGTTGCATAGATCTTACCTTTCTTGTTACAATCTTTACCAAAACTTTGTATTTAGATAATGAATCTTCCCTGCCTCAAACACATACATTTCTTTCACATGGCAGAAACAAGCTTCTGAAGTTTGTCAGCATAATTTTTTAGCTGTTTTTCTATTTGGTGTCTTATCAATAGGATCGATTACATCAAGTGTTAAAGTCTTGCTTACATCTGAGTAATCATCTGTTCCATTTGGTGTGTCATAACTACCCCTCATTTCCCTTGGGCTTCATATGCTTGCTGTGTGTTGTGTTCTGTCAGCTGGGGACAGCCAGTGTATCTGTTGTTAGCAGTGACACATTAAACAACACACACGAGGAAAGACCCAAGAGCTACTGAACAAGAATATAATGTAAGCAAATAAATATCACCGATTCCTTGTCCTTTCTGGGAAAGTCATTTGGTATTTCCACTTACTCAGTGTTTACGGAAGAAAGGTGCAGCTTTGCTAATTAAAGGCTTGCAAAGCTTACACCAGCATTTTTGAATCTACAGCCCCCTAGACTGTTTAGTATGCCAGAATAATTAATTCAATATATTTCTCAAGTAACCTCAGGTTCTCCCTATCACACTTACACATCTTAAGCTACACCACGCTATCTGTTTATCAAGTTTTATGTTGATATTTCTATCAACGTTATAATTATTACCTGCAAGGCTAGGCTGTAATTATTAAAATGTCCTATGCTGAACAAACCTACTAACCAGTACATACACATTCCACCTTAATAACCCCTTATCACATCATCTACTGTTTTTATTGGTACAAGGTCACAAACCCTCCTTCTGGATCAAAAGCAACCTACTGACTATAGAATCCAACCTGAATGATCATTCAGTTCCAAGTAGCAAAGTTTCTCATTAACTGGGTGTCACAAGGACCAAGATTCTGATTGTATTTGCTATGATTTTAATATAGTTAAGTAGTAAAACTTTAGGCAATTGCCATCACAGTCGTGTAACTTTCTTCTACAGGCAGATGGATGGAACAAAGGATGAGGGCCATCAGAAAAGACTTGGCACCCCTGAAGTTACAGTCAATATACAAATTGCAGCCTGGCAACAACTGAAAAATAATATGTTATAGGGTGGACATTCTCTGAAGTATGTTATATGCATGTTGTAACCTTCATCTCATCCAAGATCACAGACTCAAAGACAGGAAAACATAGGAAGAAATAAATCTGCCCAAAAGCTTGCAGCTAATTAGTGCAATTTAAAAATCTATTACTTTGTATCTTGTATACAAGTAGTGTCATAACACACACTTCATAAAAAAAACAACTGAATTGTGCAACATTTTCAAAAGTTGGTGCTGGTTTCAAAATACTTTTTGTTACTTATTGTATCTGGCACACTAACTTACTTGCAAATTATTTTACTTTCAGAAATGGGGAACTTCACTATCCCAATATGGCAGAAAAGTAGTTCCTATGAACCTTTTGGTCTCAAAGTTAGTATGAAAATCTTTTCCGGGAAGGTCTAGCATTTTAAACTCTGAGTGAATTTACAGGTTTGTTTTCTCTTCAAATAGCATTTTTGAGGGTTACTAAACTGTAACTATTAACCTCAAATTATATCCTGTTTTCATAGTTGCAAGTTCTGTCTTCAGATTTACACGAATAAAAAATGACTGAAGAGAAATTGTCTCAATTTTCCATCAGCATATTGAGGGATATGTCTAAGGCAAATATGCAAAGTAAAGGAACACAAGTAGCGCAGAATTGGTTAAAAATTGTAACAAAAATGCATGAAAAACATTTATATACAATTTAAAATTTCAGTAAAAGTTTGCATTAAACATTATCCTACCTAAGTTATAAACCTCCAACAGTAGGAAGTATGAGGTAGACAATATCAATCAATCAATCAAATACACAGACCTACTCCACTTTCACTCTCCTGTATTTATTCACGTGTATTGTTTTCACTTTTTTCCTAACTCTTCCATCAACACCAACTGTTTGTAATAGGACATCGTTCTCTTCATTTCATATTTGTGGTCAGGGTTAAATATATTGCTTACACTTAGACATAATGGCAGAGTTCTGGTTAATATTAAATCTCCCCATTTTGAGTCCCCACTTACACATTACTTCCACTAAGACTCCTGCTTTTACCAAGGGAGTCCCTGCCCTGACTCAGTAAATGGTATTTTCCAACACTATTATAATGTTCTTTTTTTTTCTTTTTCACTTCATGTTTTAAAAGTTATCAGCAACACAGTTAAAATTTTATACAGACAGTGGTGGTCTTCTATTTTATTCACTGAATACTTCTGCCTGTATGCTGATATAAGACATTTTGTTGCCACAAAAGCAAGGTGTTTGATTCAGGGGGCCGAGTCAGGGTAGGGTAGGGTGGGGTGTCAGCCCAGGAGACACTGCATTCTTGTAGAATCGTAGTTAATACATCTACCATCAACTGAGACCGGAAAAAAAGTGGAATTGCTTCTTAATGCAAGTTTACTATTCATGGTCAGTTTACTCTCAGGTAACCTGCATTGTAAAGAGATGCAAAGAGAAAGCAAGCCTCAAATCTTTATAACCTACATAACACCAGTAAGGCTCTGACAGACCTCAAATTAAACCTCAGCCTTTCCAGTAGTTTCATCACAACAACATTATAAAGCTTTATCACAGCCGACCTAGCACAGTGAACTGAGGCTGCCTCAAGTCATTTCTTCTTCTGCAGCAGGAACTGCGGGAGGGAGACGGAGACAAATGCTTGTCTCATCTATACCTCACACTATGCTTAAGATATGCAATTCTCTGTTTGCATTGTTTTTGTCACTCTTGTTTTCTAAAGGCTGAAAACAGCCCAGCCTTTACCAAAAAGGCTTTTTTTTTAAACTGGTGGCTTTGTTAAAAAAGTGTATTTTTGGCCACAGCTATTCCCAGAGAAGACAGCATAGAACACAGAACCACTGCAGCCTGATAGCATTATCAGGCAAATAGAACAGTTCTATGCTATGACAGGAAAAGAAACTAGGAACAGGTTGCATTACAGCATACTGTGGCTAAAAAAAGGTTTAATAGCATATGGTTTTGAATTAAGTTACATTTGTACATATAATACACATTAAACAAATACACATCAATAAATGTTGCAAGTAAGATGACATCCTCCCACCTCAGATTGTTCATGCAGCACTGAATGTTCTGGCGACTTTGTTTTCAGACATAAAAAATAAGATAAAGCCTATACATATATAGGTGTTCATATACTGGAAACTAGAATAGGCTGCCCAGTGTTATTTTCAAAAGAAAGAATTGTTACAACTTCTTTTCCCCAGAGGTATTACAATCTTCAGTTCAAAAAACAACAAACAAAGCCAAAACAGAACACCACCTCTCAGTTGATGTTTTACCATGCTGTCATTACCTGGTCTTCTATTAATCCACCACTATTGATTTATTAATACTATGGTGACTTTAGACTGCAAGGTTGTCAAATCAGGAGACAATATAATGGATTCAGTGTTTTTAAAGGCCTGTGTATTTTGGGAATCTGTGAAAGGGCATTCCAATCACTAAGTACTTAAGTACAAACCACACAAATATATTTGGTCTGTTTTTTTTCAAATGTTGAAAATAAACAGCACCGTGACAAAAAGTTTTGTTTAAGTGGGTCACCCAAAAGCAGCAGGTCACTAATATACTCCTGGAAAAGACACAAAGTTTGTCCATTTTAGATAGAATTGTAATCAAATAAATGTGAATCCATTACTTTCATCTTGTATACAAGGGCTTTTGATACTTGCTAAATTTATTTTCCTGTTTGGATAGGAAATCATCTAGCTAACAGTATTCTCGATTTTATTTAAATCATTTTTTATCAAAGTAATCTTCCAGAAGCAAAGGTGATCTTCCAAAAGATAGGAGCTTTTCATTTATAAGTTTATGTTCCTTATACTTTCCAAGACTTCATCATGGAACCAAGTGTCAGTAAACATATTAGAGTTTTGTAAAGCCTCAAAAAGACGTCTGTAGTCTTCTGGGTATAAGTTACGCGTTTCAGCACTTTCTGGAATTTCCAGCTCTCTCAGTAATTTGCCACCATTGTCCAAGCTCCATGAACTGTAAAACAAACAAATCATAACAGAGCACTTCTTTCTGTGAAAAATTAAAGACCAAGTATCTGAAGGTAGCTTCTAGAAGTTAACATCTTTCTACAAAACAAGTTATTTGAAATCCATACCGAAAACAGGAAGAAGCTTCTGCTACTAAGATACATAAATACCAAATAAAACCTCTAGCAGACATAGACAATTCCAAACCACATAAGCCTCCTCCTTAGAGGGCAAGTAGAGTGCCCTCCCTTTCTCCTCACCCCCACCTGCATAAGTCAGTAGCAGGCATTATAGCATAAAAGGGGGCTATTCTTCAATGACCTTGAAATCAGTCAAAGTCATTTTCAAGATACTGATTCAGTATAGCATGAATGTGACTTACACTTCCAAGGTATTTTCTTCTATATATAAACAGATGTATCCACTGTCTCCCCATCCTCATCACTGCTATGAAAACTAGAACTTCTAGAATTGCACATATGTTAACTATTTCCCAGATAAGAAAAGGGTGTGTAAATACACAAAAGATGCACACTGGAAGCCTTCAAGGCTAACTGCACTTCCTGGCCAAAGGATTGAGTGGCAATTAGGTATACCATTGCATTTTTACAAAAGAAATCCATTCCATAGGTTTCCATCCATTAAATCTACTAATCATACAGCAAAGTGAATAGCTCCAATGTAATGGGTCATTGGGCATTGGAACGGGCTGCCCAAGGAGGTGGTTGATTCACCTTCCCTGGAGGTGTTTAAGGCACGGGTAGACAAGGTCCTGAGAGACATGGTTTAGTGTTTGATAAGAATGGTTGGACTCGATGATCCAGTGGGTCTCTTCCAACCTGGTGATTCTATGATTCTATGAATACCAAAAAGAATAAATCATCAATAAGCCTAAAGCCTTTTTTTTTTTAATTAGATAACAGAAAGCCATTTGAGGACATGCTCACTCTGCCTTCAATAACCTTCAGCTGTTCTCATTAGTGTTACCTTGATGTCAGTTTTAAACCGAAACTCTTCTTCAGCTTTTAATTTCAATACCTGCAAAACCTTTGGTAACTTTATAATTACGTCTTTATAATTATGAAGAGAGTGAAAACTTCTTCCAAATGCATGACCTCACTTCCATTGGAAGTGCACATACTTACAGCACATCTACATTCTAAATACTTCTCGACATTCCTGACAAACCAATTTTTTACCATCTGCGAATACAGGCCAGGAACATGACCCAAAACATTTTATTGTGGGTTGCAAAAATGAAATATCTATTCTACATGTAGATAATTAATTCTCTTTTTTTTTTTTTGAAAGCTGCATTTCAGCTGCAAATACATGCGTGCCTTGAGAACACATTTTAGTATTTTTCCATATTCCTCTGAAGAAATAAAGTATAAAAAATTTGGTGCTTTCTTACTTACTTTAATCTATCTGTAAGTCTGGATGTGGGTTTAGCAAAACACTGTTTCACCATGAATACAAAGGTAGATGAATTTGTGGGTTTCAAGTCTCCTGTGAAAAGATTTTTCCGAGGAGTTAGTCGTACTAAACATAAATGGTCGTTTGGCAGGCACTGCAAGAAAAACAAAAAAAACACTGAAAAGCATCTGTCTTCAGATAAGAGTAAGCATTACATCTGTGGCACCAGTAACATTTCTTCAAGAATTTTACAAGTCTTAATGACATGACTTCCTTGGAATCTGAGGCTTTAAAATAAGGACACTTTACCTTGCTCCACCCTTCAAACAGGAAAGGAAACAAAACAAGACAGACATACTGTCACCTAGGTTTTATTTTTTATTTCTTTAAGACAGAAATTTCTTACATTAAATAGATAATACAGCCTTGACATGAGTTTTCAAGAGAATATATGGCCTATTGTATTCCTGCACTATGTGAGGGATCAGATCTACCTAACTTTTGTACATAAAAACTGAATTATTTGAGTGTAATACTATGACGATATTGTAACCTGCGGATTTTATGAAATTGGGAGCAATAACTTTAACAGAAATAAAAGTACTTCTATACTGGCAGCAATGGAAATATTGGTCTAAAGACCTCACATTTCTACTTCACTTAAGTCTGTCACAATGAATCTTACTTAATCCACCTGATATGCTTCTCCACATGGCTTTACATCAACATGATCAACTGTGTAAGGCACACCCAATCACTTATATTCACTTAGTCACGTATACAGTACGATAACATTTCAAACAACACTTAATATACTACTTATGCTACTTATGTAACAGTTCTCGGGGGAGGGTAAAACCAAATACTAAGTAAGCATGGGTTTATATTAGTTGTATTAAATAGAAATGTTCTTATATTATACAAAGGAACATCATTATTTCTCTGAAAGAGAAAAGTAAAGAACGTTACATAGGGTATTTCCCATTTGTCAAATTTAGGCTTTGACTCATGCTTATCAGTGATTAACTAGCACATGGAATCTACACTGAACACGTGAATAAACATTTTAGTCAAAACCAGCAGCATACTGATGTGCCATTAATTGTGGTACCACTTTGCTTCATCCAAGCAGGCAGATGTGAACCTATCAGTAATTTCTTTTAAAATAGACTTTACCTGTTCACATCCTTTTCTGGTGTTTATTCACTTTATTTTTTTCCATCATAGAGAATAAAGATAATAATTTATTTCAATTTCTAAGGTAAAAGCAATTCTTCACCCCACTTCTGATGCATCTACCTGCATCAGAAGTTTTAGAAGAACACTATGTGTAAATGAAGTTATTTTAACCTTTAATTAAAAGTGGTTTAGCTGCATCTCCAAAAGGTGTAAAGTGCACACAATGATCTTACCGTGCTTTTTGGTATCGCCAGTGCCCCATTTTTCAAATTAGTTATAAATGATGACCAAGGTTCCTAGGAAAGGAAGAGAAATATATTCCAGAATTAAAATGGTTAGTTAGAATTTGGAAAAACATTTACAATTAGTCCTGTCAAATTAGAAGTCTATAAAATTCTAAAAATTTACTTCAGAATTATGTAAATATACTAGAACTACAGAAAAATAACAAGTGAAGCATACAAAGGCCAGACAAAAAATGTTATGTAATAACATTCCTAAAAAAGTATCTGTGCAGCACTGGTAAATTAGTTACAATCTTGTAACTTGTATACATTACCACACATCAGTGGGACTACCTACCAGTTTCAAGCTCAAATTTGAACCAAAGGTAAAAAATGACAACTGACGATTAGGGCTACTGTACTGAGTCCAAACAGAAGTCCCACCAGCTCAATTACCTGTTGCCTGAGCAGCTAAGCAGATGTATAGCAAACACTGCAGGACCAGGGCATGCATATATAATAGCTTCCTCGAGTGTCATCTTATTCTTCAACTCCTTAATATTTATCTTAATATGTACCTCATGGTATAAAGATATTTGGAAGACAATAGATACCGGAACTGTTAATTTTAAATTAAAAGTGGTTTGAGTGTTTTTGAGCAAAACACTCAAACTATGAAGGTAGGTTCCTACAGAAACAGAGCACAAAACAAAGATAAATCTATATCAAGTAAGTGAAAGCTAATGGCGACATGCTCCTAAGGAGGTAGGAGGACAACAGAGGAAAGTTCTAGAAAAACTAAACCATAGCATGTTTGACAAGGAGGAGAAGGTCTGCTTAGAACATAAGCAGAGGAGGGAGGTTCAGACTTGACATCAGAAAAAAAAATTTCACAGAAAGGGCCACTGGGCACTGGCAGAGGCTGCCCAGGGAGGTGGTTGATTCACCTTCCCTGCAGGTGTTTATAAAGGACAGGGTGGATGAGGTGCTGAGGGGCATGGTTTAGTGACTGATAGGAATGATTGGACTCAATGATCTGGTAGGTATCTTCCAACTTAGTGATTCTGTGATAAAAGGACCAACATTGAAAAATATATTTCTGCTGAACACAGCTCAAGAAGTTGAAAGCATATATGATGGCAAAATGCAGAGGACATAATAAAGATCAGATTGTGACAACTTGGAAGACTGGCCCTCTGGTCTCATGCAACCCCTAGCAAGATGGAGAAGACTTATCTGTTGTGCAAACATCTTATCTACCAGCTTCTGAGAAAAAATGTTTTTGAGTACAGTGGATTGTAATGAAAATCCTGCCATCATAGTTAATAATGATGTTACTTAAGCGAAAGAGTTTGACAAAAACCATGACTGTTACAGGTTTTTACATCCAAGTTTTCAGTAGTTCTCCAACTAATTTAAGCATCAAATTAGCTTCCAATTAGTTTATGACAGTAAAACACTAAACTGTTTTTTAAAAACTTGTCCATGGCATTAGACCATGTCAGCTGGTACAAAAAAACTCACCATATGCAGTAGTTCAATTTCACATCCTACTTGCCAAAGTACACTAAGTGCTTGATAAGCCCTCGCTTCCCCAGGCTTTGCTGTTAATACCTAACAAAATAGCAAAGAAAGAGCATTTTTATTACAAACCTAAGACTGCTTCTTTATCAAAGCAAAATCCTTATATATGTAACAAGTGGTAAGAAATTCATAGTGAAGTCTAAAAATCCAATGTACATTAGGCCTCAAATACGTACTTTGTGCTATTTAAGTACATTTTGTCAGAACACTGAATTAGACAACATTATGGCATTCTAAGTGTTACTTCACAGCAGTTATTTGGATAACTGAACTTGTAGCAATTTCCAGGTTAGGCTTTCTGGTCCCTTTTAAGGCAGAGAACTTTCACACAGAAGGTAAACAGCAATCACATTTTGTATAAAAACCACAACATGGGCAGAGTTATCAGCTTGCACTGATAGTATTCCAAATAAGACACACAAGCAGCATAAGCCAAACATCAGGTGACCTCATGGAACATTAAGCAGCTTGCGCAGTCATCATCCTGATAAATATTACTGATGAGACAATTCTTAGGGCAAGAAAAAAAGAAAAACTGGTGGTTCTTCTCAAACAGAGCAAAGAAAGTAAATTGTAGCAGGGGAATTTAACTTCATAATATATTTAAAAGAACTTCATCATGTAATCAACTAAAAAAAGAACCCAACCAACCCCAAAAAAATGTTCCAATTGCTTTTAACTGCACAACTCTCATTTAACAGGGTTCACAATAAAAGCAGAAAACTTAATAAAAACCCACAATGACTGCTTTAAACAAGTAGGCTGCTCCCCATTTGCTAAAAAATCTGGCCTCTATAAACATACCATTTAAAAGTGGACAGGTGTCTAACCTGTCATTTTGCAGAATATACCAAAATTTTTATTTGTTTTCAGCAGGGTGCCAGATACAACCCAGGTTATGTAAGCACACATGGAAGTCTCTGCTTGCTTTGAGTAATTAAAGGTTTATGTCTCCGTGTGAACCTCAGTTTCATAGAAATAAAAAGTACTCTGGAACTATAAGTACAGTTCTAGAGGTCTGGGACAGCGTAAATTAGGAACATATACCCAGAAAGCTACTCTACACCTTAGCATACAGAACCTTAACAAAAAGGTTTGTAAATCCTTCATATTTTGCCTCAGGTTTTTTCAGTATTGCACACAAAATTTCTCAAGAGAACAAATGCATCTTTCTGAGTATAAGGCATTTTGAATTAAGTCCTCATCAACTACTACAATTTTGTTGCAAAATCATGTTACAGAATTTAAGGACTTCACAAGTTCCAACAGAAAGCAGCTAGTCTGCTGCTGCATATCCTTCTCAAGGATGAGCTTTCACAATGACAAGGTTTGTGGTTATGTGACAATGCTTGACAGTGCTATTACTGTATAAAGTGAACCAGTAGGAAATAGACAAGACTGAAAAATTCCAGCAGAAAAAAAAAATTCACTAGAAAAAAAATTGCACAATGTAAATATTTCCATGTTCTGTGAAGTACTGCTTATTCATTACTATCTGTAAAATCTCTTACACATACCTTGTACTCTTTTTCACTTATAAAAACGTTGAGTTCTACTCTTCCATATTTGTATATGGAACTGCATTCATACAGGGCAAAAAGAAGCCTCCAAAGTGCGTTTCTTTCCTTTCTCTGTGGCAAGATCCCAAAAACTTTCACAGGTACATCTGTTTCAACAGTGTGTAAAAGTATCTTTAAAATTTTGCAATCTGTACCAGACAGTTTCATTAATGCTAATGGCTAAACTACAAATAATTAAGAAAAGGTCTGTCAGCTCATGATGTTATTGAACACACACAATTCAAGCTTTAGCCAAAGCTATGTCCAGTTTGAATTAGGCCACACATTTAAGACAAGTAAAAAGCTGAGATTCCATTCTGCTACAAGGGTACAAGGGTTTTTTTGAAGCTATCAAGAACCTAAATAGAGCTGAAATTCAGGAAAAGTGTACCCATTAATCCACTATATATACTAAACAGAACATCAAGCACACTGCAAAGATTTTGCCAAACTGCCTATGCACGTATCAAATGTATTTGTAACATGTGATCATATACAAATACCTTCCCTCCAAGGAACTGCTGCTACACCCATGGTTTCAAAAAGCTCGTCAGAACACAGAGCAGGTGGTTTCACCTTTCCAGTCACCAAAGGATCCAGTCTGAAGAAGTCACCATAAATTATCTTTAATTGTCCATCCAGGCTATTCTCTAGGGACTGAATAAAATAAGTTTCAGTGGAAGAAATCTGAATGCAAATCTTTCTTGCAAAACACCCAACCCAAACAAAAAAGTTCAAGCGTCATCCAAAATTGTTACCCAGTCAACAAGAGTCAAATCTCAGGGCTGCGTCTTACAACTGATAAAAAGAACAGCTTCCTTGATTGTGCAGAGTATTTTGTCATTTTTATGCTGCTCAACTAGAGCTTTACAACACATTCATTCTCAAATCTCAAAAAAAAGCTAAACTCAACTAAGAAAACCACTGCATTTAATGATTTACAACTGTAATTCTTCACTCATGTAGAGAGAACACCTTTTACGCACATTTTAAGTCAGGCGAGAGTCTTGGGTTCTAAACTTCCACTTTACAGCATTGTAAAACAATCCTACTGGTGCAGCTTCTGCAGCTCTGTGTCTGATCAGCTCTTAATCCATGCAAAGCCAAGGTCAACAGAAGAGAACACATGCAAGGGTCTTAACACTACCAGTCAATTATAGTGCCACAGATTAAATAATATCATTAGATGGAATAATCAAGACTATTTTTACAAATTTCCGAAACCTACTTACGAACATCTAACTTAAGCATACACAACTACAATGCCTCTTATTAGCATTGGCCTCAAATTTATGCATGAAACTATTCATAGGAAGGCTACATACTTGAATTCTTGTACGCACAGAATGTCAAATCAGTTGATTACAAAATGGCCTGTTGCTGAACGTGCAATGTAAAACCAAACAGTATTTACTATTGATAAGTTATTTCAGATGTTACATGTAACAATTGTGAGCCAATTCCTTCTCGATCCAACAGTTACTACACAATTGTAGGTTAATTTCTTTAATTAAGCTTTACAAATGTGCTACCAAATCAAAAGCGTACCTGTAAACTCGGAAGAAAAGCTGAGTTACTTTCTACAGCTACCACTCTAATGCCTGCATTGAGGAGAGTTCTGGTCAAGATTCCAGGGCCTGAAGAAAGAAAATAATAATAAAAAATAGTTATTTTCCCAATACAACACTTAAGACACACGACCTTCAATAGAAGGAAAGTTGTGTTTGTTTAAAAACACTTCAAAACAAGAGTTAGAAAAAAAGATTTACACACAGCCTGCTTGAGATCACTCAGTGAATTACATGGAGTACAGCATTACAAGAGGATACTTAGAATCACAGAATAACGTGGGTTGGAAGGGACCTTAAAGATCATCTGGTTCCAACCCCCGTGCCATGGGCAGGGGCACCTCCCAGCAGCCCAGGGTGCCCAAGACCCCATCCAACCTGGCCCTGAACATCTCCAGGGAGGGAGCATCCACAGCTTCCCTGGGCAACATGTGCCAGTGCCTCACCACTCTCATCATTAGGAGATTCTTCCTTATATCTAGCCTAAATCTGCCTCTCTCCAGTTTATACCCGTTACACTCAGTTCCTAGTCCTACAAGCCTTTATGAACAGTCCCTCCCCAGCTTTCTTGTACTTCTTTGTGCTACTTTTTCTATTAACAGCTGAAATATACTTTGAGACCTTACCCTCTACAGAAACTTAAAGAATCCATTACGTCACTGCAGTTGGCTGTGTAATGGCCCACAGTCTCAGGCATTCTTTTGCTGACAAGGTAAGGTTTGCCTCCAAACCAAACACCTCACCTGGACAGAAACTTACACCTCTGCTTACTCTCTAGCAAAGTTTCAACACTCAAGTCTCCAGACTGCGCA
The DNA here is from genome assembly GCA_033558105.1 of Coccyzus lansbergi. Taxonomy (NCBI): domain Eukaryota; kingdom Metazoa; phylum Chordata; class Aves; order Cuculiformes; family Coccyzidae; genus Coccyzus; species Coccyzus lansbergi. Next base: position 804,705 of record JAUMJK010001095.1, read on the forward strand.
CTCACTCCTTCCCTCTAAAGCTCTGCAGAAACCGTCCCGCCGCCCCAGGCCCGCCGCAGCGCCGCGAAACCATCGTGCCAGCCGCCAACGCCCGCCCCGGGAGGGCACCAGGGCCGCATCCCCGTCATGTAACGGAGCCGCCCCCGCCCGCAGCCCCGGGAGAGGCAGGGCTGCGAGGCCCTTCGCTCGGAACCTTCACCTCTCCGCGGCCCCGGAGGAGCGACCTCCGTGCCCGCCGGCTGCTCCCGCTGACCCCACAAGGTCACGCCAATCGGCGCCGCGTCCCGGCAGCCCCGGAGGTTCCCGCCGGGCAGGCGGGCGGAGGGAGCCCTCGGGGAGGCTTACCGGGCGCGCACTCGAGCAGGACAGGCCGGGGCCCGGTCCCGCCCCGCAGGCAGCGCTCCACGGTGCGCGCCAGGCGCGGGCAGGCGATGAAGCGGCGGAGCGGCGAGCTCCGCCGCAGCCCTCCCTCCCGCACCAGCCGCTCCGCTTCTGCCGCCTCCGGCACCCGCAGCCCCGGGCTCGCCCAGTGCCCCGCCGCCCGCCTCGCCCAGCACGGCGGGAGGAAGAGGAGGCGGAGGCAGCACCCGGGCGGCGCCCGCCCCGCCAGCATCGCCGCGCTCCGCCGGGGCGACCACGCGGGCAGCGCGGGAGGCGCGACCGCCGCGGCCACGGGCAGCGTCACTTCCGCCTGTCGCCGCGGGCCTCTCTAGCGCGCTTCCGCTCTCTATCGTCGGGAGGTCTCTCCGTCCCGCCGCCGCCGCCGCCGCCGCGATCTCTATGGTGCCGGCCCAGCGCCGCCGCCAGCCTTGCGGCAGCGCCGCCCGCGCGCCGCGCCTCCCCGCCATGGCGCCCGGGCCGCAGCGGCGCTGAGGTGAGCTGCCGCCAGCGGGGACGGGACGGCGAGGTGTTTGCCGCCGCCGCCTTCGGAGTTGGTCGGTGGAGGGGAGGGAGGGGAGACTGTGGAGAAGGCGATGGCCGCCGGGCGGCGGGAAGGCGCCTGGTGCCCGCTCCCGGCCCTCTGGCGGTGGTTGGTGAAGGCGGCGGGTAAACAGCGCGGGGCTGAGCGGAGGAGCCGGTGCCGGTCGGGGCTGAGCGGAGGAACCGGGGCTGCCCCTGTAAGGGGAAACCTGGCAGAGAAGAAAGCGCGTGGCGTCTCGGGACTCCTCCGTTTCTTGGCGAGCTCGGAATAATCCCAGGAGCTACGTATTTAAGCTTGAGGTTTGCCCGGGTTGTTTTATTGGGAGGTTTTGGTCGCCTGGCGGCAGCTCAACAGGCACTTCGGGACTCGGTTCTTGACGTGGCCCTGGCTCCCTCAGCAGGTGCGGGGTCCTGCCCCGGCACATCTCCCGCATCGGTCCTTGTCGGCTTCTGTTTGCCTGATACCGTCTTGCAATTACGTTTTAGGCAAAAGCGGTAATTCGATAGCAGCGACGTTGTCTTTCCCAGAGTTTCTCTAATACCTTAACGAGAAATAACAGTTAAATCCTCATCTTCCTTATTCCCGTCCCTTTCTTCTGTTTTCTGTCCTTATCGTATCTCTGCAATGTGAAAAGTGTTCTTGTCCATGGAGGGGGTTTGGAACTGGGTGATTTTTAAGGTCCCTTCCAACCCCTTCTGTGATTCTGTGACTACCTTCAGAATGTATCCAAGTTCTGCAAAATTGGAGTTCATCCTTCAGGGATGGAGTGCTCAAGCCTGTCAGTGGCAGGTGAGTGGCAGCAGTGTGATGGAGTTCTGGGGAAAGGGAGAGAGAGTCCTTCCAAATGTGTTTCCCTACTTCCAGCCTAGTTTGTGCAAAAGGCAAGAGTGATCAGGCAATCACAGTGTAAACTCATCTTCAAATATAGACTTTCTGTATGATTTTTTGCAGATTGCTTCATTTCTTATATCTCATTTCTCTTTTTATAAAGTGAGAGATTCACACGTGCCTACTTACTAAACAAAGTCATTTTGTTTGAGGTATCTCTGTTAGACAGAACCTGTGACGGAAAGTTGTGGCTTTGCTGTTATCCAGTGGATCTGCATGTGGCATGAAGAGGGTCTGGGCTGAATTTAGGAAAGATTGCAAATGCCTTGTCAAGTGCAGTTGTTCTTCATATCTGCAATTTATTTTTAAATACTCTGCTCTTTTACACTGAGCACTGTAGTAGTCTTGCATATGCCTTAAGGGAAATGGACAGACTGTTCAACTGGATGATGGGATAGACCTCAATCCATTTTTAAACTGGATGTAATGTTTTTAATAGCTTTTTTCCTCTCTTACTAATTAGTCTGATAATTCAGTAATACATAGGACTTTTAGAACATCGAACAGAACTTATTTTTCTTAGAGCGAGTGTTTAGTAATGTCCTAATTCAGCAGCCCTTATCAACGTTTATTGGTAGCTATGGGCTCAGAAAGATTAGGTACAGTTACTATATTACTCTGTTGTACTCTGCTAGGGTCATCTTTGAATGAGGTGTTCAGAGTAATTGCAGTTATTCAGAGAAACGTTTGTTAAGCCAAAATGTCTTGATGTTGCTCATATGCTAGAAATTATAGTCTTTTCTTCATGTTTTTATTTACTTCAATCTAGCACTTGCCTGCACTGAACCATATATCTTTATAGTATAAATTCATGTTTTCCCCACCCTGCTCCCCAAACTGCCAGGTCCATATCGTATCTTGCATGCAAAGAGGACTGCCTCTTTCTGACCTGGTCATTATCCTTGAGAAACTGTTGAAACCTTAGGAAAATGGCAAGTTTGGTATGGTTTTTTGTTTAGAAATTACAGTGCAGAAAGTTGCTTAATACATTAAAGTTTATCCCAAGAACATATGAACACTTAATTTTAAGTTAATGCCCAATATATTTTCTAGTTTAATCCAGTTATTGTTGCATGAAAATACTTGAATTTACATTCTTACCTCATGCAATCTTATGTATTTGTAATTTAAATGCATTGTCGAGTGTTTTGAAATTATCGTTTCATCCTAATTAATTAATGTTTTTTGAAATAAGTCAGAGAAGAAATCAAGAGGGATTACCTGTTTGATTGGATTCCAGCCTATGCTCATTAATTGTATGGGGCAAAAACACCAGTAAAGAGATATTTTCTTCTTAATGATTCTAGATGTCTTTTGCATTTGCTTTTATTTGGCTTCATTTAAAGTGTGCTGGTTTGGATTTGTTTTTTTTTTTTTTATAGTTTGTATTGAAGCATTAGTCTTTCAGTGTGATTTTGCTACATACTAACCACTTACCCCTAGTAAATACTGACAAGTATTTTGTAATGTTGTGTTAATACTTCCTGGACCTCAGTTTCTCAAACTCTTATGCCCATACTGCATTTTAAGCACAGATTTAGTAGAATTCCCATCTTGCATAGAAAAACCCCAAGGGATATGTGGATGGAAATTTGCAAGTTCATAATTTTTCTTCTAGTAGTGATACTTACAATTAGCGTCTCCTGTTTGGCTGAGAATGCAGATTAAGTTTGTTAGCATATAATTGTTTCAGAAACCCTTTATCTTTCTATTTTATTCACCATATTTCATTTTATCATTAACTCATTGTAAAATTTGATGTCCAGACCAATAATATTGATTGATCTTAATTGATCAATAATAATGACTCATTTTAATATTGATTGTTCGTTTTTTTTTAATTATGGTCTATTGTAAGGCTTACCTGTTGTTCAAGTATTGTTTTAATTTGTTTTATTCAGCATACTTTAGTAATCTTGCTGTAATACTTTGGATGGTGACCAAGGAAAATCGTAGAAGGAGTGATAAGCGATTTCTTCAGAAGTGGTATAAGTGCTGTGCACTCAGAAAAATAGTCTCTAGGAAAAATTATTCCTTAAAAGTCACCCAGCAAGTACCCTCATTCTTTTGTCCTGTTCCCTTGTTATCCGTACTGTCCAAGCCCAGGCATACACAAAGGAAATGTCACAAGAACTAAAAAAGCAGCATTTAATCCTATGCCACAATCTGGTTTTACATCCAGTAAGTTTACAGCCTGTGAGTTGTATCGGATGTCTTCTTTCTAAGTGAAAAATCTGTTTTTACAGTGAAGTCAGTAATTTTGTATTTAGAGCCAGCATGCTTTATAAATGTTAATTTACTACTTTAGTATGTATAATCTGTTGTCAAATGGTTGGACACTTGGATTGGGTCAGGAAGGGAGGGAGCGGTTTGGCTGGGGAGTATATAATTGCTGTTTGACCAAGCTATTAGTAGTAAGGGAAATAAAAATTCAGGTTCCTTGGAAGCCTGTCGGCTCCCTGTCACAGTGTACCTTCCAGCCTAGCACTGAAAACCTGGTTAACGGGGAATTACTATCCATTAGAAGTGGACTAGATCAGTTGTGGAGATCACAGGAGAGTGAGTGCTCAGGTGCCAATTAAGTGAAAGTTACCAGGTTAGTTCTCCTTTGAGACCCTTTCTGAGCACCTGCTGTATGGTCATGCGTGTTAAATAACCTTATTTGGAAAAAAATGTTAAACTGCTCCTCCTTTGCTATTGTTGAGTTGTTATAACGTGCTTTTTAATAGGAAGGCATTTTCACATCAGATGCAGATTGACTTTGCAGACTTGTAAACTGCAGCAAAGTTCACAGCTGACAAAAGAGCCATTGAGCACAAAAGTAAACATTTTTAAATGAGCTGATGCTTTCAATTCTATCCCTACTGATGCTAATAGCAGTGTCCATGTCTTATTTTCCCTTTTAATGAGTACTAAGCAGCATTATTTTTGACACTTTTCTTGCAGAGGCAAAAGGTTCTGTAGTGTGATGACTGTTGCATAAGCTGTGTGTTGTAAGGCATTTTGGCAAGGTTACAAACTTTCTCACTGTGTGCTATAACTGTTCTGTGTATACAGAGCAGCTCAGTCCCTAGGGCTATCAATCTGGCATCTTTCATCAGCATTAAATTTACTGCAAATATTTTTTGTGTGTATTTTAAAAAATGCTAATAGGTACATCCTCTGCTCCTCTCAGAGTTCCTCTTAACTGAGTTCTGATGAGCACATTCTGCTGACTCTCAAATTTACTCAGCCCTTGTTTGTATGTGTATCTTATCATATGTATTTGAACGCTTTGGCAATGTTATCTTGCTCAAGAGCTTGTCATGCTAAAGATTTTTTTATTCTTTTTATTTATCTACTTACTGTTAAACTCTGTCTGCAGTTGTGTTGCTAACTTATAAGGAAAGTGTAGAGGAGAAATCATGCTCATGTCAAATATTTCTGTAGAGAAATTTGGTGTGTCACCCACTTGCTTTTTAGGAACAGAGTTGCCAAGGAGTGTGAAGTTTTTTCTACTGTTGTTTCTATACACCGATTCATGTGTCCAGACTGAATTACTAATGTGTGACCTTATAGTGTGAGCTTTAACACTGTTTTTTCCATCTGTGGGTTAACTTTTAATGTTCTTGTTTTTTTTTTTTTTTTTTTTGGAAAAGTAATATTGCACTACAGGGCAAATTGAGATTCATTCAAAATAACTTTGTTTTTTTGAAAAAAGCAAACCAATCCTGCTATTTGTTTTATCTTTATAATATGAGCACGATAGGAAAATTTGTAGGCTCACACGAGGGATATGTCACCTAAATAACATGGAAATTTATAGTGTACATTTTGGAGGTTTTTTCCTAATGGCTAAAACTTAAATTTTTGTGTGCTTTTAGCCTCAAAGTGGGGGCATGATCATCTTACCACTTTAGACTGACATTTCAGCTGGACCCATGTCACAGTTCAGATGCTTTTTTGTTTTGTTGTTAGTACTACAGTTGACTAATAGCAAAATAACAGTTTGGAGCCATCTGTCCTGAAACTCACAAGTTTGTGAGTGGTTCGGTAGTGTTTTGGCATGTTCCTTTATTCATGTCTTTCTAAAAAAAAAGTGGCATTCACAGTGCAAAGCTTACGTGTTTGATCACAGGAATATTTTATGACAGCTGTAATATTACCTCTTATCCAATGTTAGTTTGATGGCTGCTTAGTTTCTTATGTGGATTTCTCTTCTTCTCATGGAAGATTATTAAAGCCTAGCATTACATCACTGAAATATGACGTCAATACAAGGAGAAATAGTAAGCATTCAGTGTTTCTATAGGCTGTAAATCTCCTGTGTTGGTACATTTAAGTTATCTTAATTTAGTTTTCACCCTCTTAGAGTACTGATGCTAGGTTTTATTAACGTTTGTGATGTTCGGGGCTTTCTAATTGAAAGATTTTTTTTAAATGGAAATGACTACTTAAAATGGCCTTGATGAAAGAGTTTTCTAAAAACCTGATTTAAAACAAATTGGATCTCTTTACAGGCTCAGGTATTACAAAGATACATTCAAATTCTAAAGGAAAAAATTATAACTGTGCATTCCAAGATTTGTTAATCAAAAGTATGTGTAAATTATTAGAGACAGCTCATACAACCAGTATCTATTCACACTACTAGAGCTGAAATGAATTACCTTAATAAGGCTTGTGTTGGAAGGGGGAGAGTGGAAAGGATACTCAAGGCTAAAGTCAGTTCTGGGTTAAAGTGGTGGCAACTTTAACTTCAATCAAGTTACAGGAGGGATTCATTTGGGGGGGCATTATGATGCATTTAACACGGACCTTTCCTGGTTTACGTGTTCACTCATGCATTTAAGGCCAAAAGACTTGACCAAATATAAGTGTCTGTTTTGTACCTATTCACGGTCCTTGTGTACTCCTCTTTACCAAAATATCCATTTCACAGTCTCTTTAACGTACTCATCTTTGTTGTACTCCTGTGAAATAAAGCAGTATTTTGTAGTTGTTAAATGCATTAAGGGTGATGTAACAGTTTTACTGACTTCATGGAGAAGGTTCAGAGCAAAGAAAGAATTCGATCTCAGACATTTTTACCTAACATTGAATAATGCAGAAACTAGACCATCCTTCCTTTCTGAACTATAAAACCAACTGATGCAACATTTTGGTAGAGATGTTGGATATTCTAATTTTCTAATGATGACAATTATTGAAGGTGTAACAATTAGCTCTTTTCTTAATTTACACTCTGACTAGACCTGCAGATTTGATAACAGACAGATTGCAGGTTTGTAATACTGGCAGACAAGAATAGCTTCATAAATTTTATGGAACAAACTTCCATTCTATTTGTCATTTCTTCTGGCCTTGGTATGGTTTACAACCTAACTGAATATTTTGACCACGCTAATTTTCTTTGTATTGATGAAAGCTGTTGAATTTGCTTATCCCTCAAATGGGATTATTATAAAGTATGGAATTCAATCTCTCTATGAAATTCCACTGTTAGAAAGTCTTGAACACTTGTTTCTTCTGATGGGCAGTTTTTAGATAATTGCCTCATCATGCATCTCCAATTTAAGGCACTGTATTCTGTCATTTCTGCCTTTTTATATATATTTAAAGTTGTAACCTGAGAGCATGAGATATTTTAGATCATTCTGCATTTTTTGCTACCTCTTATGATGTGGTAGGAAGTATCAGCTTTCTCAGGTCCTGATAAATTAAAGATTTGGCTAAAAGTGAAAGAGTGAACTGATTAGTTCTAAAAATAATTTGTACTGATTTGAAGGACTTACTTTTTTCTTAGAGTAAAAAAAAAAAATTCCATCCTAGAAACACTTATATTTGTCTGGTAGGAAGCTTTTGTCTTTGTTATACTTTGTAATTAAAGTTGTACACATATTCTTAAGTGTAACAACAATCTGGGAGTTGTTCAATTAGAAGGAAAGTATAAAAATCAAAAAGGCAAATTGCTACTCCCTGTAAGACTTAAAAGGAGATTCATGCATCTCATGACAGGACCAGTTACTCAGAGATTATTCTTGACCAATGTTTGCCTAGATTGTTTATAAGAATGCTGCAGTGATAGGAGTTCTCCATCCTCCTAAACATCTAGAAGCTGTGCTGAAGCACATGGAGGATGGGGAGGTTATTAGAGGCAGCCAGCATGACTTCACTAAGGGCAAGTCCTGCCTGACCAACCTAATGGCTCTCTATGATGGGGTAACCACATCAGTGGACATGGGAAAACCAACAAATGTGATCTATCTGGACTTTTGTAAAGCCTTTGACACAGTCCCCCACAACATCCTTCTCTCTAAATTGTAGAGAGATAGATTTGATGGGTGGACTGTTAGATGGATAAGGAATTGGTTAGATGGTCGCATTCAGAGAGTAGTAAACAGCTCAATGGCCAGATGGAGATCTGTGACAACTGGTGTCCCTTAGGGGTCCATACTGGGACCACTGCTGTTTAATATCTTCATCAATCATATAGACAGTGAGATCAAGTGCACTCTCAGCAAGTTTGCAGATGGCACCAAGCTGAGTGGTGTAGTTGCCACGCTGGAAGTATGGGATGTCATCCAGAGGGACCTGGACAGGCTGGAGAAGTGAGACTGTTAGAACCTTGTGAGGTTCAACAAGGCAAAATGCAAGGTCCTACACCTGGGTCAGGGCAATCCACTGTTTCAGTAGAGAATGGGGAATGACATGATTGAGAGCAGCCCTGCGGAGAAGGATTTGGGGGTGCTTATTGATGAGAAACTTGACATTAGCTGGCAATGTGTGCTCACAGCCAAAAAGATCAACCATATCCTGGGCTGCATCAAAAGAAGCATGACCAGCACATCAAGGGAGGTGATTCTCTCCGTCTGCTCCTCACTTGTGAGACCCTCATCTGGAGTACTGTGTCCAGTTCTGAAATCTCCAGTATAAGAAGGATAGGGAACTGTTGGAATGGGTCCAAGAGGTGGGCTACAAAGGTGATCAGAGGGTTGGAGTATATCTGCTGTGAGGACAGGCTGAGAGAGCTGAGCTTGTTCAGCTTGGAGAAGAGAAGACTCCAAGGAGATCTCATAGCAACCTTCCAGTACCTGAAGAGCGCCTACAAGAAAGCTGGGGAGGGACTTCTTAGAAGGACATGCAGTAATGAGGGGGAATGTCTATACATTGGAGGGGGGAAGATTTGGACGGAATATTAGGAAGCAATTCTTCTCAATGAGGGTGGTGAGACCCTGGAAGAGGTTGTCTAGGGAAGTTGTGGATTCCCGATCCCTGGAAATGTCCAAGGCCCAGTTGCATTGGCCTTGAGCAACCTGGCCTAATGGGAGTTGTCCCTGCCCGTAGCAGGGGGATTGGAACAGGATGATTTTTAAGGTCCCTCTAACCTAAACCATTCTTTGATTCTGTGATTCTATAATGGTCTATTCTACTTCTTTTCTACCCTGGCTGAGAGATATTCTGGTGTTCTGCTGTACACAAGAACAAAAAGTAATCACATCAAATGGTGGGGTCCTCTTTTATTCTTATACTATTCAATGAAATTAGTCGTAGTGAAGCTTTAAAACCAGAACTTTTCAGACACTTAGAAGGCTGACCATTGTGTATTTTGAGTGCTGAAAAAGAGCTTGTTTGTGAGAAATTTTTGTCTGAACTCTGTTGTATGTTCTAATAAAAGATACTTTTTGTTCCTAGACAAACTTCTTGTATTTGGCTGCTGACTGAAACAAATTTTTATAGTAATGTTAAATGTGTAAGAGTAGATAATGCCTGGCAGTATGTGTTTATCATTGTTTATTAAAGCTGTGAATAAGAGGAGGTTTAGTAGTTGAAAATAGCATGTGGAGCTTCCTCTCAAAACCTCATTATTCGTGCAGTTTATAGATATTAAGATCATCATGCCCTTAAATGCCTCTTGAGAAGTGTCACTTCGGTGTTAGAAATAGCCAAACCACTTGTGTTCGTGCTTATATGTTTTTGTAAATTCGGTGAAATTAGATAAACCACTTCTGGATCTGAATACTGCTTGGAGAACAGCAGGCTCAACATGTTTGAAGTGACAGACCTCCTAAACCATGTATCTGACACAGAAGAAGAAAACATGTATAAAGTTATTTTTACCCCTAGTATATTATTTCAGAGCCAAACATGGAGCAGACTGAACAGTCAGAAGGTTGCTAATGAGATTCTCTCATAGCAAGGCTGTCCAGTAATGGGATTGTACATAGGACTGTCTTTTGTGAAATAATAAACTACTAACGAGTTCATTCTATAAGGCCAAAAAAAAAAAAAGACAAAGCTCCTGTAATGGTACAGAAAATAAAATTCCTAGGTACTGTCTTTATTAACCTGTCCTTAAACCTGAGACTTGCATAATTTCTTCCTTAAAAAGGATGAGGATTCCACATCTCTGGACACCCTGTTTGGTTGGTTGTATGGTAACCTTTTGCAGGCTGAGTAACTATTTACCACGTATAGTGCTGTCCCGTCCTTTCTATAGCTCTTACTTCACTGTAATCTAGGTTCTGTTATTTGTGTACATCTTGTTTTGTATATGTTGTGCACAAAACAAAAATGCATGGCTGTAATTCACCTGGTCAACAAATCACTTGTACCTGTAACACTGACTGTATCATATCTCAGGAGAAAAGACATTTGGACTCAGTCAGTTTTCTGTTTGGTGTCTCTTTATGAAATGTTTTTCATCAGAACAGAATGACTAGGTCTGTTTCACACAGATGTATTTCATTGTGAACCTGAAGATCCAGAAGTCCATGGGAGCTGATGAGATGCATTCACAGGTCCAAAGAAAACTGCCAGGTGAAGTAGCTAACCCACTGTCCGTCATATCTGGGAGTCATGGCAGTCCAGTGAAGTTCCCACTGACTGGAAAAAGGGAAACACAACTCCTGTTTTTAAAAATCAAAGAAAGACAGGCCCAAGGAAATACAGGATGGTCAGTCTCACTTCTGTGCCTGGCAAAATCATGGAGCAGATCCTCCTGGAAACTCTGCAGTGGCACATGGAAAGTAACGAAGTGATTGGTGGCAACCAACATGGCTTTACTAAGGGCAAATCATGCCTCACAAACTTGGTGGCCTTAAACAACAGGACTGCAGTGTCAGTGGACACGGGAAGAGTAACTGACATCATCTACCTGGACTTGTGCAAAGCATTCGACACAGTCCCACACTACATTCTTGTCTCTTAATTGGAGAGACACTGATTTCATGGATGGGCCACTCAGAATAAGGAATTAGCTGGATGGTCACAGTCAGAGTTGTGGCCAACAGCTCAATGTCCAAGTGGAGACCAGTGATGAGTGGTGTTCCTCCGTGGTCAGTATTAGGACCAGTGTTGATTATCATCTTTATTAGAAACATGGACAGTAGGATTGGATGCACCCTTGGCAAGTTTTCTGATGACACCAAGCTGTGTGGTGCGGATGACACACTGGATGGAAGGATGCCATGCAGAGGGACTTTGACAGTCTTGAGAGGGAGGCCTGTGCAAACCTCATGAAGTTCAGTAAGGCCAAGTGCAAGGTCCCTGCACCTGGGCTGGGACAATCCCAAGAACAGATACAGGCTCAGTGGAAAATGGATTGAGAGTAGCCCTGAGGAGAAGGTTTTGGGAGTGCTGGTGGATGAAAAGCTCAACGTGAGCCAGTAAAATGTGCTTGCAACCTAAAAAGCCAATCTTCTACTGGGCTGTATCAAAATAAGTGTAACCAGCAGGTTGAGGGAAGTGATTCTGCCCCTCTACTTTACTCTTGTGAGACCACAGCTGGAGTAATGCATTAAATTCTGAAGTCCTTAGCACAGGAAGGACATGAGTTTGTAAGACCCAAGTCCAAAGGAGAAGCACAAAGATAATTGGAAGTCTGGAGCACCTCCCATATGAGGAAAGGCTGAGAGAACTGTTCTTGTTCAGCCTGGAGAAGAGAAGTCTCTGGGGAGACCTTATAGCAGGCTTCCAGTTTTTAAAGCGGACCTACAGGAAAGCTGAGGAGGGGCTCTTCATCAAGGAGTGCAGTGATAGGACAAGGGGTGACTGGTTTAAGCTGAAAGAGGGGAGATGAGATTAGACATTACGAAGAAATTGTTTACATGAGAGTGACAAGGTATTGGCAGATATTGGCCAGACAAGTCGTGGATGCCCCATCCCTGGAGGTGTTCAAGGCCGGGTTGTTTGAGGCTTTGAGCAACATGATCTAGTGGAAGGTGTTCCTGCCCATGCAGGGGTGTTGGAACTGGATGATCTCTTAAGGTTCCTTCCAACCCAAACCATTCTATGATTATATGGTTCTATGTTTTATTCTAAAAGATATGATGTCTCCTGTTTGTTGTAGTGAATTTCATGTTACTCCTTTTGGAACACTTACTACTACAATTAATTTTGAATGAAATCCTCAGGAGTACTTCTGACTACTTCTAACTGCAGACTTTATGTATCTATTGTGTTTTATCATCAAAGTTAATGAAAAGATTGAGTAGAAGCAACACCAAGAACCAATCTGAAAGGCATATTCAATGTGAGTAGAACAATATAGGTGATACAGTGGGGAAACTGACTTCCAAAGAATTAAAAGACATAAGTCTCTCTAATTAAGATAGCATAATTAATTAGCATGAAAATGAGAGAGGGAAAATAGTGTCTTTGGCAGAGGAGTTATATGGAGGCAGTCAAATGGAGTAAAAAAATATTTGCCATAACTTTCTTGAATGTTGGAGCCTTTTTAGCCTTTTGCCAGCAGATGTGGCATTACATTCTTGATTTGTTCTGTAAGATACTTCTGAGATCAGTAAATTACTGTGCTGTATATTCAGTAAACATTCACAAAACCCACCAACTTTCCAGGACAGAGAAACTGTGTTAGTATAAGAGTTTGGAGTTGTGGTGTGTGTTTGTGAATTTGGGCCCTCCTAATGCTCTCTTCAAATTTCAGCTGTGCCGGGTCAGAAGGGTCCCAGTTCGTCCTTTTTTTCCCAGAATACGATCCAAACAACTGTATTTAAGGTTATGTTTCCTTAGTAAGGATAGATGGGATAAAGGCTCTGTACACACACAAAAACAAGCACCTACAGAACTTGTTGGAATTATATGAAGTTATGTGAAGTACGTGAAAGAGAACACTGAAGAGCACAAGCTTTTTAAGATTGAGATTGATTTAAAAAGAAGTGAGTGTGAGTGTACATCACATTTCTGTGATGTATATACTGCTTGTCGTAGTGCAAATAAACATATAACTAATTTCTTCAATGATGACTTTGTCTGTTAGCCACTTGGAAAGTATTTTCCATCTTATTTTTTATTTGTGGTATAATCACCATGATTATATGTGCCAATTGCGTGAATCTGTTCAGCAACTGGAACTGAACCACTTTAATTTATCGGCACCCTTTAACAGAGGTCAGCACAGTTGTACTCGGTGTTTATCTTTTATTTCCATTTTGGGCAACCAGTGAAGGGAAGAAAGATGTGCCTAGGAAGAAATAAAGGTTTTCTCTTAGTGTGTCAGTTGTGTGTACAATTCCTTTCAATGGCAAAATAGTAAATACAGTAACTGCATGTTAATGATCTGATAATTATAGTTCAAATCACTAATGCTCTTAATTCCATTTCTGTTTACAAATAAGTGTTTCTGCTTATGTTCTTAGACAGAAAGTAGACTACACTGTCGCAGAATTCAGCTTCACTTTGGTACCTGCCTGTTGCCTTTGTAAATACAATGGTAGATAGCAACGCTGAAAAACAGGGAAAAAAATCCCAGTTTCATCAGGGTGGGGTCATCCTTTTTAAAGATCAAGGACAAGACTGTTCTAAACTCTTTGAATGAGCATTTTCTGGACTTTCATAAGCATTGTAGAAAGGAATAGATATTCAGGGCTACTTTTATTTTGGAGAAATACTGAGTTTCAAACAACAAACTAAGATTGATCTGTGCTAGCTGCAGTTACTCTCCAGCCTCTCAGCTGTAGGGGACTATCATTTTAGCCACATGTTACAAGGAAATGAGTTAATATTTTCTATCAGAATGTTAACTTCCTTTGTAGAAAATGTCACTTGTCAAAAGCGGCTTTTCATCAATATGTGCAGTCTAATAGGAAACACCTTGTTCAAGTGCATGCATGTTTCTGTTTCCCTATGATAGCTGTTGAAAGGATAAAATGTTGTCTACTGATAGAAGCAAGAGAGTGGTGGTAGGACATCCTGATTTTTAATTACTGCTGTTTAATTCCTTGTTGGCTTTGGGCAGTCTACTTCTATGTCTTTTGTTTGATATGTCATCTAATCTATGAACTAGGGAGGGCAGCAGTAGTAGTTATTTCATATACCAGGAAGAGTAAAATGTGAACCTTTGAAGTTTAATGTGCTGTTTGGAAATTTTTTTTAATGATTTAGAACAGTTATCAAGACATAGCATAGCACTAGTGCAGTGTCTGTTAAAAGTATCTTCTGGTTCTGATTCTTGCTGGTCTGATTAAGGTTTATCCTCCTCTTAACTTTTCATGTCATTATTAACTCTCTTTGACAGAAAAAGGCTTGATTAAAGAGTATCCTTCTAATGAACAGGTGCATTCTCCAGTTATGTATCTCTGTATTCTTTGTCTCTGTGGTGCTCAAGGTAAACCAATTCTCTTATTTGGTTGACAGAGGAAAATACAACTTGTATCTTTAGTGTGCAGTTCATTATTCTTCTGGGGTAGAATATAGTATTTCCATTGGAAGGAACCCACAATGATCATCTGGTTCAACTGCCTGACCAATATAGAGCTGATCAAAATTTAAAGCATGTTATTAAAGGCATTGGTCAAATGTCCCTGAAACACTGACAGGCTAGAGGCATCAACCAACTCTCTAGGCAGTGTTCCAGTGTTTGACCACTCTCTTGCTAAAGAAATGCTTCCTAATGCCCAGTCTAAACTTCCCCTAGTGCAGCTTATATGTTACAGGATAGGCAATATTTTTTGTTAGGCTAGTGTGGCTGGAAATGGTTAATGAGTTCTTCAGGCTGGAATTAAAGATGGAGTTGTCCTGTTTGGTGCTGACTCTTGCTTTTATGTTGTTCAGCTGGTGGTGGCTTGTCACTCTGCATGTTCCCCTGGAACTCCTAGAACATTTTTCTTGACAATACTGGCACACAGTCCTTGTAACCTACCCTGGCATGTGCTAATCTTTACAGAGCACATGCAAACTGAAGCATTTTCTAAGGCTAAATGTAGCTGCCCAGGTCTTGCTTGTAAAACCAGTAAAACAGTATTTTAAGGAAGCATACAGGAGTACTGCAGTGGTGAAGAAGTAAGCTTTTACTAAGAAGGGGTAGACTACTAAAGATGATGTTTACATGCTTCCTGGCAACTGTTGGCTCAGCAAAATTAATGTTAAGAATAAAATCTTTAGAAATAAGCTCTTCAGGAATGCTAACAAAATATTTAGGCACAGGTATAGAGGGCAGTCACTGAGGGCCAGAACAATTGAAAGTAGTGAAGAAAAAGGAGTGAACAATTAAGATTTATAGCTGTGAAGTTTCTGCTGGCTGTGCACCCTAACAGTCAGCATAGATGGTCAGCAACAATTGCACTAACTGGTGTGTGCATGAGCACAGGATAGTTTCTGTGAAGTCCTCTTCAGTTCTGCAGTCTGGCATCCTTCTTTTTCATTCCTTTCTAATCCTGCAAATGGAAAAAGAAATGGAAGGAAATTTTAGAGTTTACTTAGGCTGACTCTGCATGCACATTTGACTTCAGAACTTGGTGTGTGAGTGAGTGCTTGCTAAGATGGATGTATGATTTACATAGGTTTTCCCCCACTCAGAACTAGCAAATATGATTTTTACTATGAGCATTTTAACAAAGATTATTTAAAACCTTGTACAAAAAGCAGATATAAGAGGAATTTTCTCTTCATGATGTAGCCAGTGTCTAATCAAAGATCCTACTGGTCACAGTTGTAGACTCGTAGGCTGGTCAAGGTTGGAAGGGAGCTCTGGAGACTGTCCAGTCCAACCCCCTGCTCAAAGCGAGGTCAGCTAGAGTGTGTTGCTCAGGTTCATGACCAGCTGGGTTTTGAATACTTCTGAAGAAGGCACCTCCACAACCTGTTCTGGGCAGCACCATTCTAGTGTTCAGGCAAGGCAACATGTTCCAGTGTTCTATCACCCTTAAAAGTAAAGCTTCTTTTTATTGTAAGAAAAGCTTAAATACTGGTAAAATATTGAAAATGTCTGGAGACATCCTTCAGGTCATCTCCTGACCTAAAACAGTTATATCTTATAAGACAGCTAAGCATATCAATAAATGCTTGCAACTGTAAGCAAGTGTTTATCCTGTCAGGTTATTTATCCATATCTGGAGATTGTCTGTATATTATCTCTTGTTACAGGACAGATTTATATGACAAGATAATTAAACGTACAAACCAGCTGCAGCAAAACTTATCAATTAATTCTCACATTATATTTATAATTATTTTCTTGTATTCAATTTGTGTCCATAGCCCACTGGATATTACTGAGAAGAGTCTGACTCAGTCATCTTTTATTTGTTCCTGTCACGTTTAGCCTAGTGAAGACAGTTTTCCAAAACTGCCTTTTCAATTGAAGGAAAGGAGAGGAAGCTGATGTAGGAAGCTTGTCTAAGGTCTTCTAGAATACAGGGCTGTTTGCTGATTCTTTTGGCTTTGCTGTTTAAAATATGTAAACTAATTCTAATGAAATGCACTTGATGGAGCTGGAGCTGTATTTTATCTGTACACTAAGTTAAACCAGCAGTATTGTCATGTTTCCAAAAGCTAGGGATAGGAACTGATACAACATTAGTCCTGTGTAAGTACTGTGTAACTCTGCTGAGTTTCCTGCAGTATTTATGAGAGTTGCATGTTCACAAAAAGGGAAAATTGACCCCCACTGAGAGTAGGTGGAGGATTAGGGGATTTTGTTAACAAACCGTCTGCCTCTAGGTACACTGAAGACATGTTGGCTGTTTTCTTGAAATTAAAGTGACGATCTGAGTCAATAAACAGGTTCTACTTGCATCTAATTCTTGTAACATAGTTAATATTTCTATACTTTAAGACTGAAGCGGTTGATTACCATTTGAAAGAATTTCATGGCTAACATGATTCTTTATTGTCTGGCATTAAGTACAAGGTTATATATCCATTGTTACAAATGCTTCTTCTGGTTTTATATTTTAGGTCTAAAAACATTTGGAGGGAGATTAAGTGGTTCAACAAGTAACGCTCTAATGGATGGCAGAGAACTTCCACCAAATGATCTACAAATAGACTCAAAGGACAGTCGTCCTGCTGACTATAGGGTGGAAAGCTTGGCAACTCACTTGGTTTCTTCAGCTGATGAAAATGAAAATCAGCTTGACAGTGATGGGAATGAGGTTCTGACCTGTAGTAGCATTGCTATGGGACGACAGGATGATGGTGAGCAGGACAGCATCAATAATAATGAGAATATGGGCAACAGAGACTGTGCCCCAAGCTGTAAGGAAGGTGAGGCTGAGACAAGATCTGTAAACGTCCATATGCAACCCCAGCTGGAGGAAAAGCCTATTACAGAAAAACAGCTAGGAGGAAAAAGAAGTCCAAGAAGTAAAAGAAGCTCCAGTAAAAAATCTAAAGGTACTTTATAAAAAATATTTTTGTACTGTTTGCTTAAAATAATAACACTGTAGTTCTAATCTGTAAAATAAAAAGAAAGATGTATTTTAGATGTCATACTAATTATTTTTAAAATTTCACTGAAGTTGGGTTGGGGGGTGGGGATTTTTTTTGTTTGTTTTTTTTTTTAAGGGAAGGGGGAAGTGGGAATGGAAAACTTAATAGTCCTAAATCAGATTCAATTCTGGATGTTTTCACCTTCTGTATTCCAACATTGGCTGTGCAGCAAATGGACCATATAAAGGAAACATGACTAGAGGGAGATACAGAGTTTCAGTATAGATTTTGAAATCAGAATAGGCAGGAATTCAGGCAATATGATTTAGTTAATTTAAATATTGTCATTGAGTGCAAGATTTTGGTGCCTTAATCCAGTGCCAAGATTTGAAATCTTGTTATGAGCTTATCTTGGCCTGCTGCTGCCAGATTTTAGTTTTCAAAGCTTAATAGATAATGGATAATGGATGGATAATGGACTGTTCAGCAAATGTGTTTCTACCAATTTTTTATGTCACTTCTCCTTTAGATTTTTTGGATATGAATTGGATAGGGAAAATGTGAATGTTTGTTACATGTTCTTCCATTTTTGAATGAGTAGGATTCGTCTGCATCAATTTCATGTGTTATATTATTTTCTTGCAATAAATTGTAAAGCTTATGTGTTGCAGTGCTGCAAATATATTGATTAAAATCAGTGTGCTTCATTGCATAGGTATCTTTGAAAATTGCTTGGAACAACTGAATTATGCCTGCCTTTTGGGGTTCCTCTCCCCCACACTCCCCGTGGGTTTGGGGTTTTTTTCATCTAAAGTCTGAGAAGACAGAGTATTTGGCTACTTAAAATAGTTTTAAAATACAGTTTTCCAGTAAATGACAAATCTTTTATGGCCTAATCTTAAAACTCATAATGATATTAAAGGATTATAAAAGAGGTAAAGAAAGGAAAGGAAAAAGACCTTGCATTCCATGTCTTACAGGCAAATACTTGTACGTACAGGCCAAATCTAGAAAAGAAAAATTATATTTTCTATTAAAGATAAGAAGATTCTGAAATCTGTTTTTATAGGAAGTGTAAGTTATTGAATGATGCAGAAAGTAATTCAGTGTATATTTCAGCTGTATTTTTAATGTTTAAAAACAGAAGAGAATAATTAAAACAAGGGATTGGCAGAATTATCTGAGAACCAGTCATCTGTATGATGGGAATAACAAAAAACAAGTTGATTTAATGTGTTACAGATGTGTGGACAGAAATATCTGAAGCATAATGAGAGGAAGAAAAGGATACATTCAGCCAAACACTGAAAGTTAAACTCTGTCTGTGTTCTCTCTATTAGTTAGTGTTCTTGTTGATAAACAAAATCACCTGGTGCAGAAGCACCAAGAAAAATGGACTGTACACAGCAGGTGGTAATTTTAAGGCAAAAAGCAGGAAGCTGAAATATAGAAAATTCCATGGAAAAATGTAGACACAAAAAGCACAGCAGAGGATGCAAAAATGCAAAGGATGCCTACAAAACTTTTAAGTGTTTTCTGTGAACAATCTCTCGCTAATTAATACAGAACCTTGACTGTTATAGAAAGAAGATCAAAAGATAACCCTACACTATATCTCCTGCTGCTTAGGGGCTAATTTACATTTAGCGCTCAAAGTATTCTTACGTGATGGTTCTCCTGTTTACATACAGTGCAATGGCTGTTACAATTCTTGATATTGTATAGGTCTTTGTTTTAGTGAGAAATCCTCCTTTCAGTTTTTAACACCAGCTATTTTAAATAATTCCCAAGAATCCCTCTACATGAGAGAACCAAACTAGCGTTCTTGTCTTTATACCAACTCAGAGATAAAGGAGAGAATGATCAAACCAGAAGATCCCTGAATGGGTGACAGCAGAGCATCATGGAAGCAAGTTGGCATCACAACTAAATACTTGCATGGCATGCGTTATGGTGTTATTATTTTAATTCTTAAGTATTGAGAAATCATGTGTAGCTTTGACTTGTAGCTAAAGAAGAGATTTATGAATATTATTCTCCTTCCCTCTAAGCAGACCTGTTAGGGTTGCTGTTAAATATTGTCATTCTGGAAAAGATGACTTAAAAAGCACATCATTCATACTCCTTCTCTTGCTTGTGACTGAAGTAGTGAACCTAGAGTACTGAAATCTGTATTTACTTACTATTATTTATTGAGGACTTGCTTAGCAGAAGATTTGTGATCACTAGAGAAACCAATCTTCTACTATCGACATATGTTTTTATTTAGAAGAAACACCGAGTGTTCACACTTCTAATGCATTTGAAACCCTCTAAATATGTGCTTATAAAGCATAAACAGTTATAAGTATTTGGTTATTATGATTCTTTATATACTTGCAATGCTTTGGAGCTGGTATTATCCTAGCTCCCACACTTAGTTGACTGAGATAAAAGATTAAGAATCTATATCTGTTTCAGTGTCCTGTAGTAAGCACAGGATTTCACCTGTGCATCATTTGAAAGAGCACCTCCATTTAGTTTTCTCATTGCTGCAGTAGACATGTTACAGAGGATTGACAAGTCTGTAGCTTCCAGATCCCAAATATCTCTCATATTGTTTTGGTATACTAATAATAGCATTGAATAGACTGTGTGGACACTGGTGATTGAAAAAATGACGTCAATTTAAATTGACAAATTTAGACTTCAGTGATTATTCATGCTTGGATTCCTTGTAATGAATTGTGCTAACTTCAGTGCAGTAGAGACAGTGATTCATGAAGCGTCATCTGCTTCAATGTATTTTTGTAAATGTGGACTTCAAGTTATCTCTGTTCCCTGAAAATGATCTCATCTTTTTTCAAAAGATTAGTTCTAGTGTAACTATTAACTTAGTATTGTAAAATCACACTGTGTAATTCCATGACATAGTATAGCATGATAACACACGCGTCATTATTTTTTCCCCAAGTTAAACTCTGCAACATACTTTTTTTTCCTGTAAATCATTTAAGTTGTTTCTTGAAGTACCTTTAAGTTGTGGGAAGAAAGTGGAAAGGTCGGGGTGGATTTGGTGTTGCAGTAAATTAAATATATGAATATTAACTGGTCAAATTATATTAGAATTCAAGCAATATTATTTTGTTTAGGTTTCTGTGCTGCAGTAAACAAGATTTTGGGCTTGTCTAGTAAGAGTTATATCTTTACGGTCAACACTCCTGTCTTAAAATATCTTCTCTTGAAAATGTCTTTTTTTTAAATACTTACTGGTCTTTTTTTGATAGTTGTTGAATGAATCAGTCTGAAACAGCTTTCTGGTATTCAATACCAAAGAATGCTTAGAAGAAGACATTACCATATGTTTTCTGCACTAGAAGCCTATGTTACTGGTGATTTAAGCTAATGCTAATGAATGTGAAAATTAAAATTCAGTTAAAACCAGAGGCGAATACCCCTTTTTTAATTTGATAGCTTTATTTGATAGCAAATGCCTCATATGTACACCTTTGATTCATTCTGAGGCAGATGGCAATAGTGTCTTAAATTCACATACTTTAAATACTGACAGAACAAAAGAATGTTTAGATGTTGAAAAATGCATTTGTGAGGCGCCTTCTGTGAACTCTTAGGGTATTTTTGAGAAAGTTTGCCTCTCCCTATGTTATAGGAAACATTGGCACACCCAGCTGGGCACGTAGATTTCAGCTGAAACCTCTGTGAGTCTGTCAGAGCAGAAACTTGAACTTGGTGCTCTGCTGTGTTCCCAGTGAGCACTCTGGCCATTGGAGAGTCGTTGTCTTCTGTGTTTTTTTCACATTTATTTTCATAAAGGCTTTGGTTCCATTCTACTGTGGAACAAGATGATTTTTAAATATCAATGCCTTACAAAGCAAAAAACCTTCATCCTTACTTCTTAAAATATCAGAAATATATATGATGCCAGTTTTTAGTAAAAAAAAAAAAGTCTACTTTGGACCATAATGTTGACTCCAGGAGAAAGTGGTGGTATGTGCCCTTCAAAAGAACTCTGAGAAAGAAAATTAATAAATAGGGATCTTATTTCATCATATAGGTGTTATCATTTAACATTATGAAATGTTACTACATCAAGAAAAGTTACTGGTTATAATTACTAGTAAGGCAGAAATGCTGTCTAGTGTTTAAAATGGAACAGGGTAGAAATAACCTGAATGGCTATAAGACCCTGCTTCAGAATCAGGGGAGTAATTTGAGGTCAGAATTTGATTCCAAGTGAGTGACAGCTCAACTATATGTAGGAATAATATTCAGTTTACAAACTATGTGTTGACAGGAGTACGACAATAATGTTAAAATTAAAGCTTTTCATGATAGTTGCTATTGAGAATGTTTCAGTTGATGTTCATGTTTTAATATTAAATACTTCATTAAAGTCCAGTTGGAAATGATGTTTTTTTCCTGAGAGAAAGAGTTTGCCAGAAAATGTGAACCCTCTTTTCCTGGTTTTATTATCAAGCCTTAATTCCATCTGTAAGTATACTTCCTGGATTGAATCTTGCATCCAGTTATGTCTCTTGTTGCTTTTGGCCCACACCAAGCCCTAATAAATACTAGAGATGCAGAAACATGCATTGGTATTGAAAAACCAGTGTGGTTACACCCGTATTTGGCCTGGCAATAGGCCCTGTGAAAACAACCAGCCACAGAGATTATTAGTACTCTTCATGTGGATAGTTTACTTCATAAAAGGTTTAAAATAACCAAAAATAGAATAGTAGAGCCTTCAGTGGACAAGCTAATGCCTGTCCTAAGCTCTAGATCTTAAACCTGAATCATCACTATAGGGTTTCAGTTGAAATGAACACGAGTGAGGTCTGAAATACACCCCAGCGGTAGAAACAGTCAGAGTGTGATGGTTACTTGAAACTGAGCCCCCATCTCTATTGCTCTTAAATGATTTTTGGAAAATGGGTGTAGCTGAGGAGGAATAATATACTCATTGTGACTTGAGTTTTATAAAAGTTTGCAGTACACATTTCAGTGGCCAATTTCTTTAAATGTTTTTTAAAAAAATACAGGATTATATTTTTAAAAGTTCACCTATGTAAATGTATCAAATTCAATGTTTTCTGGTTTAAAAAAAATGTTCCTCAACTGGTGAAATAAACTGTAGTTTTCTTGTTAGTCCTTAGACTGTGTGTTACAGGAAGCCATCATTTATTGGTTTATTTCCTGATCTTTGTGAGAAACTGGTCCAGTCTGTAGATGGGTAGTTGATTTCTCCCACTACTACTGCATGCTGCAAACTTCTTCCCTCATCTAATTTAACATCTCCTGATAACTATCATATTCATGATCAGCAGTATTCTACAAATGCTGCATTTCTAACAATAAAATATGGGGGGTTGGACCCAGAGAGTTGGTTTTTACCTTCCAATTCTCCTTGCCTACCTTTTTTTCGCCCTTTCTGGACAAAAGTGTGTTGCAAAGAATCCAACTTTCTACCTCTGCTGTGTTACAATTCAGTGTAGACATTTGTCCACTTGGATCCAAGTATTGATTTTTTTTTTTAGCTGAAACTGTAACATTAGTCACAACAGTTTTTGTTTTAGGTCATCCTCGTCTCTTATTAATAACTCTATAGAACAGTTTAGGGAGAGGAAGGTTGCCCTAAGTTAGAATCAGATCCCCATTAGAAGTTTACAAAAATGAATGATGTATGATACTGTGCTTTTTCAGGTTGGTGAGCTGACATTGAGACAGGCCTTCCACAAGTCATTTTGGCAAGACCGGTAGTAGCTGTAGGGATGCTATTTAAGATACTAGGGTTTTATTCATAGCTTTTGTATTGACATTTCCTAAAAAGCAATTTGACATTTTTTTAATTCTAACCTGAGTATTTCTTCTTTTTGAAGGAGTTCATACAGTGGGAACCTCTGCAATCAAGCAGGAGAATACTCTTATTACAGAAACTGATTCTGTGCATGCTGAAGGTGCTGTTGAAGCAAATGAAAACTTCCACCAAAAAGAGCAAAAACAAACGTTGCAGTCCCTTTTCTCTTTACTCCGTGAAGAGGTTGAGCAGATAGATTCAAAGATACTGCCCTTGTGTCTCCATCAGGTACTTTCTGTGATTCTGGGGTGTTGCACACAATTATTTTTTTTTTATTTGAGACCTTTAGTAATTAGATAAAAATACGTTAATTCTGCATATACCAATATTTATATTTGGAGAGGGTATTTTGCTATATAACAGGTAGTCAAAGCAAATATCTCCTCTAAGGCATTCTAACATATATTAAATTATACTGCCTCGGAAGTATATTCTGCAGTTAAGAGGAACTCTTAAGGACAGATTTTCTAATTTTCCAAATGGTAAAATTCTGTTTTGCAGGAAGATTTAGGAGAATCACTCTTCAACATTCCTTAAATATGGGCAGTAAAATACAAGACAACTGATATCTAAATAATGTTTAAAATTATTTTTACAGTTGGAGACTTCTTTCTAGTATTAATTTAATGTATGAATGCTAAGATTTAAGGTTTCTTAGTGTATACTCTTGCATAGCACAGGTGTCATATCTGCAGGACCACAGGAAATACTGTGTCATTTGGAAAGCAATCTTTTTTACTAACTGGTCAGTGTGTTTTTCTTTCTGGAGGTTATGATGCAAAATGAGTCTCTTGATAGGACTTGAGGCAGTATTGATTTATAGTTTAGCTGTGTCAGACTAACAGTAAAATAGAAGAATTTTTCTGGTTATAGTGTCTAATGTAGGGTATATACATATATAGGTAAAAAATTGGATGGGTGTGATATTTTAAACTTCCAGACTGATGACTCTCCTGCACTCTTATTCTCTTTGATGTAAATCAGTGATTATATTTGAGAAAGTATTGCAAATTATAGATAATTTACATTGGACATAGAATTTTAATCTATGTCTGAGTGAAGATACTTCATATAATTCCTAAGTTTATTTGAAACCTAGCATTAAACATTAGGGTTAACCATTTGTACTTTTAGCTATGCCGAAGTTGTTAATCATTTATGTGTTAGTACAAGGTCTGTTTTGGAAAACAACAATTAGAGCAAACACTTGAAAATGCTTTACAAACCTTAAGGGATGTCATTGAATATGATGGAGGTGAAATGTGTTTGCTGCTTTTTATGTGAGGAAGCCAAACCCTAAGGGAAACAACCTGTTCACAGGAACTGTGACAGAACTGAGAAGAGAATCTGCATTTGCAGGTTCAGTCATGTAATCAAACCCCATCTCTTTTTCCTTGAAAAATGTCAAGGAGTTTGTAATGGAGCGTTTGAAAGAAAGATAAGAGAATTTACAAGGATCGTAACACACTTCTTAATCTGGGAAAAAAAATAAGAGTTTTTAAAGATAGCATGCATATTTTCAGGTAAAGTGAGTCTATTAACAATTTTTTTTCCTTTTCCAGTTAATTAACCTGTCATCTTCGGTCTTCTTTTCCGATTGCTAATACATCCTGCCAGTAACTTTCTTTTATGCCAAGTCTAGCAAATACTCTTATATCCGATTCTCTTTTTATTCCATATGACAATATTCAATGTAAAATAAGAAACTGTGTCAGGTATTCTATGGTATTAACAAGATGGTTAGTGGAAAGCCTGTATCAAATATTCAAAAGATGGGAGATATTAGCGACTGTTTAAGGGTTAACTTAATTCAAATAGGGTGTAATTTTTTTCCTATCTTGAATGGGATTCATGTGATTTGTTTATTGCATGTCACAGAATCTAAGAAGTATTTCTATATAAAACAAAGATACAGATCTCCAGAAATCCGTAGGAGACTACTGTGGATAGAAGACAAAATGTGCAAATCAAGAACCTTAGAAGTCACTTACCAGTTCTGTTTTGGAGATACAGGGCTTAGAATGGCCTAGTGGTTAGTAGTAAGACTGAGAGCCAGGAATACACAACCTGTAATCTAGTCTCCTCTATCAAGTTTCTGTCTTTTTTTGAGCACTTGTGTCCACTTGTTAAACCCTTCAAATTATGAGTGCTTAAATTGATACGCCTCAGATTTTGAGACTGAATGTTTGTGGCATTGTGGCATTGAAGTAAGTATCAGTTATGAGGTGTCTCAACTTGGATGTTCAGATGTCGGTGTATTTGCAGTTACTGGACACATTTTGCAATCGTAGTCCTTGCCATACTATGCATGGCAAATAGTAAAACTACCAACATTCACTGTCCCTGAAGATTAATTAGTTAATGCTTGCAAATGTCAGTGATACTATTGAGTTCCATGAAACAAAATATTTTTACTTCTAATGTTTGCATTTTCTGTATTTTATTCCATTTGCAAGCAAAGACATCAGTGTTTTAATCTCAGCTTTCTAGGAAAGCCTACTCAATTTTCTAGCAAGTTCAAAAAAATTGTAGTTATTTCAAATCTCAGTGATTATTTATTGGTTGGGAGGAATTAAAAGAAAAATGTTTGGTTACCATGGTCTCTTTTCTATTCAGTGTTACACCTTTTCCTTTCCAGGTATTAGCTCTGTTTTTTATTGTACTACTTCTCACCACTAACTCAAAGTCAAAGTGAAATTCTGATTAGAAACCTGCTTATTTTGTGACTGTCATTGGATACTTGCTTTCTCTGAGCTGGTTGTGTGGGGTCTAGTACAATGGTGTATTTGCTCTTTTAGTCCAAGAAATAATCCTTTATGCTTATTGAGGGGAATGGGACACAATGACCAAACACAAAGCTGATACCTTTACTCAACTCTCAGGAAAAGTGGGTTTTCTACCTGCCATCTCAACTTTTCTTCTGGATGTTCTGCCACTTCCATGCTTGCAATTTTGGCTTTGAAATAGCCAGTTGAAAGTAAAAGCATCACGAGAAGAGGTTAGCCAATTGGTTTCAGTAAGTCTGTAATTAAAATATGTTGTCTTGATATAGCAATAAGTTCATATACTGGAAGATAATTTTCTGTTATATTTGCATGCCCATGTTCTTGGTTTATACACAGTTTCTGAGTGTATAGACCCTTGGTGAGCATGTATTTACTGTTCCTTTTTGCAGTGATCTGTTAAAAACAAGTGTTAAAAAATAACCAAACCAGGGGAAACTTTTTCAAGATGTTGCAGCTAGAGAACTTGAATGCTTTGGCATAGAGATCCCTTGTACAGTTCTCCACCATTGGCTGGGAGAGCAGCATTTAATGACAGCTTACACAATTTGTTAAGATAGAAGTGCTAGAGACATAACTACGTGTTCAAATGTTTTATGTGTTATCTGTCTAATGTTTGATTTTCCTAGTTTCAATAACTGCTTTGATATGATTTTTGTTTTCCGTATTAAACTTCCATAGCACTTTGAGCTCTAAATGCAACAGGGAGCATTTGCAAACATTTGTGTATTTCTTGTGTCACCTCCATGGTGTTTCTTTTATTTGACCTATCTGTATTAACACAACATCCATCTAAGAGAATGAGTCTTGAAGAACTATGATTTTGGGGAGGTTTTTCCAGTGGTTGTCTTCAACAGAGCTTTCTTGTTACAAATCTGATTTTAATTGTTCTGTTGTAGAAACATCAACCTAAGGCAGAAAAGCCTCTGATTTGTTCAGTGCCTAAACTCCATGGCTTGCTTTGTTGTTGAAGAGCTTCAGATACCAAGATGTTAGGCTTAGTGAAGTGACACATGAGACAGAGGATCTTTAAATCTTTTTAACACAGAAGAGCAGCTTCAAGAATGGAAGTGGCAGAAGGCTGCTACAATGGTATTATCTGGCTTCTGCAGATGAATTAGAAGTAATGCAGGAAACAATGAAGAACTGGAGTCCTTTTATGTTTATCTCATGCATTTCAAATATTCATATTGTAAATATTTCAAATTCTGTGCATTTTAAATATTTATGGTAATTATTTATTGTTCACCTTATTTTAAATAGAATATAAGCAGGAGGATCATCGATATGCCTCTGGTGCTGTGATAGGCAATATTTTTCATGTCTTTTTTCCAAATATTGTTCTTTTTACATCAGTCAGTAAACCTCCTTTTTTTTTATTTTATCGCATTGCACTGTAATGCTCCAAAGAGCTCAGCAGTCATCTTTATTTGGTCAAACATAAGGATGCAGTGGTCAGTAACAGAATTCAAACTCTTCAGCTCATCTCAGTATCACGGTACTTCTGTTCTAGGTAATTTAAAAACTTCCTAATATTATCATTAAAGAAGTTTGTTGTAACAAGATAAAACCCAACTAACATTTGGGCAAATTCATTTGTGTGAGAGGACATTATATTTCTTCTTTTTTTCAAAAAAAATTTTTTTAAATGTGTTTGCTAGAAAAAGAATCCTTGCATTTAGTCTGAACATTCGTATTTTACCCAAATTAAACAGGAACCTGCAAAACAAGTGTTAAAAGGTATGATTAAAAGTTATATTGTATCCTTAAGACTCTCTTATTTTTTATATTTGCAGATAGCCGAGACCTATTTTCAAGAGGAGGAATGTATCCTTTTATTTGTAGATCTTAAAATAATCTGACGTGATAAAACAGACAAATGCTTTACCAGTGACTCACAGATTGTGGGTCAGGGTTAGAAAAAAGCAAGCAGTCATAATTTACCCATTAGTGAATTATATAATATATTAGCAAGTCCTTAATCGGACAGCTGGAATATGAGTAAAGTATTAAAACCTCTTCCAAAAGCTGTACTGATGCAATAATCAGTACAAAATCAAGGAAGTAAGAAAATGTTTTCAAAGGACTTCTGGTTTTGTAGGATAAGTTTTGTTCTAAGTATTGGTAACTGGGAGTAAGTCCCATCTAGATAGTGTATGTATTCTGTTATATCAAATAAGGATCTGCTATAGTCAGAACAAAATTATCACAACAGTTGATTAGAATATGTACTACAAGTGTCTAGATTAGAATAAAAATACAAAACACACTGAGCTAAGGGAGATCAGTAACCTACAAACAATAGCAACATGTTCTTTTGCAAATGCTAATTAGTCAAAATCATATCAAGGTAGTTTGAGATACTGTCATAGGAAACAATGTGTAATTGCTTCTGGGAACAGTTAGTTCAATGGTCCAGATTATTTTGATTTGTTACTAGATAATACGAGTAAGTTTTGCCAAAAGTTATAATAGTTGAACTGCTAATTAGTCTGGTAAATATCATAAATTGTGGGAGGTAATAATCATATTAAAACTTAAAATGAAATTATATTTTCAGAAAAGGTGGACTGGGTTTTCCTCTGTTTGCTTTTTGGAGGAAAATGATCAGACTAAAAAGAAAAGGCAAGACCAGTAAGCCCTCTAAGGCACGTGTGATTCAACAAGGTGTGTCATAAATTACAAAATCCATGCATACAGATTATTTCTTTATTATGTAATTTGTTACAAATGAAATACAGCAAATAGA
The DNA here is from genome assembly GCA_033558105.1 of Coccyzus lansbergi. Lineage (NCBI taxonomy): Eukaryota > Metazoa > Chordata > Aves > Cuculiformes > Coccyzidae > Coccyzus > Coccyzus lansbergi. Next base: position 833,552 of record JAUMJK010001095.1, read on the forward strand.
CAATTAGAATGGTTAAATAATAACACATGAGAAACCTAGAAAGGAATCTTTGTAACCAAATGATATTAGCCTGTAGTACAGAACCAGAGAAATAATTGTCACTATATTATGAAAGTAACATATGAAATCAAATATCCATCACTGTCTTAGAAGACTGTACTTCTGCCTTGGTTATCCCCATTCAAAAACTTTCATCAGAAGATCTAAGTATACAGCATAAACTAAAAGCATGGAATAATTCTGCAGTAAATTATGACCCTGCAGGGAGAAATATAATAAATTTAAAAGTCATTGAACAGTGTGATAGAAAGACAGTTTCTCTTTCACAGAAGCTGCTTTAATTGAAGGACACTGTATTTAAAGCTGATCGAAGGAAATATTTTAATGCAGTGTACACCTAATGTGTGGAATTCAACACCACTATACATATTTATGAAGCATATCTCCTCTGTATTTGCAACCATCAGTTTCCTGAGGTTAATAACAAACTTATTTGATCATATTACACTATATTAATTATCCATGACAGGCATTTTAATTCATCCAGTGTAGAACTTCATATTAACAATAATTCAGGGTTTCTTGCTGTGATCCTCTGAGGCTATCTCTCTGATCTGTAATTCTGTTTCTAATACATTTCTTGAAGGCAAGAAATATTCTTTCCATTAATATTGTTGTTCAGAAGCCATGCTACGTTTGTGTTGCATGTGGCTAGTAAGAATAACAAGTACTGGTTGTGGTTTTGGAATAATTACTCCAGTATTTTAATTAGCATGAATAATGAAAAATATTTTTTCTATATTACTATACCTCACCCACTGTACTTCTGTCCTCATTGTACTGTAGATTTAAATTTTAAATAGCTGAAAATACAATTCAGCCTTGATGGAACTAGAATTATCCTGACTGTTACAAAATGTATCAGTATACCTTTGTGAATGTATTGATAACCCTAAGGTAAAAGAGTTCTTAATATAGAAGAAATGTAAGCACAATCTTCAGAAAGAAGACAAAAGGCAAACTGAGCTTGTCCCACAGCATTTTATGCAATGGCTGAAAAGAGGGAGGGTAGTTTTTGAAAGTTTGAGTTAAGGAGATTTTTTAAAATATTCTCTCTAGCTGGTGAGTAGAAAGGAGCCATTTTTTCACTTAGTTATTATTAATGACATAAAATTGTATTTCTTGAGAGACACATAGTGATATTTGTATAATTGACATGCTTTTGATTTCCAAAATATTTATTTTCTGATAAGACTTGTCAGCATAATTACATTTTGCTCATTTCTTTTCTAGAAAAACTTTTGTTGGACTTAAAAGTGTGTGGGAAGAGGTAACTGCTGAAGAGAACTTTTCTCATCTAACTTCTTACTTGTTCTTTTTACATATGCTATTATTTTCTTCCTCACACAGAATCCCGAGTGCTAACCGTTGTTCATCCTGATTCAATTATGTAAAAATTCAGATAGATTATGATTGCCCTTTAAGTATGGTGCCAAATAAATAAATCATAATGTCTCTATATATGAGTGCATTTTTCTTTAACCTTCCATTCAGATGAGAAAGCAATGAAGTTCATTCAGCTTGAACGACTGTATCATGAGCAGCTACTTGCAAATCTTTCTTCCATACAGGAGCAGTGGGGTGAGTACAGGCTAAACTAATATGGTTGAAGAAAGAGTACATTTGGTTTGTGTTTCTAAAGGATAGAGTATACATTTTTCCAGCTTAAAAATATTACATAGCAAAAGCAGCATTTATATCAGAATTTCTTTGAACTTGTTACAAGAAAAGTATTCCTGGTTTGTATCTCTCCTTATATGTTGCACAGAATGTGCAAATAGTTTGTCCTTCTTTATTCTGTTAATTGAGACTTTGATTGATCCACAGTTGTGTTGAGCGTATTATTTTGTTAAAGGTTGGTGAATCTGAGGTTGGTGAATATGAAAATAGTGTGTTGTGGGAAAATACAAAGGGTTTTTTGCATAGTCTGAAGCAACATTGTAGAGCATGCACAGAAGAGTTGTCAATATTTCTGCATTAATGAGTTTCACATATATATTTTATGTTAAGCAAATACTGCTTTTGTGATACTTTGAGTGAAAATTATTTTGATTTTATTTAGAACGAAAATGGAAAACAGCAGTACCTAGTCCAGTTACAACACTGAGGAACTCGGCTAAAGAACTGAGTGGTGAGGAGTTGGAAAAACTGACTCGAGTTTGTTCTTCACATCAACAGTAAGTATATAAGAATGTGTTGTTAATTTTCCGATACTAATATGTTAGCACAGCTATTGTCTACTTGCCAGTATAGGTATTTTAAAATAGTCAGTCTTGAAATAAGAGTTGCATCCCATTGACTTCAATGATTTTGCCTATAATATGGTGGTTGGTTTTGATTTATAACTGACTGAAGTGTTTCTGTTACCATCACTTTTCAGTCTTTTAATGTGGTTTGAAGAATGTATATGGACTAGATCTGGGTTTTTTTTAAACTAATCATTAATTTGATAGAAATAGAGTTTTGAGTTAATTTGTAATTATTTTCAGCAAAAGTGGAAACTGAGTAGTGTTAATTTAGGAGGAGAGGCTGTAGAACTGATGGTGGTGATTGTACTTATTGTTCTGATGATCATTTTTTTAAATGCAATTGCCAAGCATCTTGGACTCCAGCACTCACATCTACCCTATAGGATTTTATTCCCAGATTTTTCACATTTTAGGATAATTCTCTAAAGCTTTAAGTCATTCTTATTATCTTCTGTTGATTTCTGTTGATTACGTTGCATGAACATTATGCAGCAGTGGTTCTGTAGTTCTCTAGTGTGGCAGTATTCTGAAAAGTTGTGTAACTTCAGTTTTGCCTGATTCAGCAGCCTCCTGAATCAGTGTATCATAGTATCACAAAATTTTGGACATTGCCTAGGCTGCTTTACTAAGCAGTAATATGTATGGGACTGTAACCATCAGGAAAGAGAAGGTCTTACTTCATGGGTGAATATCCTACCTACTAGACATCGAATTTAAGGGACAATGTTAAAAATCATACTAGCTGCCACTGAAAAATTATCAGCCAGTGACAACAGGGGAACAAACCACAGTCAAAGACCATGAAAATACCAGCAGAGTATTTTCTTATGCTCTCAGTCAGATGAGGGAGAAAGAACTTGTTCTAATACATTCGTGTTGGTTTAGTGTGGATGTAGCAAAACCAAACTATTCCTGTTGTTCCTAGAGAATATGATTTGGCTTCCACACTTTTTCCTTCTGGGTGACCATACAGAAATTTGAAAATATCCAGGCTGACTGCCAGTACCCAGACAGGGATTGTTTGTTTGTTGTCTGAATATGTTTGGGAGGGAGCCCCAGGAAAGCACACTCCTGTGTTTCCAAACAAGGAGGAGGCAGCTCTAGCACTGTGGCTGCATGTTTACATGCTGTATGTTTACACCTACAGCCTGGTGCTGCTGAGAGGCTGCATTCTGAGTGCCTCCAGGGTTCCTCAGCCTGCATTACCTTCCACGTAACCTTGCGAGCCTAAGGAAGAACAAGATACACTTCTATTGCAATTTATATAAACTGCAACTAGTAACACCTCCCCGTTGTCACTTCAGTTTTCACCTTGTTGAGAATAACTCTGCCTTCTCCTACTAATTCTTCCATGCACTTTTTTATACTTTAAAATACAAAATTTCAGTTATGGAACATCATTCCTGGTTCTGAGAAATTTGATAAAAATTAAGGCTTGTGTTCATTTGCTACAATCACTTCTCTGCATTTAATATGATTACTCCTCCAAACTCTCTACATGAAAACCTATTCACTTTTATTGTTTCATATAATTTTTCCTAGGCTTTAATATCAGTTTATTTTCTAATTAAAATTATGCTTTATTTCTTTAATTAATAACGTGAGGGTCTTGGAAAATAAGAGCATTTTGCTTTTCTTACTGAAAATAATGTAACTTTTTCTGATACTCAAGGTCTACAGCTACCTCTGGACATGTTCGTTGTTTAAAGATAGTTTTGAGTGTCCTTTACTTGAAGTTTAGATGGTAAAATGTAAAAGTCAGTGCAAGTTTTAGAAGTTTTTATTAGAAATTGTGAACATCAGTGCTTTTCCCTCTTCTCTCTCCTACTTCTCTTTTTTTTTTTAGTAGCTTTAAACAAAATGCTCAACATTTTATCTTCATGAAAGGCTGCAAGACAGATTGTATATGATAAAAGACATTGTGCATGAATCTCTAAACAGTTTGCAAAGTCCATGCTGTCTGTTAGCAGTGCTGACTCACCTGTGAATTCCAATGTAATCAGCTGGAGCTGCTGTATCTCACAGTACTCAGAAAACGTGTCCCAGTGTAAACAGTCTGTGGAAAGACATTTTGTGGGTTTTTTTTTTTTTTTCCATTCCTCAGTCTCTGTTATAGTGATGAGTATTTTTAATACTAGTAGGTACCGAGTCCTTACATCATATTTAAAGTTGGTAGAGTTCCTTCTGAGCATAAAATTTTACAGGAATTTAGATTGCTTGACACTTTGCGGTAAATTTTCTTTTGACTGCTTTCTCAATTAGGTGGAGCAATGTTTGGACTAATAGGTCTTCTCATAATACTCATATATGGTACAGATCTGTGCTTGAAAGTGTGCTAGCATGCTGACGCTTTCAATGTAAGAAAACTTCAGTGCTAATATTAGAGCAGAGCAAAGGCTTATAGGATTTCAGTGAAATTAGTTATGAAGAATGTTGCTACTAAGTTGTTTAATTTATTTTTTTTTCTTTATTGCTACAGGCCACAGGCATCCAAAAATAAGGTAAGCGGCTGTTTGATTGAATACTGCTTTGTCAAGATTGCAAATATATTTTTATAGTATTAGATATAATCTTTCCAGTTTAGTATAGAAACTGTTTGAAGTTTAGTTATCTGAAGAAGTCACAGTGTTCGTGTTTAATTCAAAAAATTACAGGAAATACTATTATATTTTACAGCTAGTAACTGCAGAAAATACACGGGAAAGCTGTTTTTTGCTTCAGTTAATGGAATCAAAGCATTTAAAGGAAAGAGAAGCTACTGCTTTTAAACCAGGTAGGGATGTGTGTTTATGTGTGTGTGTACATGTGCATATGTTTAGAATAGCATCCTGTGATGACATATTCCTATAAATACTATGAAGCTTTTGATTTGAAGCTACAGCATTTGTTGGATCCCCAAAGATCCATCCATTTGTGCAAATTTTATTTTTTTTCCACAACTACACCGTGGATGTGTATGGAATTTCAGTTAGTCATTGATATGCAGGATTGTAATTCAGGTAATTCTAGTCTCCATCAAAAATTGCTTTTAAATATGCATGCATTTATAGCAGCCTACAAAATCTACAAAATTTACAAAATTATGTAAAACTAGAGATAAGATACACAATTTGTCTGTATAAAACATAAGATAAACATTCTGATGACAAATATTCTTAAGTTGTGGCAATTCTACATAGTTAACAGTATTAGTAAATATTTTAAGTTACCTGTGATAGACTGATTTTGTTACACATTTTTCTGTAACAGCACAGAAAATTAGCTTTTGGGGTCTCGAAGAGAGAAAGATACTTAATTTTTAAATTTTTTTTCAGTACACACTTTTATGTCAGCTTAATTTTCCTCTTCCTCCTTTGAGGCAGTGGCTGTTTTGCTTGAGTAATTTGTTGGAATCATTGGGTTCTTATGAAACCTTTGCAAATTAATTAATTGTTAAAAACAAGACAGAGAGGGAAAGTGCATTAGTAGACTGCCAGACTTTGATTTACCTTTTCCCTCTTCAAAGAAAAAAGTTACCTTTTTTGCCATATCCTGGTTGCCAAAATTGGCTTAAACTGAGTACCTTTCTTCAAAACGAGCTAGAATTTCTCACAAGCTGAGTGTTGGCTTGAGTGACCTCAGAAAGTCCTACAAATGTGTTTCAGCCAGGATTTTCAGGAGAATCAGGAATTAACAAAGATGCAGTTGCAGTTCTCTATGTGGATCATCTTCATCTTTATCCCCTTTTAACATGACCACTATTCTACCTTTTCTCCATCTTTGTTCTTGTAATCTAACTGAACACAAAACATTGAAAACATGACACAAACATTCTATAGATCAGAAAGCAGATCAGAAGAACACAATGCTTTTTGAGTTTAAATGGCTGGGAAAAAACTAGGTACTTTACAATTTTTCCATTTTTTTCTGTCCTTCTGAGCAAAGAGTTGCAAATGGTCTGTTCTATTACATGTTCCTTTCTCGCCCTTTTTGAGTCTACTAACGTAGAGAACTGGGCCCTTAAGCTGTATGTGTGTACATTACAAGATGAGATTTGATCCATTCTGTATCCATTAACTGCTTCAGTTTCTGACTGAAAGCTTTAATAACCTTTATGTTAACTAAAGATTATCAAATTAATGTATTTCATGAAACTTTTCTTATGAAATGATTTATTTAATAAATACTTCAGCATAAGTTTGCAGTGTGTACATATAGATGTGTTTCCAAGGTGACAAGAAACTGCTTATTCTCTTTTCCCTGTTAGGTCATATGGTATTTGGTTTTAAATGGGAAAAAAGAGAAGTATGAATTCTCCTCTGGTAGAATGCTGTAGGTCAGAACTCTCTCTGGTAGGCTGTCTTAACAGGATAAAATATTGGTGGCTACAGGCTTCTGGGTTGAACAAAGCAAATATCAATTTTAAAGTAACTTTATTTGGAGGTTAAAAAAACATTTCTTAAATTACTATAAGTGCTTTCATTGTTAGAAAGATTTCAGTGGACACCTTGTTATATCTCTGACAGATAAAAGTTACTGCTGTTGGTGAGCTCATCTTCATTTAACTTAGTAGGGAAAAGCTTCTTTTATAATTAAACATTCAAGTCTAGTCTTTACTTGCCTTGAGTATATAGTGGGCATGAGTTGTCTAAAGGTGTGTTGAAGTAGGTGTAACGAAAATATTGAAAGCTGCTGAAAATTTGATGTGGGTTGTGACAATGATCATTACATCTCATTTCCAGTGCGTCTGTATTTAGATCAACAACACTAAGATATTTTATTACTTTCTTAGGAATAGAGCCCTGAGGAAGAAGGGCACCTTTCATGGCAAAGAATTTAATTTAATTTTTGATTCCATTTAATCTTTGTTGCAGTTGGAGCTGCCAATAAAGGTGCTTGTTGTAATATCAGTGTATCCACTAGGAAAAATTGACAGATGGTAACAAAATCTGGTACCAATAATCCAGGCTGTGTTTGAACTCATGACCTATTTCTGAAGGGCTCAGTATCCCGTTACAAATCTCTTGAGCCATCTACTCATCTGTGTCTAATTTTCAAAAAGTCCTTATCTCATACCCATTTCTTCTTTCAGTGTTTTAAAGAAGTTATGTTTCCTATAACTGTACCTATCTGTTAATGTTGTGATTTTTTTTTCTGTGCTTTTGTATGGTGAGACATTTTCTTGTTCGATTTCTGAGCCTGTCTTTTCTGTGCTACCTTGTATTTCATTATCCTTTAAAATAAGGATGCTTTAGAATTTAATAAAATTGTTCCTGAATACAGTGAATTAATGCCAGCATTTCTTTAAAACCTAACAAATATGACCATGTTTCATGTAACAAGTTCAGGAAATTGCTCATATTTTAAGTAAGGTTTTAACAGGTGAGGAAGGATGAGATTGGCATAGAGAGCTGCAGTTATTCTTGTGAGAACATCTACAGTTCATAAGGGCATTATTTAATCTCTGCATTAAAGCAGAAAAGTGTTATGAATACATTTTACTGTGACCAAATGGCTGTTTTCTAGAGGTATTAATCTATTGTTTGAGGTTATTACTTTTCCTGTAATTATAGTCCTACTATAACAGAGCCTCAACATAGTTTTTATGAAAGTGTGGAATAAAAGGCATTTTCTGCTACAGCTAGCTTGCTTTGCTGTTCAGATTTTAAACACCTCTTTCTCTCTTCTGAAGCCTGAAAAGGGATATTTGGCTCTGAGCTTCTCATAATGGCTAATGTTAAATCATTTTATTGACAACTTGGGCTAACCACCTACCCCTTCATCAGCAGATCATGACAATAGTGGTTGAATTCATAAGCTAGAATTCCCCTTGTTTCTCTAAAATTTCAGATAAGAAAAATAAATTTTCATTTGTATTATAAACGTGAATTCAGAAATAATCCAGTTTTTAATATGCCAACTTACTTACATATCCAAAGAGCAACTTCTTTTTGTGTAGTCTGCTATGTAAGATATTGTAATTGGATATCTAATTTAGTGTTAACCAAGGGATCTAGTTACCCACTTAAAGAATTGAATTTTAATTTTTTTTTAATTAGTTTGATTTCAGCTTCTGTAAAAGAAATATAGAAATCTCCCTGTGTGATAAGTACATTAGCATCAAAATAGAGTTTTCTGTAATTAAGTACGTTTGTGTGAGCTCCAGGCCTCCAGTAGATGCACTCACATAAAATACGCTTTAGAAGAAATGTGGCTGTTCAGAAAGATACTTACATACCTATAGTCCTTGAAGTATGGGAGTAACTCTTTTCAGGAGGGCACAAAAGCATATGCTTTGCCTGCAAGAATATGTGCAGATAGTTTGCTGAATAAGGAATCAGCTTTGCAGACTACTAGCAAAACTTTTATTCTTACTGGAGCATAAAATAACTGCCCTTCATGGCAGTGCATTTTAAAGCATTAGGTTACAACATTATCAAATCATAGTATACTCTTTCCTCCCTGGGCTGATGCTTTGAATCATTTAAAAACACTGAAACTGTTTTTCCTGTTGCACTCAGGTACTGAAACTTTTCCTGGCATTGGACCAAAGAAAGAAGATAAACAGCTGAACACTAGTTCTCCAAGTGAAAATAAAACCAAAACACAGGCAGAGGCAGAAAACATTTGGATAGCTGCAGGAAAAGACCACATGGAGGAGCAGCACTGCAGTGCTGAATCAACACTGGAGTCACACACCCAGTCCACAGGGACAGTGGGCAGGCCTTCTTCGGACTGTTTATCATCTGGGGATGCCAGTAAAGATAACAGTTTGCAGCTGCAAGAAAGAGGTCTCTCTAAGGATGTGGAAGAAATAGAAGGCACAACTGGGGAGCCTGGAGTGAAACTCTCTCTTAAGCCAATGGTAGATGCTTTGGTTTTAACAGATGCTGATTGTATGCCTACTGATGTGGTTCCTGCTGATAAAGATGTGCAAGGTGATAGAAATCTGCTCAGATCAAAGCATCCTGCTGGTTCTTCAGAAATTGCCACTGGCCAGCTTGGAAACAGTGATTTAGAGCAGCAACAGAAACAACTCGTTGATGACAATGAAAAATCTTTGTGGGACAGAACTGCATCAAGTGTATGCTCTGGGTATAATAAGGTATCTGAGCAGCAGAGTACTGCACATTCAGGAGTGTGCAAGGAAATACAGAGAAGAGCAGGACAGGAGGAGAAGGTAAATAATGAAGAGCAAGAAGATTTATTTATCAGATTTTTAAATGGTAACGTAATAGACACTGAAGAATCGTTTGCAAACTTAGCAAACCAAGAGTGCTTTGACACTGTTACAGATATTTCACCTGAACGAGCATCTTGCAATTCACTGGAAGCTTTATCACTAGATGACAGCTTTTCTTCTCTTGATGAACTTGCAAGAAGGATAGAGATTGCTGAGGTAAATACTGCAAATCCTATGAAATCTTCCATGTTTATCTCAATTAAAATATTTTAGATACTGCCAACTTCAAAATGTGTTAAATATTGCTTTGTTTGTTACTTTTTTTAATTTGAAAAGAAATCTACACTTCTTTAACTGTTGAGTTAATTCAGAAAAAAGTTTGCCTGTTTGCCTCCTTCTTGACCAGCTGTGTTCTATTTTTCTAAAAATTAGATTTTTACATATGAGTGTGAACACCGTTTTCTTTTTTATTCTGACAGAGATTGTTAAGAGATGGATTGTGACTTGTTAAGTCACAGTGTCATGTCAGAGATTTACATAATGCCTATGATGTGACATTTGTTTGTATTCATAGACTAAAATTTTCTTTTCTGTGCCTGTTCCATATGGGTGAGAACTACATATGTAATAAACTCTGCATATGAATGTGTGACCACCAAATTTTGCCAAGTTTAGACAATTTTGTTGCTCAGCCAAACTAGGAAATAACTTCTAAGCCTGAACCCATGCTTCTGAAGCACTGCTGATAAGCTACAACAAGGATGGGTGCTTCATGAGTTAGATTTTTCTTCGGAAAATATAGAAGACTTATTGCTTAGGGACTTTTTTTGAGAGCATATGACATCATCTTCACTTTATTTGTCTTCTGGATTTTGGTGCATTTGCAACCATGGGACTTTAAAAGCTTTTTATTTGAATGAAAAAAATGAGATTACTGTGAAATGATGTGATTCCAGATTCTGGAGGGGGAAGACTTCTAAAAATGTGTCTTCTTAGTTCATCTCCGTTTTTAATGCACTGAGCAAAACAATGTCCTCTGACAATAAAATAACAGTACTTCTTTAGATCAGAAGCTAGTGCACAGAAGCCAAGAACACACTATGATTCAGGGACAGAAGCCAAGCAGGGAACTGAATACTGGTGATGTTATTATATGTTTGGCAAAATCTCCAGAGCTAGAAACAGAGCATTTGGGGTTTTATCCTCACCTAAACAGCTTCCTTTTACCTTTCCAATATCATTCATCCTGACATGTCCCTAATATACCTTTTCTTCTTGTGGGATATCAGGAAACATATCACATACCAGGACGAAGGGCCATGTGCACCAAGCTCTACATAACACTTAACAATGCTTACATGTGGAAAGTGACATACATGTAATCAAACTTCTGCGCTAAATCCATTGGCTGGTGTTCAGATGGTTTTGAAAAAGAGCATTTTGTTGACAGTCTGTGCTAATGCCATATTCATGTGTAACAGAAGAGTAGTTTAAATATCATCCCTCAGGATTAGATTTCTTTTGAGTTCACTTGAAAGTTCATCTAGTTAAGCTACAGGAGAGATGTATTCTTTTTCAAGTAGAAAAATCCTAAATTAATCCTATAACATTGAAGTTACTGTGGTTGTGCCATTTGCATTTTAGAAAGTGTGATAGCAAACAGAAAAATTATGCTCATATGGATTGGTTCAGTGACCAATAATGATGCTTTACAGATAATCTAGTTTTATTTCTAGTTTGCTCTCCGAGTTCTAGGACTGCCAGTGCTTTGATGGCAGAGTTGAGTCTCTGGAGAGGAAAAAATACCTTTAGTCTTTCCATAGTACTTTTTCTAGCCATATAAGGCATAATGTTGGCTGGCATTGATGGGAATCTTTTTGAATTGTCCTTAGCAAGAAATTGGAGTTGTGTGTGAGGCACGGGATTTAAATCAGGGAGAAGAGAAAAGGAATTAATCTCAATACTGATTAAAATTTGTAATATGCAGCATCTAGTGCTGTTTTGCAATACCTGACATTTCTAGACGCAGCAGAGTGAGTTAAGGACAGCAAAGCAGCTTGCATTTTCATTATACACTTATATTTTGTTTTTCCAGTAAATCTTACCACCTATAATTACCCCAGGGGTTGCTTTTCAGAGGTGGTGAGCACCTGCACCTTCCCTGGAAGATACCAGAAATTGAGACAGTTTGGTACCCATGAGAAAGCAGCACTGTTAACTCCCTTTCACTGAGTTTTTTTTAGAGCTAGAATAAGATGCCACTGATATTTTGGCAAGCACATAGACCTTTGCACTCAACCATAACATCTCTTCCTTTCTTGTCACGACAATGTTTTCATACAGTAGATGTGAAAGGAATACCTACAAAAGGCCTTGATAGCCACACAAAATAAAATTAATTTAATTACATTAAATGTACTGGTGTGGTAGTTTTAAAAAAAACAAACAAAACTAAGAACACCATAACTCAATTTGACCATGATTAGATAGTTAGAGTGAAAGGCAGAATTAAAGATTATTTTGAAATAACATAGGTACAAAAATCATATGGAAGGTCAAAATTTCATTAATCTTCTTCAAGTGTGGTGTAATATTAATTTATTGAAAATGGGGAAGGGTAAATAATTGTGTATCTTTTTACAGTAAAAAAGTTCTGTTTGACTATTGAGAACAAAGGACCACCTCATATAATTCTGTAATTAAGATCTTTCGTGTTGCTTGCTTTTAGTTTACCATTTACAACAACTACCCACAGGACTGAAGATACACTAAATTCCGACTCTAGCTTTAAATAACTTCAAGATTAAAATAGTACTTTGTATATTGTACAGTCCCTTATACTGGATGTTTCTTCAGTAGTATAGACCATGCACAACAGCGTGCAAATGAGGGAAAAATCACTGTCACTTTATAAAAACTAGATTCATACAGCTAACATAGAGCTTTGAAGCAGTCAGCAAAGCTGATGTGATTGGGAATGAAGTCTCCACTTTTCTGTACTAGGTCTGGAAACAATGTCTTGTTGACATCCCCTGTTCTCTTGTATGGCTTGGTCCTGTAGTTTTGATTTTGCAAGAATTATGCTTCTGTGTGCAATGCCTACTTGGTATCTAAGCCAAGTATTGCTGTATAAAGGAGCTCTAGTGGTTGCATTGCAAGAGCATTAGCAAAAAAAAGTAATTAGAGTCTGATGCTGTGGGTATAATTACTGAATCTGCTAGCTGAGTTACCTCCTTTTCAAAGTAGAATTGTTTACATATCTAATGTTTGTCTGCTGCTTCTTGCTTAACCCAGGGCAGTCTTTATTTTGGTCAGTTATTACTACTTAAAAAATCAGATATTGCTAGAAATACAACTGTAACCTTTGCCAGGTAACTGAAAAAGGAATACAGCTTACAGAAGAATATATGCATCCTCCTTGAGTACTTCTCTGCATTCAGAACAAATTCTTCATACAATGTTCTTTCTAGATCCCAGTTTGCAGTACCTCTATTTTGGGGCATTTTAGTTACTTTTGTATGCTATGAATTATTCCAATAGTGAAGTTTAATCTGTTTTCTCTAAGAGCTTGATGTACAGGACCTTATTTTCATAGTTTTGTTTATTATGTTTATAAATACATATATATACATTGTATTTCACAAAAATATGCATAATGTAAGGAGGACTTTTTTCATATTTTATTAGCAAATGCTACTTTAAAACACAGAAGAGACAGGTAGGTTAATTAAGGATTATTTTTCTTATTTTGCACCCAGGATATGAAATTTTATCCAAAAGTGTTTAAAACTTTTCTGTGAAGCAGAATCATTTTGTATTAACAGTGGTAAAAAGAGAAGGGCTAAAACATTTGACAGAGTTTCAATTAAGCAACAGTCATTGCTGCTTCCCTTTTTGACTGTTTGTTAAAAGGCCACCACATAACTGCATGCCATTTTTAGGTCCTATGCAGTAATTATAACAGATTTTGTGAAGGCTAACAGAGCTGAGTGAGTAAGCTCATTTACATAGATACTCCAAGAACATCTTTTGTTAATTATCTAACTTGGAACTAAGAAAATGTTCAATATTTCAATAAGGTCCTTTATTGTAGCTCTTTCATGTAACAGCTGTCTGCCATGCAGCCTAATGCAAGCCTACATTCTTCCCTCCTGTGGTTCAAGTTGACTAAAAGCTTGGCTTGTGGTCAACTGTGTTAACCACAGTTACGTTGTTAACTTCCAATTTAAATAATGTATTCTTCGATTTTAAATTCCTCCTGCCTCGTGAAGACTAGGATGGAAACCTTTAAGTATGTAAGCTAAGTCCTTCTCCTTGGAAGTTTAATTATTGGGATATGGATCTAATACCATCAGTTTGAATCTTTCTTTGAAAATTTTCTAAATAAAAGGTATGATGGAAAAATACATTTAGGATTGTTTTAACTGAATGAGATTTTATTTGTAGGAAGATTAGTAGACCCTATTCTTACATGACAAATTTATAGTAATGACGTTTTTATGACTGAAAATAATAAAATGTGGTGATCCTTGCATTACATGTTTTTGAGCTACAGTCGAGAATATGATAGAAGACAAGATGTAAATATTGTTTTATGCAGAATTACATATGTTTGTATTTGCATTTTAACAACAAACTATGCCCTGATTAGGAGGCAGATTAAATATTTTGAATATGAATTATGTATCAGGTAAAGGGGACATTCTTAAAAGTATGATATTTGACTTTTGTCAGGACAGGAGAGTAACACTAGTCATACTAATTTTATTGCAAAATCAAAAGCCCTTTTAAAGCAAAAGATGATATTCAGAGTGGAGAAACCTGTGCTGTGTTGATTAGTTCTTTATATGCTTAGAAGTAAAACCTGAAACACAGCCATACAGACTGACAGGAGGAGTAAGTAAACCTCATTGTAGCAGGACTCCTTTGCAAGCTTTTTATGTAACTGTAATCACGGAGGCATGTATTTCCACGTAATCCTGTCAAAGATAGCCTTCTGGTTTTAAGCTTGGAGAAGACAGAACTTGTGACGCAGTCATTCAAGAACTGCTAAGATCCAACAGTCAAAATGAAGCGTCTCAGTTTGAAGCGACTACTTGCAGAATGAATCACTGGATACTAATCATAGCGTGCACTGGTACAAACACTCTGCTGTCCCTGGGTGACATTTCTGCCAAATGCAGTCTGAACAACTTGTGGACACATTTGTCAATTAACAGCTAGACTGCTGCATGGATGGTGCAGGTGGAGCCATTGATCCTCTTTATGAAAGCAATACAGAACACTGAAGCTTAAAATAATCTGCTTTTTAGAAGAGCGTAGTTTCATCTTCTCCCTCACAAATAAATAAGTCAAATTAGTGCGCTCCTACACAATCCTCCTTACTTGTCACAACAAGGAAGTATAAGTATTGATTTTCTGGCTGATGTGATAAATTTTCATGGCAGTTCTTCAAGGCTAATTTAACATTACCAGTAGAAGCTTCACCCCAGTGCACTTGTCTGTTCTGATGAGACACTTGCAGGCTATTATTTCTCGTAAATTTGTGCCAAATACTTGTCCTCCATATGTTGACTTAACCAATTTCTTTCCTCCACCTCTGCACTTATGCTATTTCATAAGTGCTTCATTACATTGTTTCATTAAATAATCCATTCAAGCTCTTGAACAGATAATCAAAAGGGAAAGCAAATATCAAAAGGAGGAATGTGATAGAGACCAACTTCACCCTGTGAGGTGTGACTTAGGGAAAAATTGTTAAGACTGAAGGTACATACCTGCAGTGACCAACTCTGTGAGTTGTTCAGGGAAATATTATTTGTCCAGGTGAGAGCTATAAATTACTGCCAGACTTGAGACCTGCAAATGTAATTGCCACATTTGCCAGTTAAAATGTTGCAAATGCCAAATGCCATAGTTGGTACAGTGCCTATTGGATTGTGCTCTTCATTTCACAGTGTTCGATCTCCAGTTACAGCATGCGCCGATGTGTTATATGAGCTCGTAGCATGAAGCAGATTTAGGGGCATGACTTATTAAGTAATTTGTTTTCTGTTTTTCTACAGCTTTTGTAATTGCAATGCAAACAATTTTTTATGCATGGTCCTCTAACTTGATTAGAATATGGGGGGAGTTATGCAGTCAATTGTGTGCACTTACAGAGTTACCTGGAAAGCTGCTTTTTTCACTTCAATTTTTTGTGTAAATTATAGATATTTGGAGTTATCTCCTACATCAGTAAGTTGTAAACTCAGTTGCAAATATGATATGTTTTCTTATCTGTAGCACAAATGTATACAGACTGGTTTTCCATCTAGCAAATGTTATTGCTGATCTACAGAATAAGTTATAAAAAGTGCTACTCAGATTTTTAAAATGATGACTTAAGACTTTTTCAGGTAAAGATGATCTCAAGATAAAAAAGGACATGTCTAAATATGCTTCCTATTTTCATTTATGTTTATTTTTAGCAGACCAGGAACTTTTTGCTTAGGAAACCATTTTTTTCCCAATGCACCTCCTACTGTCATTTTTCTAATAATTAGTAAATTACAGACCGCTCAGGCTGGAGTAACATGCTAGTTTGGTTTGGCATGTACTGAGGTAGCCAGCTGAGGTAGCGAAGGAAAGAGAAGTGAGGGTTTGTTGACTTAACTGTATCACTGTTTTTGCAAGCCCTTCGGGTGACCATCATGCAGGAAAGGATTTTCGAACAGCTGCTGTGTCCAGAGAGCTTTTTACAGTATGGAACTGGAATCTGTCCAGAGCATTGAAGCTTTCGTTTTCTCTGGTATTATCTCTGTTTGATTTTGTGCCCCCACACTAGCTTGTTGTCCACCTTGGGAAACCAATTGCAGTGCTGGAAAATTAATCTTGCAATAAGCATTTGATACTCTCTGCAGGATTATATATTTGAAAAGGCAAAGGCAGCAGCAGGGTGTCATTGACTTCTTATTGCCCTGCGATGAGAGTGTTTTTTGACGTGAACCTACCTCACCACTGCCTGACCCATGTGATTTAATAATCTGAGCTTATAAAGGGGCTGTTGCAGTAAATACAAAGTATGATCCAGACAGTAAATAAATGTGCATTTAACTTTGACAGCAAAGGGCAAGTAGTGTCAGCAGACATCAGAATAATACTGCGACTGTCCTGCGTGTTAAAGAGTTGATGTATTCCAAAAGGGAGGTTTCACAAGCATTGCAATGTTTAAGAAAAATAGTAGAAAACATTTTCTAGCTATTCAGCTCATTTCCTCATTAAAATCATTGTTAAATAGATTTCTCTTATCTCTTCTGCCACTCACTATCTTGCCTGATAGATTGCCCCAGCAGAAGGATTGGTGTCAATATTAAAGAAGAGGGATGACAGAGAAGGAAAAACAATTGCTCAAGTCCAGCAAAGGCAAACAAAGAGAAGAGTGAGATTTCAAGAAATGGAGGACACATTGGATCAAGGTAATTTAAAGCTGTGAATTCATGTGTTGTACTCTTGAAATGCAAATTATGTTGATCTTTTTGCTTTTTAAACTTACTCAAATAATAAAATAAATTGATTGAAGATTATTCTATACCAGGTTTTGGTAACAAGGCTACAGAAGGATACAATAAGTACAGTTCTGTCTTAAAGCTTGATTGAGACTAAATTCACTAATATATTTCTCTGGCTGAAAGGTTTGTGGGTGATACCTAATAGATGTCCTTTCATTGTTTAGAGGTGGGAGACGTACACTTCTCCCTAAATCTAATCAATGTAGGTGAAGAGAGTTGCAAAAGAATGAAGTCTGTTACACTTTGTCCACAGGTAGCTTTCCAACTCTTTCTGCTAGACCACAGTATTGGAGGGTGTCAGATTTTAACCTTGGTTTATAATTAAATACCCATATATATTTGCAAGGTGTCATTATTTTCTTGTCTGAACACGTTCCTTCCTTTTTGATAGTCAAATAGCCTTATAGGAAATACAGTGTGTTAATTTATGTTTTTCTTGATGTCTAAGATGTCTAGTACTCAAACTAGAGAGAGGTTAAGAAAAATACTTTTGGTTATTAATGATAGTACTTTATCTACTACTTGTGCCAGCTAATAAATGGTACTAATGGAGGTCATTGGTGCTTAAAAGCATATTGTGTCTTATACACTGTAAAGAAAATCCATTCACTGCCAGAAGGGGAGCTTAACCTTTCTTTTTCTTGAAACTATTTTAAAACAATATATCTTTTAAATAAAATTTCAGTCAGAGTTTCTTCTGTGATTTTTTTCCCCCAGGGATTTAGTGATTCAAAACAAAAATTTACTTTTATTATTTTTAATCTGATTTCAGACAGACAAAAAAGTGCTTGGATGTTTCTTCTTTTATTTCTGCTTTTCCTATTTCTTCTCACTGATGTAGAGTGAAGGGAGTTCAGAAATTTTCTTAGAGACTTTTCAGTCCGACTGACAGGAGACACAGATGTTCCTGCCTACAAGTTGTCAAGTACAACTGAGGTTGTGAGACTGTAGCAGCACCTCTGCAACCTCTTTATTGCTCTAACTCTGAAATAAAAAATCATGCAAAAAGTTACCACAGAATAACGGAGATGTAAAATAAACCTTCATATTAGCCTACCCTGATCATTTTGTCTCTATCCTTATAGTAAGAATGTCACAGTAAACATAAGCAGTTCATGGTAGCTCAGTCAGTGTCAGTACAAATGAAGCAAGAATGTTTCCATTTGTTCTGGTTTCAAAGCATTTGTGTCATTTCAACTCTTTCCAGAAGGAAGGCAAAATTCTCATAGTCAAGTGTATTTGCTTCACTGTGGGGTGAGTGCACAAGTGATATTAGCCAGGATAGGCACACAGGTTGCAGAAATGAAGCTGTTATGATTGTTTAGGCTTCTGAAAAGACTAGGTAGAGAAACATACAATTTGTGATACATATTATAGTCACTTTGACACGGTAAGCATTATTGAGTGTGTTTACCTTCTGACCCATTCATTATAGAAACCTGCCACAGTTTTTATCATATGCATTCATATTGCTTTGTATATCATCCTTTTTAACCTTTTCTGCTCTTATATTTACAGATGAAGTAGCTGGTGGCTCCTGCATTTTGCTGATCCTGCTGTGCATAGCAACTGTTTTCCTTAGCATTGGAGGAACTGCATTGTACTGCACCTTTGGTGACATGGAATCCCCTGTGTGTACTGATTTTGCAACTAACATGGACTTCTATTATACCCAGATATTGCAGCGTATGGAAGAAATTAAGCACTGGATAGCCTTCTCATAGTTGGAATGAACAGAGACGGCATATTTAGAGTTCACCAATGATTACTGGAAAGGCTAGAAAAAAATGGTTATTTTAAGTTCTCTAACACTTGCTACCTGCAGGTGATGTGTATTTGATGATGTACTGAGACCTCTACTTAGAAATCAAGAAAATTCTGATTTAGCGATCCGGTGGCAAAATGTTCACATCTTAAGCTGTAGCAGTGTGGTATGGGAGAATAAGAAGTTATTCTCTTCTCCCAAGACTAGGCAAGTAGTTTTTCGACAACTTGAGTGAATGAAGAAGAAAGAAGAGAATTAACTGTCTTCTATAAGCTCTCCCATTGCCACACATTGTGTAAGCAATCTCTGGAAGCTTAGTAAAAGGACAGCTTTAATTTACAGCTGTTTGTGCAAAGGTGTTGCCTCCAGCTATCATGCAATAAGTCTGTGTTTTATGGAAACATTATTTTTCTTCAAAGTCATACTATTTTTCTCCATTTTAATTCTCCTGCTGAGCCATGTTCATATTTGAGTGGAGTGAGAATGAATGGAGCCCTCATTTGGTGATTAGCAGGCTGACCCTGTATCTTACAGCTTACGGTGAATATTCATGAGTGGGATAAATCTGCTGGCAGATTTCACTAAATTTCCTGCAACTTTACTCCCCACATTGTGGGGGCTGTTTAGAAATGGAAGGTTCAAAAAGAAATCATTGGTCTCACTAAACACAGAACCATAAGTAAAATGTTTAGTAAATTATTTATCTTAGATAGTAAAGCAGCTTTGGCCAGTTTTAAAGCATCTGGTGGCAGGTGTGGGGCTAACTGGGTCTTCTGTTAGTTACGTCACTGACTTGCAGTAATCACTTTGTGCCTCGGTTTCTCCTCTGTAAATGGAGAATAATGATCCTTGCCTTTGAATATTTATTGCAATTAGGGCTCATGTCTGATTAATGCCAGAGGAGTGCACTGGATCACTGAACTGCATGGCTGCAGCCTCTCTCAGTGAGTGAATGCTTGTGTAAAGAGTGACTGATCCAACAGAAGAGATTCAGAAGCTCAGTGCAGATCCATGACATGTTGGTAGTCCAGGGACACTCCTTCCTGCAGATAAAGCACATTTGCCTCTATTTGTCCTGTGGTTCTGAGACCTGTATTGTAGTCTTTTCTTTTTCTAACAGCTAAATGAATTGAAATCAAAACAAGGAGTCATTTTAAATGGATATTTCTATCACTTGGTGCTCAGCCCTCCCTGTGTGTTATGTGAGAATCACTTACGTGACTTTTAAAGTGAGAATTAGATACACGGGCCTTTGGCCCACACTCTGGTCAAAATGTGGCACTGTTCTGGCACAGAGCATAATGTCCTAGCCCTGCTGAAGGTGTTAGTGTGAAACAATTCCTTTACACCTCAGGAAACAGCATTTTTGAGGGATCCGCTTCACTCCACTCTGTGATTCCCTGCTTCCTCATGTTGTATGATACAATGTGTTCAGGTTTAGAATATGATTTTGTAAAGGCTATGAAATGAAGTCTTCAAGATATTGCTCAGAATTATAATATTAAATTATCATGCTTTCTGGCATTTGCAAGTAAATTGTCCCTCTAGTGAGCTTGATTGTTCCTAGCATACTGTTATACTTAACAGGTTTTTAAATGAAAGTTAAAATCACATTTTTTTTTAGAATAAATGCATGTATGATTTTTCTTTTTGTTTTCACCACAGAGACTTAGTTTATTTGTATCCTAGGTAGCCTCATGTGCGACTTTTTATTAAAACAACAAATCAAAAATGCTCAAATTAATGAAAACTTTTACTTTCAGAATGAATCTTGAGAATGGTAGTTTGGTATATTTTTTGTTTGTTGTCCTCAGAGTATTATAATGCTGCGTTGAACTAAAGGAGAAAAGGAAAGACACTTTTGTATTTTAAAGTGTTACTGGCTGGTTCAGTTTATTATTTGAAGTCTGGGATTGTTTATTTATTTAGTTTTTCTTTTAAAGAGAATCTTAAGTTTCCTTTTTTTGGTAATTTACAGAGTAATTAAAAAGCATGCAATTGGTTAAAATATGTATTTATAGCAACTATGTAGTTAGAATATATTTTGGATATCTATGACTTTGCATTAAGTGTTTCAGGATATTAAGTTTATTCCTAAACAGAAAACTGTTGATTTCAGCTTAAAAAAATCTTTTATGTTTTTGTGCACTTCATCACCAAAAAGATCAAGAGGTATATATAGAACTATTTATTCGAAAGTATATCAGATGTGGAGATCAAAGATCTCCTACTTCTAGGTTCATTTAATTAAAACTATTTTAAAATAATTATTTTATTTAAAACTGTGAAGCTATTTAAAGTCAAAGCAATTTTTAATAAGCAGTTCAGTTTAAAACCAGTGGTCCAAATCATGGTATGTTCAGTTTGTGCTATATTCCCAGTGCAAAGACTCACTAATATCAGCAAAACTGCCTGCAAAGCGATCATAGAGAGGTTGGGCACCACTTTTCGAGAATGTACCAAATGAAAAACGAGTAACCGGACATTCTGTGTAACTCAGCTACCTTACAGTTCTGTTGTAACTTGGAGTGTCTTGCCAGCCTTCCAGGCCTATGCCAAGGTACCAAACCTATGCCAAGAGGTACCACACTTGCTAGATCTTTCAGGATCTGAGTGAGGGGAAGGAGCACATACACACAGGCTGCCTGGCTCCTTATCTGAGCAGTTAACTCCTGAGTTGCAACAAAGTGGTTAAATTTGGATCTAATTCTGTTGGCATTCCTTTGTAAAAAACTGATGGTAATAATTCTTGCTTCATGTGACAATTCTGTTAGTGTAAATAGTTTGCATGATCTGTAGTCAGTTATCAGACTTGCAGATACCAGCGTAACAGAATTTGCTTTGCATTGAAGTTCAGAGTCTGCAGCTAGGCCTGAAGTTGGCCTTTCTATGTGCTCCATTCTCTTTAGATTGCAGGTGACGTTGCTTCTGTCTGAGGGGTTAGGATCTTACAGTCAGGTAAATCCAAGCTAAAGTAAATAGTTGATTTGAACAATTATTCCTCTTGTCTGAGTATTTTGAGGTAAAATAATACAGAGCAAGAGCTCAGATTATTACAAGGAGGAGGAAGACAGAGGAAAAATACTTCTTTTCCTCCCTCTCTTTGTGCATTTTAAAGCCCCTTGTGTATATGTTTTTATTTCTTCTGCTTCCTTCCCTGCCACTGTCTTTATGGCTGTTCTGCTTGGCAGTAGGGGAAACATACTGCACCAGCATAAAACCATTTGTAGCTCATAGGAAAATTCAAGGAATGGTTTAGCATTTACAGTAGTTAAAAGCAATTCCTTAAAATATGACTGGATTTCAGGCTGATGGTGTACTTCAAAGAAGTTGTGGGCACTTAATCACCTACAGCGCTCTACTAGAACCCCCCCACCTGCCAGTTTATTCTTTGAGCATAATTATTTGTAAGAGATTCTCACGATAAAGCAAAACCAACAAGGCTTTTGATGCAGATTCTTCAGGATACGTTGCCAAGAAGAGCTTTCTGGTGACATAATTAGCTCTCTCTCTGCAAGTATCATAGACTACACCAAGAAAAGCTCTGTGCTATAGCATCACCACGCTATACTACAGGCTTGTTTTTGAAACAGCATCAGTAGGGAAGCAGATACTCCACAGCCCAGATATGCCAGCAGAAGTTTCTAATCTAGACACAACCCATGTTTTAATGTTTTTCTGATATCTTTGCTTTCTTACGTGGAAAATGCATAGTGACAAACAGTAGAAAGAAGTCTAATGGAAAAGGAAACACTTGTTTAGGGTTTGGGGCATAAAGTGCAAGCTTGAACTGTCATATAAGCAGAATAGATTGGAAGTCCGGATTCTTGTGTGACTAGATACTATTCCACTCAATAACCTGAAGGAATGTTACTCTCCTTGATACTGAGGGTACATATTGTATCATCCTAAGAAAACATGCTTGCCTCCTTTGTACTGTCATGTAACCCAAGACCATCTGAAAGGACTGATAACTATTTGTAACAAATTTAACTTAAACTTCCTTTAGCAAAAGGAGTAAATAATTGTGTTTGAAACCGTCACCCGAGCTTGTAATTTAAATACTGTAGCAAAAAAAAAAAAAAAAAAATAAAAACTGTCCCAAAGAAAATATATGAACCTTTTTGGGGTACTGTGATTTCTAAATGAATAAAAATCTGAGAAGATTCTCTGAGAAATTCAAGTAAATGAGCAGTACCTCCAGTAAGAATTACATGGTCAAACCCAATCCAGAAGGGGAAAATGAGGATAAAATGCATGAGGTTTTGTCTGGATTTTGGTGTAATGTGGTTTTCCTGGGTGGGTTGGTTTGTCTTTGTTTTAATAGCTAGAGGAAAACAGCTTCGTCACAGAGCCTGGTTCCTCTAAACAGGTGAGTTTAAAGTAATAAAATGTTCCTTACTGCATCATTCTGAAAACAAATTGACAGGTGGTAAGTTTCAGACGTCCTAGTAACTGAGTGACCTGGATAGTGGTCACGAACCAGTCTGCTTTTTTAGTTCAATTAAATAAATAATTAAAAACCCAATTCCAACTCAGCCCACCAAGCAGCCTCTGATTTGACCATGAGCATACCAACACTCCATTGTGCAACATTCACTCCTCACCCTTTCCTTGGCTGCTCCTCCAAAAGCCACAGAATGAGGCCAACCAGAATTTTAGACTGCTAAAAATGTAGTGAAATCCTAAGAGAAAACAAAGCAGTTTTATACATTTTGGGTTGGTGTTGCCATCTTCGTGTTGTTTTTCAAGTTGTCCTTCACAGTCAGTAAAAGAGAGAACTATAGTGAAAAGGGGGAAAAATAGATTTTCATATAATATTATTGAAACTTGTGAGATAGTATCTCACAGCACCAAACTAAATCATAACATATCTAGCAACCTGGTGGTTGGGTGTAAGAATGGTCTTTGTGTGCAGAAGTAAACTGCTGCTGTAAACAGTCCAGTAAAGACTGACATCTGGTTTCAGGAAGAAAAGCAGCTGATGTTCCACTTCTGAGTCTGGACCTGACTCGTGACCAGAAGCCCTGGTAACCTTGAGGAACCTGAAAGGGCTTCCAGAACTGGTCAGTAAACTCTTCTGCGCAAAAGACACACTTTGCCCTAGGCTTTGGCTTTGTAGACATAGCTGTGCTGATTCAGTGCTACTACAAGTCTGAGTTCACTGAATCTGTCAGGCACTGCTTTCATTCCTCAGTTCTCTCAACAACCTCCTTATGAATAGTCTTCTACCTCTGCCATTATGAGGAGCTGCTGCTGTCTAGGATTATCCATGTCTTCACCCCAGTGAGTCCCCTCTTGTTCCTTATGTCTCTCTCAACCTTTACCAATTCTTTCCCAGTATGAAATAAGATGTGTTTTATCATTCATAGGATCATAAGGTAATTAATAAGGAAGGGATCCTGGAAGGCCTCTAATCCAACTTTCTACCCAAGTCAGGGTCAATTGAGATCAGATCCGATTGCTTGGGGCTTTATCTAGTCCTATCTTTAGACCCTCAAAGGATGGAGATTGCACAGTCTCCTTGGGTGTATTGCACTGCCTAGCTATCCTTGGGGTGAAAAAGTTCTTTATACCCAGTCTGAACCTGCGTTTCAGTTTGTTCTCTCATCCTCCTGACATGCACTGCTTTGAAGAGCTTCTTAAGTAACATCCTCGTAGTTACTGGAAGGCTGCTACTGGGTCCCCCAAAGTCACCTCCAGGCTGAACACTGTGGCTTTGAGCAGTGTCCTTCTGATCCTTCTCACTTCCTTGTCCACACCATCTTCCTTCTTGATAGGGATCCTGATTCTCTTCCACCTTGCACTCTCAAATTCTATATCAAGATTTTAAAATCAGTAACAAGGCCACAGGCAAAAGAGAAATGACAACGACAACTACAGTTACATTAAAAACTGTCAGTGACTTGCTGATTCATTAGTGTGTAGCAGTGATTTGAACACTTACACCGATACTTGTGCTGCTCTAAGCAGCTGGTGTTTGAAGGATTGCGTGCTGACTTCCATGTCCCTTAACGAAATAATCTAAATATATATCTCTAAAATACCTACCCAAGGAAGTCTGAAGTATTTAACTATAAAGTCTTTTTTTAAAAAAAATTAGGTTTTAGACATTGCTTCTTTGAGGTGAGGCTCCTTTATATAATTTATCATTTGTATTACTTTGAATTAAATGCCATGGTAATTCTTCTTTGGCATAAAGCTACCTAGAGTTTAATGTGTTCTGTAATGTCCAAAAATTGTGGTCATCTCTTCAAACAAATGATGAAGAAGAGTAGGTGTGTGCTGTTTTATCAAGTTGGTCTGTGACAGCTAAGAAGTTGCAGAACTGCTATCACTGAATTTCAGACAAAAGTCTGATTCCGCACCTGGATTCATCCTGAGATTGTTTTTAATGGCAAAACGACTGAAATTGGAAAAAAAAAGAGTCAGCACTGAAGTACACCCAAATTTTCAAAAGCATGTCTAATGCCAGACCAAAGTCCTCCATTCATGTAAATATGTTGAGCTGCCCTTTCTTGAAAACAAATTTGAATCCAGCTTCACATAACAATAAATCAGTCATCTCTCTCCTTTTGCTTTTTGCCAAGAAACTGTCTGGCAAAATGTCATCTTTTAGCCAAGATGGGCCCCTGATGTAGGACTCATTTGTTAGGCTAATGGGGAACTTTCCAGTGACACTTCTGTCAAATGGCAGTTAATGACTGTGTCCCATTTCATTGCCTGGCATTGAAAATGAGTTTAAGCTTCAGTACTCTGCTTTCATAGACTGATCAACTGTAAAAAACCAAACCAAACCAAAACAAAAAACCCACCAAAGCCAACCACTTCCAGAGCAAGAGTGATAGGTTTGTGGGTTTTTTCACAAAGTGCCACGTGCCAGGTAATACAATGAGAAAAATTTACTGGTTTTCAGTTTTGTATGATCATCAGATTCTGCAATTGCTGTTTGTAATGCATGGAAGTCATGCCAGTGCAATGTTTCCTATAGTGCACCCCTTCCATATTCACTCTGGTCTCCTGAACTGGTAGCCTTCAATGAGAGGTCAATTTTTCCATCAGAATTGGCACAGAAAACACATACGATGTACTAGAAGCTGAGCAACCTGAGGATATTTTTCCTTCCACATAATTGTTACACCTAAACATGTACTACTTTTTTTTTATCCCTTTAATTTAGGAACCATTCATCATTTTTCCTTGACATCTTTTTATTAGAGAGAGACAACATTAATTCTTCTGCTTTTTCTCCAGGAGCTGGAATTAATGATTTTGTGCCAGAGCTCACATGAATCTTGCCACTCGTGTGTGATGCTAAGAATCCTCATGCTTGTACAGCTTAATATATATGTCTTTTCTGCCAGAATTTCTAATGGCTGTTAGAGTAGCAAGAGTATTTTCACATTACTTCCCCTGAGCTGGCAGAAAGGACTTGCAGAAAAGTAGAGAGCAAAAGGTTTGAATCACTAAGAATCTGTACAGTCAATTTCAGCAAGAGAAAATGTCAGTATCTGTCATCATAGAAACTAGCGATTTTGCACCAAAAAGGCCCCCTAAAATTAATATATGTATGTTTGAAAATAGCTACAAAGAAAAAACCTATATACTGATGTTTCTCAGTGACTATTCAAAGAGCTGTGCCAATTCGTAAATGAAATAAGGCTTCTCAAGGTTCCACAAAGGTCAAGACTGAGTACATTATGGGCAAAAGGGCTGTAGAAAGAATGTAATAAATCTCTTCAATCAAAGGTGATGAAAAATTTATATTGGTAAAGGATGAAGAATATTTCTGATAATGATATCTACTAGTGATGCTGGGTTTTTTTCCAATCAGATTTTATAGAAACAGAAAAAAAATGCACAGTAGTTTAATAACATCAGGAAGGAGAGGGACTAATGGTTAAAATATTGCTGAAAGCTTTGTAGGACTCATTATGAGGAACTTAAGTGTTTTTTACAAGACCAAGTAGCAGGGAGAAGCAAAGCAGGACCAGAGCTTATAAGCCCTCTCTTCTGATATGTTGTCTGGTCCCAGTTTCTACAAAGACAATACAGATTGGGGGAGATAAATGAGTACCCTGTTCTCGTTACCTTTGACTTCATACAACTTTGAAGACTTTATTTAAAGATATATTCTCATAAATCTTGTCGTGATCCTAATAAAAATCTATTGAAGAGATTAATTTCCTTTCTTGCATGCAGCACTAAGTTCCAATGCCATTGTAGCATATTTTTAGGACTTGATATCATCATACCCATGGCAGCTGGTTGCTATTTCCATGTATAAAAGCAAATTGTATCAACAGACCCCATGGGAATGCATAGTATAATAGCAGCAACTTCTGTCATCCGATAATGAGGCTCAAGCTGTCTGTAGTCACTTTGTGTTTTGCCGTCTAACCCTTACTACTTGTGCTCTGTGAACCACCAGGAAAATAACAATGTTCCACAGAGCAGACCCTATTGAAAATCCCATTTAAAAAGTGAAGCCACAATCTTGCAGCTCTGCTATGCTTCACAGAATACCTACCACGGTGCCAAGAGTCAGGAAACAAAGCAGTGTCGAAAGAAGTAGGGGTCACCTGATTCTGCCTCCCAGCAGAACTGAAGCCCTTGTGAGGCATAGAAGTGTTTGGACCATTAAATGGATGCTGTCGTCACTGTCTGCAAATGTGAAAGATGAAAATCCAAATGTTCTTGGCATTCCTCAAAATGCCTTTAACAATCCTTTTTTTCCTTTCAATTTTTGTGGTGTTGAAACCTTTCCATTAGCTGAAGGCAAAGAGGAAAATTAAGCAATGGCAGATTTTTATTTTTAAATTTGGCATGCGCTGTTTCTTATATTATTCTATAAACAGGGCATTGCTTTTCTGAGCCAATTCACTGCTGGGTAATAGTCCGTGGTTTACCTACAAAGGCAAAATAGATGCCCATTAGCAATAACTGACTCATGTATTATAAAACAGCCCCATTAAAAAGAACCATCTCTACAGCCTTCTGCAGCAGGTTGATGAAGCAGTATTTTCAGCTGAATTTTGCAATGCAGGACAAGCCTTCTGCAGCCCACCCACACTGACAGCTCAGCCTGGCACTTCGTTCGCTTTTGTACTGGGACCTTTCATAGCTAAGATTTCCCAGTACAGACTGGCCAGGGAGGCAAGTGTTCTTCCTTTTGCTCCTCTGACGTCTGAGACGACCAGCAGCTGCAGATCTCTCAAAACCAAATAGAACAGCCATGAGTAGTCTATAAAAACCTTTAGAGTTTCAGTTGTGAAATTCTAGAGCAGCCTGTCTTTTCATGCACTCCCTACAGCCGGAGACGAGGTAGCAGGTCGGTGCCTGTGATGAGTCCACATCCATGCAAGCCTGGAGGAGATGTTCTTTGCCATGTAATTCCCTTTGTGGAACAGCAGCAGCCCTGACTGCAGGTCAAAACCACCACAGAAAGTCACGTGCTCCTTTCAAAGGTATTTCAAAGTAATGGCTATCCTAAGCACTCCCAAAAATGTTTTAAGAATTGAAACGTGCTGATCTTCCTAAAGCAGAAATATGTAGTCTGAGGGACTGAAATCTTTAGAATCCCACAGCAAAGACATCACAGAAAACATAAAATATTTGCAGGAAGTTTCGAATGTGAGTAGTGCTACCTCAGGATTTCAAGCTCATTGAAATATGAACAAGAAAGGCAGACTTCAAATGGTTTCTAAATGAAAAAAGTCTACACTCAGTAACACCATCACAGAGCACTTAGCATCACAAACATGAATTCAAGTACAGTTTAACAGGTTACACTAGGACAGAGGCAGGACAAGTTTAAAACTGATTTTTTAATTATTTTTGTGGCTATTGTGCTGTAAAATGGCAGACCACTTGCTATTCAGTTCTGTCCTTATATTCTTTTCTGTTTTATTTTCCACTAACTGTTATTCCTGCCTCTGAATGGCAACCCTTCTAACCATTTGGTTCAGTACTGTTTTGATATACCCATTTTAAAAAATTGACTGTACTGTGACATATTTTGAAGCAGCTGGGAGAGAGAATTGATTAAGTGATAACAAAAAACTAGACTTTGGAAGGGTTTGATTTAATTGCCTGCTCTACCACAAATTTCCTACGTGGTTTTAAGCATATCACTTAATTACTGTGTGTCTCAGTACCCCACCTATTAATGGGGATGATTCTTCAGTGCTCCTGTTGTGAGACAACAACACATTTTCTAATGTTCCTTAGAGTGAGTGGGGTCAAAGTAATCTCAGAAGTAAAACACTTGAAGCAATATCAGCAACTTGTTTGTCACAGTTTGCCTGAAATATTTACCCTGCACTGTGTCAAGTAATTGCAATGAACTCAACATAAGAAATCCCTTCTTGTTTTTCACTTTTTTTTGAGTTTCTTATCAATATGATGGCTGTTTCAGAGGAGCTGTAGGAAAGAAATATTGAAAATTAAGACGATAGACTTCAGTGTTCCTGACAGATTTTGTGCTGTGCCATCAGGTGAAGAAATTGCGTCTGGTTTTACATTTTTGTGAGGCTTTTTAACATCATAATGACTATACTGTGAGACTTCACAGCTATTTTAAGCTACCTGTGGAACTATAAACTGTTTTTGCATCTCAGCATTTCCCTGTGGGAGTGAGAGGTAAAATCAGTTGCTTGATGGTTTTCAGTATCTGGTACATAGGCTTGTTTGTCCTTTCCCCTTTATGCTATCTGCAGTGAAACAGAGCTCTTAATGATCTTAATACTACCAGTGGTTACCTTTAGGGGGGTGTCAGAAGGTGACAGGAACAGAATCACAGAATCACCAGGTTGGAAGAGAACCACCACATCACCGAATCCAATCATTCCTATCAATCACTAACCATGCCCCTCAGCACCTTGTCTGGCTGTGCCTTAAACACCTCCAGGGAAGGTGAAGCAACCACCTCCCTGGGCAGCCTCTGCCAGTGTCCAATGACCCTTTCTGTGAAAAACTTCCTCCTGATGTCTAGCCTAAACCTCCCCTGGCGGAGCTTGAGGCCATTCCCTCTTGTCCTGTCCCCTGGCACTTGGGAGAAGAGGCCAGCTCCCTCCTCTCCACAACCTCCTTTCAGGTATAGAGAGCAATGAGGTCTCCTCTCAGCCTCCTCTTCTCCAGGCTAAACAGCCCCAGCTCTCTCTGCCGCTCCTCATAAGGCCTGTTCTCCAGCCCCTTCACCAGCTTTGTCGCTCTTCTCTGGGCTCTCTCCAGAGAATGTGGGAAACAAGATGAGGTTGGATTTTAAGGTGTTCGTAGCAGAAGCTTTGAAAGAGAATCTGAAATTCTGTCCCCTGCAAGATTAGTATTTACAGCAATTAAGCATTTTTCTACTGTGACACACAGTGTAGCGACAGGATTAGTGGGGATTTAGTGATTTAGACTCTCAGGTCCACTGTGAAATTTCCCACTGTAAACTATTCACTGGAGATCTTGAAAACAAAGTGAGGAGGCTGACATAAAGGGGAAAAAAAAATTAAGGTATGGCTTCTGTTACAAACACAGCCAGTTCTCTAGTGCAGCCACCTCCAGAAGGACCCTTCTGTCATATATTTTACATGTGGAAACTTCCCTTAACAGCAGAAAGAGTTGGACAATCCTGCTGGTTCTGTTCTTTTTCCCTTTTTCATAAGTGACTTCCTTGTGGGTTTCTGTGCAGAAGGGAGAAGTTACAGCTTTTGCCTATTTCCTTCCATTACGTACCCGAGTGGTGGCAGAGAAGAGCGATACCATCATCACCTCTTACCAAAACAGAGAATGAATACGGTCACAGCAGGTAGCACCAACTTTTTGGTGCTACCATTAAATTTTTGTGCATCTGTTTTTCAGACAAATGCACGTCCTAATCTCTGTGGTTGATATTGAGAGTACTAAAAGCAGAGAAGCTGCTGTTTAATGCTGCCTCTTGTATGTCATATAGGAAAACCAGAAATGGATATTAGATGAATAATCCTATCAGCCCCTATTAATATTAATTGTTAGGTGTCCATGAGCTGAGGTACTTATCTCAGCAGATCTCACTGAGATACTGATTTTCAGCACATACTAAGGTACGTGCGACAAAACGGTGAAAAATAGCTTTGGTGGGGGGAAGGGGAGGATAGGTCATGTCATTAGATGAAAATAGGTCATTTGACTGGTATTTTCCTTGTGATGAAATACTCGTTCCTACCAATTTATTCAAACTGGAGAGAGGGAGAGGAAGGAGAGTTGTAACCATATTGTCCTTTCTTCAGGCTATTTCTTGTTTCTCATTGTCTTTCGGCCTCAAATATTCTACAAAAAAAAAGCCACGGAATCCTGCTGCTGCTGCTTCTGTTACTGTGAGAAACATTGCTTTTTCAAAGCAAGTCACTGACACATTAGGCTTGGAATGTCACTTGGATGGCGTATTATCATTAAGGGAATTCATTTGCTTCCTTGTGAGTTTTTCTCCTTAGGAAGTGGACCTTGTATTTCAAGTGTAACTACATTTGAATCTCAAAATCATCTTCAAACCAACAAATGGCCTGTGCATGGTATCTGTACGTGGCCCAACTTGCACTACTTTAATGCACAATGCAGAGCATCATTCTCTCAACTTGTCCACAGAGATGGTGTCTTATATTATCTTAAGGCAATGCCTCAATATTTACAATAAAGCCTTCAAACACAGTAATTATATTAGTGCTAATCCATCATTTCAAGTGAACCCGATGTGGAGGGGGCATTTTAACTAAGACCTGAATCCACTCATTGAGCAAGGAAAGCAAAAAGAATAGCTTCTCGGTGACTGCATCAACAGGAATCCTTGGAGACAACAGGATGTTAATGTGATTAAAGACACCACCATAACACACGGGTACCAAAAGACCAAATCACAAAGTACAAGAAGACTTATTTCTGTGATTTAAGGCATTGACTTTACAATCTTAATAAACAGTGCTCTTCAGAGAAACAGCAACGGAGCCATATTGCTTTAAAATATGCAGCTCTATGAAAATCAGAGCATTCCTGCACAAAACTTCTTGTACAGATTTGTTATTGATCTTCTCATCTTGGAGGTATGCATTTCATTACTATTGTAGTAGTGTTTAAAGCACATGAGGTGTCATACTACCAGGCAATCCTGGTATCATGATGCTTCTCTATATGCTTCACTTACAGTACATGTCTACATCTCCATGAACCAGAGGCACTGCACATACAGACAGACCTTGACCCCTTTCTTCCACATCGCAGATGCGTTGGGCTTATCGACAAGGAATTCTAGCATAAGAGCCAGCCCTGCTCCCCAGAGCTGCCCTCCTGACCCATGCTTTGACAGGACATAGCTGAGGTGTAAGGGTGCTTAATTTTTTTCCCACAATTGCAGTGCAGCCCTGTAGAGGAATTTCATTTCTAGTAGAACTGACATCTACCTAACACTAGTAAAATGGTTTGGGACACTTTTGACATTAATGAATAAAATAGTACTAAAAAAGAGAAAAAGATCTTATTGTTATGATTTGACACCAATCTGAATTAATTCCAAGCTATCTATCTCATATATTTTCAGTTAGAGACAGACAGAATGAATTCCATAACTGGCTGCTGTAACTTTCCAATTGTTTCTAATTCTTACTCTCCTGGCATAACTTTTATCTCTTTGAATCTTACAACACTGCAGTTCAGAAGCTGGAAAGCAGCATGACACTGCCTAGTGCTTTTTCATGAGACTGACATCCTAATACTACTTTTTTTCCCCCTTCCAGGTGGGATAGCAAGAAAAGCTGGAAATCTATTTTAATGGCAGCTTCTAATTTTCCTGCAATTCATCTTTTCAGGCTGGCTGGGTAATTTAATTTGTTGTTGACCTAGTTCAGTTATGAAACATTAGACTATTCATTATCACAGAAGTTTCATCCTTTGGCCCTTAAAATAGTTAGACTTTTTGAAAATATATGTTAGAAGTTATTAATAAACATTACGATATTTTGCTTATTGAGTTCCTTGTTACATATGAAAACATTTTGTTTGTACACAGCCTTGATGATGATTCTTTTTCAATCATACAGTGTAATTACTACCAGGAAGGGTAACACTAAAATTTAGCCAGGAACTAGTATTTGACTGTCACGGCACATGATGTTGTTGTCACAGATACCACAGCTTCATTGCATGAATGTTTCTCTCCAGCAAGACCGAGGCAGAAGCATCCTCTGTAATTAGACGTTTGAAACCTATGTTGTGTAATTGGTTCTGCTACACTGTGCAGAGTGTTCCTTTTGAAAAGTAAGAAGAAGACAGAAAACCAGGTTATCATCTAAGTGATTCTTGCTAGCTCCCCCACCTGTCCTTTCTTGCTTTCTTGCTCTCACTGGGAGGAACAATCACTTCTCTTAAATCTTCTTGGTAATTTCAATTCTAATAGGTTTTGGGGAGGAGCCGAATCCAGCTGACATCGGACACAAGGTTGCAGCTGTGAGGGTGATGGCTATGATGTTTTTGGCTCTACCTGTAATGGAAATTTTCCCCAGTTACATCAATGCATGACTCATTTACTGGACATCTGAGCCAGCACAGAACTCTCAGAACTCTGGTGTAGGTAAGGAAAATGAAATTGTTACTATTTAAAATTCCAGTGGACTTAAGTGCAACTTTTTTTTTTTTTTTTTTTTTTTGACTATGCTTGAGATTTGGATGCAGATCCAAGGTATTGCTGCTTGGCCAGAAGTTTGGTGGAATTCTGGACAAAATCCCAAATTGCCTCTGGGAATTTCTCGGGTGGTAAGATCTGCAGAGCAACATTCCTGGAGCTGCTCAGTGATTAATGACGAAGTTTGTAATAACTTGTTCACTCTAATTGTTTCTGCTGTTTTCCCTTCTATACCTGTATTTCAAAACAGTCCACAGAGACCTTTGTGCCATCTATGCCCACTAGAGTCCTCTGCCATTCTGTCTGGCTGCTATGTGAGTGTGGGAGAGAGGCAGTTGTATTTAATAGTGAAGATACCTCAGCCTGGGAGAAAGCAAAAGGGCCCAGGGGAAAGAGAGGGAATAAAACTGAAAAAACTGTAGTGATGGCTTTGGGATTTGAATGAGAGAGAAACTGCTTGCGGGACTTATTTGTAAGGGTCATTTAGGGATATCCTTTTGGTAGTCCAGAATCCTTATCTGCTGCAAAGTGATTACACAATATATTATTTGAGATTTCAGACATTTTATGCAATCACTTACTTCTAGGAGACTGATAATCAGAGCTGAAGGTCTCCTGTGTGTGTTGTATTTCCAACTCTTCATATTTTATTCCAGGTCCAACAGTATTTTTGTAGTTTCAACTAATGAGAGTATATTCTTACTAGAGTCCAAATTTTTCAACACAAAAACTTCTTTCCCCCATGGCTAAGGAGAAACAAATATTTTAAGCAGCTTGAAGAATCAGAAACTACAGGTTAAATACAAAAAGCCTCATCCTCACTGTGAGAAACATTCACTGGTGAAATATTAAAAAGCACAAAGTCTTCAAAGCAAAGATAATAATATTTTCATTATACAATTCAGCACTGAATTAGATGCCCTTCTAAAAAAGTCATAAGGTCCTACAAAGAACAGCAAGTATATATAATAGTTTTAAACAAAGAATATAAATCTCTTCAAGGTTGCTCATTATGTTTTTGGTGTATTCAACCATGTCCGGAGATTCCCGTCAGGTTATTGTTGCCAACTGTATCTTGTTAGGCAGTTAAGCATCATGTCTGGATATCATCTACATATTATTTCTTGATAAATGACAGATTTGTATGACAAGATAGTTAAACATGCACACCAGCTGCAGCAAAACTTATCAACTAATTCCCACACTTACTATATTTGTTTGGTTGGTTTCACCACCTATTCACTGTATTTGAAAATCTGAGAGTCAGTATTTACTATCCATTAAAGCATATACAGATATTACTTGCTTCTGCCCATAAAATAGTGTTAAGATCAATCAATTAGTCTGCAAAACAGATATTGCACAAATTACAATGTTATTAAGATGTCTTGTATTAAACCTTATCCCAAAAGTCCTTGGGAGGCCCTACAAATGTTATCTGAGAAAGATAACTGTCATGCATGTAGGAGAAAATATTAATTATTTCCAAGCAAAAATTCATGCTTTCAGAGCCTGAAAGGCACTTGTGCAGAATCAAAATGAATTCTTAGTAATTTGTTG
Organism: Coccyzus lansbergi; assembly: GCA_033558105.1. Lineage (NCBI taxonomy): Eukaryota > Metazoa > Chordata > Aves > Cuculiformes > Coccyzidae > Coccyzus > Coccyzus lansbergi. The sequence continues at coordinate 868,533 of JAUMJK010001095.1, forward strand.
CCACATCAAACTGAGGAGATGTCCTCTCCCTCCTACCTGGAAAATGCAAGTAACCCATGTAAGGTTGTGTGGTCCATGTTTTATTTGGAAATGTGGCTCTTTCAGATGCACCAGAGAGAATGCAAAGAGAAAGCAAATTAGAAGAGGGTGCAAGCAGAGGATGGCGACAGAGGGAGTGAGCTCTGGGCGCAGCTTGAAGGTTTGAAATGCTAGGGCAAACGTATTTAAGTAAGGGGCCAGATAAAACCGTGCCTTCTCACAGTGTTTACCGTAGTTGTGTGTACATCTTTGTTCTCATTTTTGGCAGAAATTATTATTTTCACTTTCATGTCTTCCCCCTTCTCTTGTCCTTTCAAGACAGAAAAGGCGGCATGCGTGTGGGCTGATGATTTGAGAGCAAAGAGTATTGCTAACTCCTACAAAAAGAAAGCTAACCATGGTGTCTGAGAACGCTGATAAGCAGACATCTCAAACCCAAACAAGCATCCAGATTTTTATTTCAAAACAAATGTTGACCTCTGTGCAGCAAGTACTTTTCAGACTGCTGCTTCAAAAATGAAATTTTTTACACACTTTGCCCTTATTTGGAGTCTCCCTATCCTCTCCCCACTTGCATCCTAACCCTGCCCTGCAGTCCTGACCCTAGAGCTTTCCTGAATAGAACAGAGCACATCCGTGCCGTCCACACACCAAACTGTATAAAGGGCTAACCCTCAGAAGGCAGCGGTGGCAGTAGCGAAGCGGTGCCACCTGCCGGCTCTTCGGGAGCTGGGATCACTTTCCCGGTGACCGTGTGCCCCGGGGAAGCGACAAGACCCAGGGGAGATGTGGAGAGTCCAGTGATGCTGACTGAAGGCTATGGCTGAGACAAAACTACTTGAAGTAGAGATATCCTTGTTTCTCTCTGCGTATGCTATGAACCGGTTACATTAAAAATTACAGGGAAGGATGGAACCATAGAATCATAGAATATTTTGTGTTGGAAGGGACCTTAAAGACTATCTAGTTCCAACTCCCTTGCCACGGGCAGGGATTGTGTTAGTGAGTGGAAAACTAGTCCACATCATATGGCCGTAACAGCTGGTAGCAGCGCAAGTCCGTTCCTTAGATCTAAGTGATGCTTAGTGATTTCTCTGCTTCGTCTTGTATCAGTGCATAACCATGTGATCATTAATTTATCTCATAAGGGCTGGGAGTGAACTTCAGGCTATTTGTAATGTTCTCTGAACCAGACAGGCAAGTTTGGCATCTGTTTTTAACTGGTAATTCTGATGAGCATCTATGGCCTCTTTTCAGGTGACTTATATGATTAAATTCTAATGAGTTATTTTTAAGCTTGAAGTGTCCTAGTTTCAGTTTCAGATTCACCTGCTAGCTCTTGTTATTCATTCTTATAAAGACTGGATTTTTCATAAAAAAAGGCAAATTCCTGCTTTGTATAAAAAAAAAAATAAAGGGCAAGAAGGGCAACCATAACTTTTAATATTTACCACGGGTATGGAACTATTGTGAGACCGATACAGAATCACAGAATCACCAGATTGGAAAGGACCCACCGGATCATCAAGTCCAACCATTCCCATCAATCACTAACCCATGTCCCTCAGCACCTCGGCCACTCGTCCCTTAAACACCTCCAGGGAAGGGGAATCAGCCCCCTCCCTGGGCAGCCTCTGCCAGGGCCCAATTAACCTTTCCATGAGGATACATGAGAGTGATTGTTAAAATTAACCTTTCTTTTGTGGCTCCAGATACTCTCTTGTTAGGTATATAATGAAATGTGGGGGCACTGTCTCCAGGACCATTAAAAAGCCTTTGGTGGTGCTACATCAGCACTTACTTTGTTTTAGTGATATGCTCTTTTTTTTTTTTTTTAACAAGGTTCTGGTGTGTTGCCATTAACTGGATTTTATGACTCTCTTGTTTTTTCATAGCCGCAAGCCAAATGGTTTCAGCATTATGTACTTCCTCTGAATCTGACTGCAGTGCTCCAAATTACTTGTAAGGTACCTTTCATTCCACATGCTGTATATCTTTTTAAGTATCGCAATGCATTCAAGCTTTGGTCATTTCAGCTAAAAAACAAACCTAGAAAATTTTGCATGTTGTATGCAGCATGGAGAGCTGGTGACTGGGCACAGATGTCAAAGGGGCTATTATTCTCCTTGGAAGCATCAATTATCACTGGCTTTCATAGAAGCACGGAGTCGCTTCGTTGGAAAAGACCTTTTTGATCATCAAGTCCAACCATACCTGTCCACTCCTCCACTCGCACCTCATCTACCCATCTTTTGAATATCTCCAAGGATGGTGAGTCAACCACCTCCCCGGGCAGCCTCTGCCAGTGCCCAATGACCCTTCCAGTGAAGAAATTTTTCCTTATGTCAAATTTGAACCTTCCCCAATGCAACTTGAGGCCGTTTCCTCTCATCCTATCACTTGTTGCTTGGGAGAAAAGACCAACACTCACTTCACTACACTCTCCTTTCAGGTAGTTGAAGACAGTGATAAGGTGTCCCCTCAGCCTCCTTTACTCCAAGTTAAACAGTCCCAGTTCACTCAGCCGCTCCTTCCAAGACTTGTTCTCCAACCCCTCTACCAGCTTCATTGCAGTTCTCTGGCCATGCTTCAGGATTTTAATGCTCTTGTAATGAGGGGCCCCAAACTGAACACAGTATTTGAGGTGCAACCTCACCAGTGCTGAGCACAGGGACACAAACCCTTCCCTGGTCCTGCTGACCATGTCTTCCCTGATACAGACTAGGATGCTGTTGGCCTTCTTGGCCACTTGACCACACTGCTGACAATTTGTAGGATAGGATGGAGCAACTGCCTTGGAAAATTCCATTCAAACACTCAGTGCCTGATCAGATGGTGAACTAGACTGGAAGGTGGAGAGATAGTGCAGTGCTTTTTGCTACCACAGCTTTTGGGTGCTTCCTCTCCTTCTGAGATCTTTTGTAAAAGCAAATGAACAAACCTCCTATTGATAAGCCTATGTCAAGCCTGGTGCAGCGGGCAGGGAAATATTGTTGCTCTGTAATGTCAAATGCAAAGTCCCAGTTCTTCATTTTCTTCCTCATTTAGGTACACAATTTCCTCTACAGCTTTCACTCATCCTTGGTTGATGGGATAACAACCTCTCACCCTGCTGTGATTAATTTTATGGTTTCTGTCACACCCGCTCCTAAATGTGTACCTGGATTTTATAACTCCAGACATGAACTCCAGGCAGGATAGTGTGAGGACAGGAACTGTGAGGGAACTACTCTGCTGTACCCAGAAGGGTGCAGGATTGTAAACAGTTGTTAGTGGCATATATTTAGGGGACAGGGAATTCTGGGTTTCTTTGTGGTAGAGGAATCTTGAGAAACGATGAATACATGAACAGAAGTTAATTTGTGGATAAACAATGCAACAAAATGCAGTCCCACAGGCATAGAAGAAATGTCAGCAAGCCAGAGAACAGCATTGTAAGTGAACAATAATGCTGATGTGCACAACTTGCTGTAGCAGTAATGTCTGAGCAAGAGGCTACAACCAAGACAAGGGATCCTGTATGCTACAGAAATAGCATCTGTGTACAGCCTCATAGCAGCAGAGCTGAAGGATGCACTTATGATGAACACAAGACAGCTGAGTGTTGTTTTGATAACATTTTCCTTTAATTTTTCCTCCCATCATGGGGAAAACCACAGGTAGATGTGTGTGTCTGTATGAAAGAGCTCAGGCAACACTTTGTAGCCTCTGTAACTTGAGCTTGTTGCATACAAAAAAGGTCTCTTTCATTCCTCATTCCAGGATGAAACAACTAAACTGAAAGGCACAAAAATGCCATCAGGATGAACATATATGTCTCAAGTCACACATTCCATGAGATTATTTTTTTAATGTCTATTTTATTTTTTTTTAAAAAAAATCATTTTAAAAATGAAAAAAATTTAATCATTTTTTTAAAGTTTGCACGGGCAATGTTATTGGGGGAAGATCCCAAATCCTGATGCTTGAATGAATTGTGCACTCTTCTTTTTAGGGCTACAGTGGCCATGGTTTAGAGCTCATATGTCATGTAGAAAACTGAGAAGTCTGAATTCTTTAAAAAGTAAGGGATTCATGCATTTGCTTACTCCATAAGAAAATGAGTGAAATGACCTCTATGCCAACCTTATATCTGATTGTTTTGCATTCATGATGCTCTGTACCACACTCCCTTCTGTGTTTTAGAAAATATTTGTTACCTGCAGTATAAAGTTATACAAACCCACTGCTTTTGTTTTGCAAGTGCTTTGGAAACAGTCTGATTTCAATTTCAAATCTACATTTGTTCTTTTCCTACTTTTCTGGAAACTTAGCTTTGTGAAGCAGAACTGATATGAACAGTTACAGAACAACTAGATGATCTTTAAGGTCCCTTCCAACCCAAACTATTCTAAATACAACGATCCTTTGCCTGTTTATTTGTTTTTAAAGTTTTTTGAGTTTGAATTTAGCTATTCAATCAACAGGTGCAAAGCAAATAGTAGTGATCTTTGAGCGTAGAAAACCTTGACAACTCACTAGAGGGAGCTCAGACACAGTTTCTGTGCCTAGCAAGGAGCTACTACACCTCATCTTGTTACTTGTCCCGTGATTTATCAGTAAATCTCTCCAGTCGATTCATTTTGAGTTTCTGTGTGAGCGAATCGATCGCCTGCATTAGGATAAGTACACTGAGCTTTCAATTGCAGATACTTTGCAAATCAATATTGAACTGGGATAGGAGGTCTCAACTGCAATTTCTTTGTTAACATAGGTAGATATTACCAGAATACCACTTTTCCAGACCATAAAGATCTGTCAGAAGAGTTTTTTCTTCTCCTGCCTGCCTTTTCCTTCCTAGTGCATTCCTTCCCCTTCAATAGATCCATGTACTGACATGCTTCTTCTGTAAATCCCACTCCTACAAACTAGTTTATTTGCCTCAGATGCTCTACTTTCCTGTGTGAGTAAGCACCTTACCCAGATCCCAATCTTTTGCCTCAGCCTATCTGCTGCCTGCCCCCAACCTAATCCACTCACCCTCCTAAAGCACATCAGGTTTCACCAATAACCTGTGCTTTATCTTATTCTTTCTTCTTATCTTTCCTTGCCCTAACATTCTGACCTGCAAGTGTAGGTTCAGGCACCATCATGGTTGCTGCTGGAGACATACTGAGAGGAGCAATTGAAAGCACTATGCACAGCACTGAGGTTCTGTTAACTGTCTGTAATTGCTGTTGTGAAAGTGCTTATCTAATGTTCAGGAACTGATTAATGAATAAAGACCTTTATAGATATGCCTCTCTTGTGGTCAGGTAGTTATCTGCCATCAGACAGTCCTCCCCACATCAGGCAGTTGTTGTTCACGTGTGAGTTTTTTCTCTTGTTCAGACCACAGTCAGCACACAACAGACTTGGAATCCACCACTACTGTCATAGTAAGCTGATTTTTCCTTCAAAAAACACTTGTAAAATATTCTGTGTGCCACACCTTGCTGGAGAACACTAAAATGCTACAATGAGTTAGAAAAATCATCCAAACCACCTAGGACAGTCCTAGACACCCTGCTAAAGAGCAGATGCTATGGAAGGAGGTTGGAGAAGAACAGAAAGAGGCCTTTTACCCTTAGCTCATGTTCACCAGCACAGTGAAAATGGTTAATACAGTCAACTCATTATTTCATATGAGTCAAGCTAGCTTGGGTAGGTGACAAATAAGATGGTGTTATTAAAGTAAGACCTTTAAAAACTGAGTCTCAGTTGCATAACTTGTGCTACCCTAGAAATGCCAAAAAGTGGGAGATCATTGCCTCTGTGTTGGTAAGTAAGGCTCTGTTCTGACACAAGCCAATACAGGGCTCTCCTCACAAGCCTTGCAAAGAGTCACCTGGGAAGCTGAAGGCATGTCAAAGAATATGGCAAAACATGCTGCACTGAATATATTTCCCCATGTTGTAGGACCATTTGGTTCTTTGGTATTTCTCAAAGCTCAGTTACTCGCCCTGCACACTGCTGAGTAGGCCAGCTCCATAAAATGTGTGGAATTTGCTGTCTCTGCATTGCATTCACTGTTTTTGTTCTTTCCATCCTCACAGTAAACGCTACATGTGCTGACCGCTCAACTCTATACTCAGTCCTCAGGCAAGGCAGTTGTCTGAAAGCTGAACTTCTGCTTTCAGAACATAGTTGACCATTCTTGTGGCAATTATCATAAAACTTCCTCAGTAAGATGTATTTGTGAGCAATAGATTCTGGAAAATATGCTCCATTCCAACATCACAGACACTAGAGACTTCCTATGAGGAAGATAGAAGACATCTTACCTTTTTTCACTTTACAGACAGATTTAAATTCAATACCAGCTGTCCTGTGGGAAGCTCAGTTAGGGGCTCTTGAATAGTAGCTACATGAGAGACATAGAAGCAGCTTTGAAGTACTGCTTCTCACCAATATTTCAGCATAAAAATACCTCTGCAGCATATGGTGGCTGACAGCACAGGGCATGTGACATTCTGCTCTCACCCTCAAATGTCTGCAGCAATTTTCCTGCACAAAACATCTGCACAGAGCAAGAGCAACTGCAAGAGCTAAATGGTGTGCTCTCTTCTCCCACTTACTTTCCCAAGAGGCAAGAGAGAAAAAAGCTCCACCACTGCACCATTTCTTCTCCTCTTATCAGGTATTCCTTTACTTTCAGTCTCTGACAGTTCACAAGGATGCACTGTTAGTAAGACATGGTGTCTTCCATGGAAATTAGGATAGTGGGAAGATTTTAAAACTGATAAAGGATTAGAAAGAATAACTACATGTTCTGCTTGCAGAATGTGGGGCAGGAGGCATGTTCTGCACTGAGCTGCTATAGTTTCCAGAATGAAGGTCAGAGTTTTGTGAAGGACCATGCTTTCTAACCCTTACTGCAAAGGAAAGGTTTGCAGCAGATAGGTGGCCTCACAGACAATCTGTACAAGATAGTACTGAAGAAATGAAAGTCTTCAGAGGTCAAAAGATGAACTATATTATCAACTCAAAGGCAGATGGAAGGATTTTGATAACAGTTATATCTGTGTAGTTTGGATGTAATTTTTAAATGTGATAAAAATGAGTGGTTATGGTTTTGCCAATGTGTAAAACTAGACAATCTGAGAGCCCAGCCCTTCCTCGTGTGTGAACAGACAGTATACAATCCAAAAGAAGAAAAGCACTTGTGGATACTTTGTGTGAACACTGACAGAACATTCAAACGCACTGAGCAGAGGTATCTTTGTGTGGGGTCATGCCTTGGCTGTCCCCCAAGACATGCTGTAGGCAGCTGAAGTTGGTAGAATACAGAGAATAACACTGAGGAACTGTATGGGTTTGCCTGCAAGCACTTTTCGATAATTAGAGTATCTAGATATTTTCCCTGTCTAATGATCTTGCTTAAACAAGATTAAAAGGGTATTTTAAGAACTATTAGACTGTTAGTATATTCACAATGCAATTGATGCTTATTCCACCTACTTACATGCTCAGTTTAACATGTGTACATTGGCACTCAGAAAATCACACGTCTCATTCTCCTATTGACACCTTCCTGGTTGTGAGGAATGGATTGTGCTGGTCACTCTGTCAGTCATGTTTATTCAGGTGTGCACCTCTTTATGTATTCCAAGTCCTTCGCCTTCCATCCCTAAAAGTTACATCCTCAGATATTTTCAAAACCTTATGACTCTGTAGCTATTCTTTAGCTTAGTAATATATTCCTTGAACTTAGAATTTTTCATGGAAGGTATCTCCATTTCTGCTCCTGGGTAATTCATTATTTCCTGGATGATTTCTTGAAACTGTCTGCAATTTGTCAGTTTATTCATTGTAGTGAAGTGGCTGAACCGGAACGCACTGTTTTAAATGAGACTTTCAATTGGAGACACATCTTTATTTCCTTCTATGCAATCTGATTCTTCTGCATTACTAATACCTCCTACATTTGCCACTTGCTGGGCAAAACATTTATCCCTGGTTTCTTTTTAGCGTATCTGTATTCCAGGTTTTAACTTCTCCAATATAGATTAGTTTGTATTTTCTGAATCCTTTCACTTTTAATTCCTTATCTGCCTTTAAATTATTGCTCTGCGATAACTGGAGAAAGTTTCAAATCCTTATTTGCCATCATCAAAATGACTACTGACCTGTAAGCCAGGGCAGAGTTGTGTTCAATTTTGGATCCGTCACTACAAGGAAGACATTGAGGTACTGGAGTGCGTCCAGAGAAGGGCAATGAAACTGAGGAGGGATATGGAGCACAAGTCTTATGAGGAATGGCTGAGGGAACTGAGGTTGTTTGGAGAAAAAGAGGCTGAGGGGAGACCTTATTCCTCTCTACAACTCCCTTTAAGGAGATCGTAGTTAGGCATGTGTTGATCTCTTCTCCCAAGCAGCAAGTGATAGTACAAGAGGAAACAGTCTCAAGTTGCCCCAGCGGAGGTTTAGATTGGAGATTATTAAAAACAATTTCACCAAAAGAGCTATCAAGCATTAGAACAGGCTGCCCAGGGAAGTGACTGAGTCATCATCCATGGAGGTATCTAAAAGATGCATAGAAGTGGTGCTTAGGGAAATGGTTTAGTGGTAGACTAGGCAGTGCTAGGTTAAGGGGTGGACTCAGTCATCTTAAGGGTATTGTCCACCCTAAATGATTCTATGATTTTTTTGAAGTGTTAGGTTATATTTTATTTTAAAAAAAAATTTAGAAAATGAAGCATTACTGAACTGTCGCATGTGGCAAGCAACTGTATTGGATTCTCTACAGTTTTTAATTGCAGGCTACTCTTTCTTTTGTCCTAGTCTAAATGGATTGGCTTATTATAGATTCTTAACTTCTACATAGGGTGTCTTTTTGGAGCCTATTGCCTCTTGATTATAAAATAACATTCTGCATAAAGATAAGAACCACCATGGCACTATGAAGTATTCCAGAAACATCTGTTCTCACAGTCTTACACTACTGAGTAACTGTCGCAGGTACATAGATGCCTGCCTTTTTTTTTATCCCTTATATACACACCCACATAACTCTTCATAACCTGCCGTGAAATACCCATGTATTGTTAATCAACCTTATTTCCCAACACTGCTGCCTACTCCTATGCTCTATTTTTCCTGTGTTCTTTAGTAACTTTTGCAATGATGCAAGCTAGAAATCTTATTGCATCCTTTGGGGTACAAGACAATTATTATGCTGTGCTTAAAAAAACCTGCCTTCATACAGCATTATGCAACTAACAGAATACTGCACTCTTTTGGCTACCTTATTATTATTTTAATTAAAAATTAGTCATGGAACAACATCTTCATTTCCACTTCAATAAATAAAAATTATCTTAAAGTTACGAATGAGTATAAAAAAAATTTACCACAAAGACTGGTGTCCAGGAAATATATAAATATTGATTGGAAGGATTTTATCAGAACACCTGCTGTATCAAATTAAGGGACATACAAGTGCTTTTATAAATGCTTATACAGATTCTTCAGATCCTTCCAGACGCTCCAGGTGGAACAGGAGAAGCTAGCAAAAGGCAGTCTGCCCCTTTTTATATCTAAGGAATTTGAAAAGATATGGCTTGTGTGTTCAAGCACACATGCACTTATGTGCTTCTCTGTCCCAAAGAAATTGGCAGGGACCTCTAATAATTGAAGTTATTTTAGACTGAGGCAATCTGGCTAAACAAAGCTTTAAATGAAATACTGTAATCTCTAAGTATCTGTGAACAGATAGATATGGAAAAAAACCCAGCCACCATCAAATCCAAAACCCAAGATTTCAAAAGAAACAGCAATATATACGTTTGGGTTTGTTGGGGTTTTTTTGTTTGTTTGTTTTGGGGGTTTTGTGAGTTTCTAAAGCTGATTTAGGTGTGAATCTCCTTTGCAGAACTGAACTTGCAGCAGATTTGGCATTTCTTATCTTCCTATTGGACAATGAAAAACTGTAAATCACCCTAGTGCTTTCCCACAGAATAATTTTTGCAATCCTGCATTGGCAACACTAACTAGGGAGACAGGTTAACCTTTGCCTTTAGTCAAGCCTGCAGTAAACCTTCCATTTAAAATCAGAGCCTTGACATTGCTTTAATGTTTGCTATTTTGAAACCTACCCATCTACTCGTTATTTTCACAGGCAGGAATGTAAACTGGCTTAAAGACTTTGCTTTTTGTTCTTTTTTTTAACTCAAAGAGCTAGAAGGAAACAGGAGAGACCTGGAAACAGAACTCTTTAAAAAATTAGTTGGAGCTACCATAATGATATTTTATATAAGAAAAAAATCCCCAGGTTTGTCTCATGATTTGATGTCCCTCTAGTTGGTTTTCAGGTGTCCTTCTGCAGCTCTGAAACCCTGATTTCCTGTATGTGTAAGCTGCAATTTATATGAATTTTCTCGTTCCAGCAGGTGTATTTTAAAGAAATATAGATGACATTGAAAGTGTAGATGAAATCTTGAGAGTTGTGGACAGATGAACAGGGTAGGTCTGCCAAATTTGGCATAAAGTTTCAGTCATTGAGAGAAGACAAGGTTCTCAGCACTGCATGCAAGCTTGTGCTTGCCAAGCCACTGTGTAACATCACAACAGAGGTCTTATCAAATACATGCGGCCCAGAAGCTTGTGCAATCCCAATTCTTTACAAATGGTTGAGTCAGAGTCATAGGTTTATAAATTACCTTAGTTTCTGGGAGTTACAGGGGACTAGACATGAGAAGGGGATAATATGGAAGAGGGAGAAAAAGCAAGAGAAGCAAGTTTCTGGTGCAAGGGATGAAGCAAGCAGGCCGAGGATCACAGCAAACTATGTCAGAATCCTTCTACAATCTGCAGGCTCCTTACAGTCTCCTGTCACCAAACAATTTTAAATGTTAATGCAAAGTCTGAAGAAATAATGATTTTTGTTAAATTTAAACTGAGGGGAAAATATCTATTGCTTATTATTGCAAGATTTTTTCAAAACTTTTGCAAAGAAGAAGGGAGAGTTGAAGACCAAAGTTAGAAGCTTCAAAACAGACCTTACTTTCAGAATTGGTGGCAGAAGAGAAAAATTGAGTGTAAGAGGAAAGGAGCTCAGAGGAGTTCAATAGTATTACAAGCACAGCTGGAAATCATCCCAGTGTGTAGGAAGGACAGGAAGGTAGTAACAGACCAGCTTTACTAATAAGATGATCAAGTAACATCAAATATAAAAAACTGGTTTTGCAGAGTTGCTCTGGAAATCAAATCAATGCAATTATCCACATTAAAAAGAACACAAACCCCATCTGTGTCCTTCCCTCCCCCACTCTTTGTTTTTTGTTAGACTGAATTGTTTCACTGATGCAGCTCACAGCGTAGGCCTACAAACAACTGCATCAGCTCTGCTCAAGGAGTTGATGCTGATGCTTAGAGTTGAGGATCTCCTGCTGCCTCCATGATGAGATGTTTAGAATGTATTCAGAAAACATATTAATCTTCAGTACAAATCTGAGATGGGGAGAGACTGGCTAGGCAGCAGTGATTTGGAAAAGCCTCTGAGTTGGAACAAAGCCTGAGCTGCAGGTGCAGAAACAATGTGACACTTGCCAAACAAGAAGGCAAACATCTGGGGCATGTAGAAAGGTAGAGAGGTAAATTCTGGTACATCATATAACCTTCTCAAACGATTTAGCGCTGACAGTGTGAATGGGGGCATAGCAGTGGACACTAGATTTCAGCTGGAGAGAGTTCAGGGGAGAGTAGGAAAAACATATGTATGAAGTGGTCTGTGATGAAAGATGAAAAGAATTAGTGTTTTTTAATCTAGGGAGGACTGAGGAGACACGTGGTCATTTCCAGATTTGCACCATCCTTTTATATCCTCTCCAGGGATTAAATCTTTTACCAATATCCTCTAGAAACAGAAGAAATAGTATGGGACTCAAACTAAAGGATCTAACTTATTGTCTCCAGCCATATCTATAAAAATTGCAGGTGGAGATTGCCTAGGGAGCAATGGGAAAGCATCCATTAGTAAAGGTTTAAAACAGGTTAGGCAGGTGTCTGTCAGGAACAGCCTAGATATGGCAGCCACTCCCTGGGAGAAACAGCCAGCAAGCGGGAATGAGGAAGTTTCTTCCTGCATGACCTGCTACAAGTCTCTGGAATCCAGGTGAGCAGCCTGGCCATGAAGAGTACAGAAACGATAACTGTACATCACCACACCATGCAGTCACAAATGCTTCTCACTGTAGTGGCTTTGCAGCCTACTTCTGTGCATCTCGAAAGGGACTTCAAATTTTGCCTGTTCTGCTGTTGTTGTTGAGCGAAACATAAATATTCGTTATAGTGTTGGGGAAAACATATTTCATTTTACTCCTAGGCAATTAAGGCTTTCTCTTTGATTTGCAACAGTTCTCAGTTCATCTATATTATGTTACCTGGGTTGACATGCTCGTGGTGATAATTGATGGTACTGAGCTTTGCTTATCAGGGGAGAACATTTGTTGTGGGACTAATAGTGACAGACTCTTTCTGCAACCTTGTTGTTTAAACTGCTGGGCTTCAAAACCTCTTGGTCATACCCTGAGGTAATCTTATCTGTTCACTCCATGTTACAAGTCAAATAATCATAGAATGGTTTGGATTGGAAGGGGCTATGAACATCATCTAGTCTGACCCTCTCTGCATTGAGCAGGGACATCTCCAACCTGACCAAGTTGCACAGAGTCCCATCCAACCTGACCTTAAATATTTCCAGGGATGGGGCACCTACCACCTGTCTGAGCAACCTGTTCCAGTGCCTCACCATTCTCAGTGAGAAAAAAAAATCTTCCTAATATCTAGTCTAAATCTCTCCTCTTTCAGTTTAAAACCGTTACCCCTTTTTCTATTGCTACAGGTCCTGCTGAAATGGGTTTTTTTCTAATCTTTCTTACATAATCATAGAATGGTTTGGTTGGAAGGGACCTTAGAAGTCATGGAGTATCCACAGCTTCCCTCGGCAATCTGTTCCAGAATCTTGGCACTCTCATAATGAAGACTATCTCCAGAACGCCTAGTTTAAATCTTCCCCCCTCCTCTCCAATTTAAAGCTATTTATATATAATCTTCTTGTAAGCCTCCTTTACATATTGAAAGGCTGCAATAAGGTCTCCTCGGAGCCTTCTCATCTCCAAGCTGAATGACCCCAACTCTTGCAGCCTGTCCTCATATGGAAGGTGCTCCAGCCCTCTGATCATTTTGGTGGACCCTCCTCTGGATCCGCTCCAACAGTTCTGTATCCTTCTTATAGTGAGGATTCCAGAACTAGACAAGATGAGGTCTCACAAGAAGAATAGAGAGGCAGAATCACCTCCCTTGCCCTGCTGACCACGCTTTTGCTGCAGCCCAGGACATGGCTGGCTGTGGCCCCTCACAGCTTCTTGTGGCCCCTCATGGCTTCTTGTGGCCCCTCACCACAAGAAGGATGTTGAGGCTCTGGAGCGAGTCCAGAGAAGAGCAACGAGGCTAGTGAAGGGGCTGGAGAACAGGCCTTATGAGGAGCGGCTGGGAGAGCTGGGGTTGTTTAGCCTGGTGAAGAGGAGGCTGAGAGGAGAACTCATTGTTCTCTACAACTACCTGAAAGGAGGTTGTAGAGAGGAGGGAGCTGGCCTCTTCTCCCAAGTGACAGGGGACAGGACAAGAGGGAATGGCCTTAAGCTCCGCCAGGGGAGATTTAGGCTGGACATTAGGAGGAAGTTTTTCACAGAAAGGGTCATTGGGCATTGGAATTGGCTGCCCAAGGAGGTGGTCAATTCACCTTCCCTGGAGGTGTTTAAGGCACGGGTGGGTAGGGTCCTGAGGGACATGCTTTAGTGTTTGACAGGAATGGTTGGACTCGGTGATCCAATGAGTCTCTTCCAACCTGGTGATTCTATTATTCTATGATTCTATGATTCTGGGCTGCGAGCACACGTAGCAGGCTCTTGTCCAGCTCCTGCTCCACCAGGACCCCCAGGTCCTTGCCCGCAGGGCTGCTCTCACTCCCTTCATCCTCCAGCCCGCACCGATACTGAGGGCTGCCCTTACCCGCCAACGGGACCCTGCACTTCGCAAAATCCCCTGGGAGACAGCCCCTCTCCCTCTTCCCTAGCTGATATGATGCCGCCGAGGGGAAGGGAGTGGGAGTGGCCTGTGAGGGACGATGGGCGTGGTTTGTGTAGTGGGGGCGTGTGGCGGTGTATGAGCAGGGAACGGGAGGGGGCGTGGCCTGCGGGGAAGGGGGCGTGGCCTCGCGGTGCGGCGGGTGTCAGTCAGGTGGCAGGCGGCGCTCGCGCGGACAGAGTCTCTGCGATGGCGGCCGGCGGCGGCGGCGGCCCTGGGCCGGCTCCTGCCCGGCCTTACGAGCTGGTGGTGTTCGGCGCCTCGGGCTTCACGGGGCAGTTCGTGGTGGAGGAGGTGGCGCGGGCCGCGGCCGGCGGGGGCCTGCGCGGGCGCTGGGCCGTGGCCGGGCGCAGCCGGGAGAAGCTGCGGGCGGTGCTGGAGCGGGCGGCGGAGAGGCTGGGTACGGGGGGAAGCGGGGAAGGGGAGGATGAGGAGGAAAGAGGATGGGGAGAAAGGGAGGATGGGGAGTAGGGAGAGTAGAGGGGAAAGGGGAGGATGGGGAGTAGAGGAGAAAGGGGAGGATGGGGAGTAGAGGAGAAAGGAGAGGAAGGACAGAATCTGGGAGAAAGTGGAGGATGGGGAGAAAGGGGAGGAAGGAGAGAATCTGGGAGAAAGGGGAGGATGGGGAGAAAGGAGAGGAAGGAGAGAATCTGGGAGAAAGGGGAGGATGGGGAGAAAGGGGAGGAAGGAGAGAATCTGGGAGAAAGGGGAGGATGGGGAGAAAGGAGAGGAAGGAGAGAATCTGGGAGAAAGGGGAGGATGGGGAGAAAGGGGAGGAAGGAGAGAATCTGGGAGAAAGGGGAGGATGGGGAGAAAGGGGAGGAAGGAGAGAATCTGGGAGAAAGGGGAGGATGGGGAGAAAGGGGAGAAGTGGGGAGGAAGGAGAGAATCTGGGAGAAAGGGGAGGATGGGGAGAAAGGGGAGAAGTGGGGAGGAAGGAGAGAAAGAGGAGGAAGGGGAGAAATGGGGAAGAAGGAGAGAAAGAGGAGGAAGGAGAGAATCTGGGAGGAAGGGGAGCAAAGCAGGAAGGGGAGAAGTGGGGAGGAAGGAGAGAAAGAGGAGGAAGGGGAGAAGCAGGGAGGAAGAGGAGGATGCCCAGGGTTTGACGGGGGTGTCTGGTGTGCAGGGAAGGCGGCGCTGGTGGCGGAGGTGGCCGTGCTGCTCTGCGACGTGAGCGATGCGGGATCTCTGGCGACCATGGCGAAGCAGACCCGGCTGGTGCTCAACTGCGTGGGCCCGGTGAGTGCGGGGCTGTGCGGGGCTCCTGGGAGCGGTGGAGACCTGTCGTGCAGTGCCCGGAGCTGCCCAGTGTCAAGGGCAGGGCTTTGGAACGGTTCCCAAAGTGCTGACCGAGTGCAGTCATCGCCGCAGGGATTCCCTGGTACTGCCAGCTGCGATTCATAGAGTCGCTTGGTTGGAAAAGACCTTTGAGACCATCGAGTCCAGCTTTACCTGTTCACTGCTAAACCCTGCAACTGAGGACCTCATCTATCTGTCTTTTGTATTCCTCCAGGGATGGTGACAGAAACACCTTCCTGGGCTGTCTCCCAGTTAACCCCTTTGGTGAGGATATTTTATCTAAGATCTAATCTGAGCCTGTCCTGGCACAAGTTGAGGCAATTTCCTCTCATCCTATTGCTTGTTACTTGGGTGAAAAGATCAGCACCCACCTCTCAGGAAGTTGTACACAGTGATAAGGTCTCCCCTCAGCGTCCTATTCTCCAGGCTAAACAACCACAGTTCCTTCAGCCACTTCTCATAAGGTTTGTGTTCCAGCCCCTTCACCAGCTTCGCTGCCCTCCTCTGGACGTGCTCCAGTGTTTCAATGCCCTTCTTTTAGCAAGGGGCCTAAAACTGAACACGGTATTCAATGTGCAGCCTCACTGACAGTTCCCACGGAAACACAGTAGGGATTTTTCAGGCTTTCACGGGCAGAATAGGAAACTGACTGTGAAACCGGGAGGAGTTTTGACTCTGGCCAAAATGCTTTAAGTGGTGCCAGGGTTGAAAATAGAGCTGGAAAGGAACCCCACAGGCTCACTGTTCTATGTTCTTGGCCCCTTCCGGACTTTCAGCGGCAGTATTTCCCACGTGTGCAGAGGTGGTCAAAGTACAGGAGCTGGAAGTTTGATCACAATGGCATCTTTGAAATTAAGAGTATTTAGGTAGATAATATGAGTGCAAAGAGCATAAACTGAGATTAGATGCATTAAATTGGCCGTGGTGATCTTGTCTGATGAGAGAAATCTAGCAAACTGTTATCAGTGATGAAGTTTGTGATGCTGTTCCTTTTCTCCAACCCCCCTCCACCCAAAAAATGCAAGTATTTTTACATTTTTGCCCCTCTTAGGATGATCAATAGTCAGCAAATGTTTACTTTTATTGTAGATGCATATGTTAGATGAAGAATGTTGGGAGAGTTGTGGTGTGGGGGTTTGGTTTTGTTTTGTTATGTGTGATGTTCTTCTGTTCTGTAGTATCGGTTCTTTGGAGAGCCTGTGGTAGAAGCTTGTGTTGAAAATGGTGCAAGCTGCATCGACATCAGTGGAGAACCCCAGGTAGGTGACAGCAGAAAAATGCTACCTTATTTCAGACATTGCTTAAAGGAGTATTTGTTTAGCGTGTTTCATGTTTCTGATAATCTTTTTGAACTTGAGGACAAATTCTGCCTCCTGAAATGAAATTTTAATTTAATTTAAAGTACATTAATTTGTAGGTGAAGAGTTTTCTTACTGTTAAACAAGAGTCAGGTTCTGTTTGGAAATCACAGATTTTTGGATTGCACTTCAAGTCTTCCTGATGTTCTACATAGGATTTTTGTGTGGATCACATTGTTTTGCTTTGCTATGACAGTTTCATACCATAACGCAAGAATAATACAAGTCTGTCTTAAAAATGCTTATAAGTGACTTGAAGTATGTTGGGTGCTATGATGGGACAGTACAATGTTGATGGCTACTATTGGGTATGGCCAAATAAGAGTTCTGATTAAAATACTTGTTCTGACTATGTTTTAGTTTCTGGAAGGAATGTACCTGAAATATAATGAAAAAGCTGCGGAAAAGGGAGTGTATATCATCGGAAGCTGTGGCTTTGACTCTATACCGGCTGATATGGGAGTACTATACACCAGAGACAACCTGAAAGGTGACTTATTTCAGTGTGACCTTATGCTGGAAAAGACATGGAGATTATGCTTTCGTCTGGTTTTCTAAAGCAGCAGTGCTTATGTGGAAACTTTTGCATTCTCTCCTTTTGCCTGCCTTTGCCTGCTGACCAGTTTCAACCAAATCTGGCAGATAAAAATTTACAAGTAAACGCCTTAGACTGGAGGAGAATGGTCATTAGGTAGAGGAGGGATTCAAGGTTATGTTGCTTACTGAGGGAACAAACCCTTCAGCTGTCAGCAGAGTGTGTTCAGCAAGCTTGTCATCCCAGGCAAGCCTCAGCACGCTGCCTCATGCGGTGAGAATCTTGTAGGGAAAGGCAGTGGGGAGAAGGAAGGCTGTGGGAAAGTGATTACAAATTAATGGATAATCAGGTTTTGTAAGTTTTGTTTTACTGCCTTAAGCAGTGAGAAGCTGTTGTATGAGTATGAGCAGAAAATGCATTTTCTTTAAGAGCAGCTAGACAATAACTGAAAGAGGATAGATATATTTCAGAAAAGAAGTGAAATGGTTTAATTCCGTGCAAATAGTACTTAATCCTAATCTCAAATTGAGGACACTTTGCTGACCAGGTCTGACTTGCAGTTAGAAAGGTCAGTAGAAGCATGCAAATGTTTTGCTTTTATGTAGTATTAAAACTTCTCTTAAGTGGGATTGCTTTGTATTGCTGACTATTTGTATAGTCAGTTTTCAGTTTGCAAAAACTCAGTCTGAACCTGCTGGAGAGAGAGGAGAGGCATGGAAACGAGTATCTGGTTGTTTGTGGGTTTATGATTTAATATCTGATACTTGTTTTCAATAAAGATGTCTTTATCTCTTCCTATTTTGACTTCATGGTATTATCGCCTTTCCATCCAGTTGCTTGCCATACTGAAGTCTGTCCATACAAGTACAGTTTTACAAGGAACTGGGCAAAGCAAAACAAAGTTGAATTTGGAGTTGCTGCTTTGGTTTGCTGTTAATCACAGCTAAGCATTCTTTGTGAAATACGAGCTGTCCTAGAATTAAACATTTTAAGATACCTTGCTATGGTCTACCAAAATCTCTTACTTCACCTCAGTTTTCATAGCCTACAACGTCCTTTATTTAGAAACTGAGGAAAACTAAATATGGCTCTTAATATTCTTTTCCTTTGTTTTCATTGATTATTTACATTATCCCATTAACTAGATAAGGCAAATGAAAAATGTAATGAGTAAAGGTAATTTTAGTGACCCTTATTGAAGCATGTTACCTAAGAAATTTGATACTCACTAATTAAAACAGCTGTGGAACTTAGTTTATTTACTTTGAGATAAAGATGTGATTGTGCCTTTTCAACTACTAATGTTAGCAGCCTGCTTTTGGAATCTGCCAGCATGTATTCAGGCTTTGTGAAATAATGACTGTACATGCCAAGTAATGTTTCCTTCTCCCTTGAAGGTACTTTGACTGCTGTTGAAAGTTTCTTGACGGTGAAATCTGGGCCTGAGGTTAGTTGGTTTACACCTCCTTGGAAACAGAGAGGTATCTTTAATAACATTACTATAGACCATTAGAATAACTGTTGTTGCATTAATTCAGACCAAGGAACAAGCTAGCAGTGTTTTGATGGTGAGTCTAAGAACTTTATTCTTTAGGAGCTTGTAAAAGTATCCAAAGCAAACACTCTTTTGTCAGGTTCGTTTGCATAGGCTGTCTACCTAAAATTTGTTGTGTTAAGCTGTTTCAAGAAATACTTAGTTTTTGCAGAGGTATGGGAGGGATTCGTACAGGGGTAAACTGTAACAGCTACATAGTGTGTTGCCAGTAATTCTAGTCTTTGGCTAGTTTGTGTTTTGGGTTTGGTTTTAGGTTTTTTTGTGAGGGGAGTGTGGGTGTTTCAATATACTTGGATGAATGTAATCACAATACCCGTGTGTCATAATATGTAATATAGGTAATTAGGTCTAAGGTCATTTCGAAAATACTGCAGCAAGGACCCAAACTGAGCCATAGCCTCTTCTTATGAACGTCTGGAGGAGTAGAGGAAGCCCATGGAATGAGAGAGTAATACCTGTCTGTTAAAGGACAGGGAATATTAATTAATGAGAATATATAGATCTGAATGTTTGGTGTAAAGGTGGTTTAAGTATGTAGTATAAGTGCTGGTAAGAAGGGATTTTGGTACTGAGAATTAACTAGAATGGGATAGTTTGAGGAAATACACACACACACGTATTAAATTACATGGGACTTGAGCATGAGGAAAATTGTATGGAGTAAGGGGTGGAGATTGTACTGGTTCTGGCTGAGACAGAGTTAATTTTCCCCACAGCACCCCTCACAGTGCTGTGCTTTGTATTCATAGGTAGAAAGATGTTAGTAATGCACCGGGGTTTTGGCTACTGCTGAGCAGGGCTCCCACAGCATCCAGGAGGTCTCTCCAACCTTCTGGCCCTTCACCCAGAAGGGTAGGTGTCGGCAAAATCCTAGCAAGGGATGTAGCCAGGACAGCTGACCCAAACTGAGCAAAGGGATATTCCATATTATGTGATGCCACTTCAGCAATGAAAGCTGAGAGGAAAGAGGACAGGGAGGGGGGCATTTGTTAGTGCTAAACTTGTATCCAGAGGTACTGCAATGCATACTGAAGCCCTGCTTCCTGGGAAATGGTTTGAGAACACCTGATGATGGGAAGTGGAGAGTAAATCATTGTTTTACTTTTCTTCTGCTTGTGACCTTTACTTTTCCTTTAGTAAGCCGCCTTTATCTTGACCTATTAGGTTTGTTTTTTCCCCATCGTATTTTCTCTTCCTCCTGTCCTGCTGAGGAGTGGGGGTGATAGAGCTGCTTGGTGAGCACCTGGCATTCAGCCAAGGTCAACCCACCACATTTGAATATACTTTAATGTTTGTAATTGTAATATGTATATGTAATAGCTGTAATAATGTGTAATATATGTTGTAATTGTAAGGTTATTACTAAAGTAATAAATGAAATCTTTATTTAGTAAATTAGTTACTGTTTCATGGTGTGTTACCAGGGCTCTTGTATACATGATGGGACCTGGAAGTCAGCTGTTTATGGCCTTGCTGATCAAGACAACCTTAGGGCTCTTCGAAAAAAGATAGGATATGCCCCTGTTCCAGTCGTTGGTGCAAAACTTAAAAGAAGGTATAAGAAACATAAGATGTGAAATGTAATGTCTTCTAGCAGTTCCATTATTTTTTGATATAGATTGCTAGCATTTTATTAAATACTAAAAAGATTTATTTTGGACTTTTGTGTAATATGAACACATAGATGCTCGTCTAGTAGGATTGAAGTTAACTTTGGTTTTACTAATTTACTGAAAAAAGTACACATCGCAGCATTTACTGGTCTCAAAGTTAACTTTTAGAAAAAGACTTTTATTGATGTGGCAAACTTTTGAGTTTGATTTCTGAAGCAATCAGTAGAATGGAAAAAAGACATAAGAGAAAAATATTATTTTGACAATCAAATTAATCTTTGTTATAGTGCACAGAATTTTGAGTTGAGCCACAGATAAATTTGGAATAGTTTGCTTTCAATGAAAAGAGATATTGTCTTAAAAATGCTTGAGAAAAAGCCAGTATTGGTAGGGCCATTATGGTGAGTTTATTTCAGTTTGTGTGAACATTTGTTTATACTTTTCCTTCCATTTGCAGAGGATTTGTGTTTTACAGTCGGGAACTCAAAGGGTACTCCATTCCATTCATGGGATCTGATGTTTCTGTTGTGAAACGGTCTCAGCGTTATTTGCACACAGAGTTGCAGGAAACGCCTGTAAGTTACTGTTCTCAGTATTCTATGTCTTTATTACAATTTTCAATGAATCAGTCCTTTATGTAATGACTGCTCTCAGTGCAGATCTGCGTAGTAGGGTTTCTGTAGTTAGGTAAATGGTAATGAACTGCAGTGTGCTTTTGCTTTGGTAAAGAAGGAGGCTTGTTCTATTGATCATCTGTGGAATTTGCTTGGCCTGATGTGGTCCAGGTTCTTCTGAGTGCACAGGCCTGTTTTGTACTAATTGATAATACTGTCTGAGGAGCTTGCATATTGCTTCTACCATAATAATTACATGACTCTCTTGTAGGTTTCTCGTTCTGTCTCATTTCTGAGTGTGTGTTTGTAGGGAATGGAAGCCTTGAGCCACAGAAAGGTTTGAAAGGTAGCCTTTGTTGGTTTTGGGAATGATAAAGACATGAAATTCTGTTGCTGTGCAGAGGCTTGCTTTCTTGTATCAATAGAGCTTCTAAAAGCATTACAACTATAGTCTGTGTAACTATAGTCAGATCAGTATAGTATAGTAAACAGCTTGATAAAAGTTTCGTGTGCTGTTCATTTGTATCGGGAAACTTCTGTGAAGCTTAAGTCATTGGTGTGCAGAGTAAATGCAGTGTGAAGTGGTGGTGGTGGAAAATTATTTGTAATATTCCATGGTTTTCTGAGAGGAGATCAGCACCTGCAGCCTGTGAAACAGCTGTGCAGTCACAGACATCAGTTAAGAGATGAAGGTGAGACAGCGCTCTAAAAATAAACTTAAGAAATACTAATCAGAAAGGGTTGGCATTGGTATTCCAGGTTTGTGAAGTAAGACCTCAGGTTCTGTTAAATTAAAGCAGGCAGAGGACAAAAGGAAGATCTCACGAAGGAAGCCTGAAATTGGATACCAAAATGCATCTTAGTTTAAACTTTCCCACTTTTATTTACCATGCTTGCTCCCTCACCATTCTGTAGTTATGTTGTCTTATAATGTGAAGCATTATTCAAAGAGTTATGTAGAGTGAAGATGATTGTTTAAGGCCATATTTCAACAGCTATCTATAGTATTGAATAATTTCAGGGTAGATTTGTTTTTACAAATGAACCAGTGCAAAAATTTGAATGTAAATTCTGTCTAATTCTGTCACTGAAAATGTGGGTTTGCCCCAGGTGCAGTATGGTGCTTACGTGAACATAGGTGGTCTTGGCTCTGTTATCAAGCTGATGTTTGCTGGCATTTTATTTCTTCTTCTTGTGAAGTTCAGCTTTGGAAGAAAACTTCTGACAAAAGTAAGCGTTCAAAACACAAATGAATTGAGTGTTTGGAGATTTATTTCCCCTCTAGTTTACTGTTGGTCTTTTTTTTTTTTTTCCCCTCTCCTCCCCACCTCCCTTATTATATAGTACCCAGAATTTTTCTCTGCTGGACGCTTCACAAAGAAAGGACCAACCCAGAAACAGGTAACTGACTGTTTTCTACCACTATGATTGAATAAATTTGTTATGGTAATGTTTGAATAGTAGTGTAAAGTCAACTGCTTATTCTCAAAGAAGTAATTTCTAAATGCACATTGTGTGTGCTTGTTCAGATAGTTCTGAATATTTAAATAATCATGCCTTCTGCTATTAGGCTTCAGAGTATGTGGCACTCATGAGAGAGAATGGATCATGTTGCTTGGTCTGATGTATTTAGATGGATGGCTCACAGTGCTCGATCTCTCAGAGGTGATGACAGAGGGAGACTGAAGTAGCAAAAACCCAGGACTGAAAGCACTGAGAGAATAAATGAGCTTTAGAACAGTAACCGTTCCAACAAAGTGGGAGTGATTAAAAATGTAGATTGTACCTTCAAAGCAATAACTTAGAATAACTCATACTATGTATAAATGAATCATAGTGTTATAATGATAAAATGATAGATAATGCTTATATTTCCTCGCGATGCTTGCCTGATATAAGAGAGTTACTGTTTTGGTGACCACGCTTGTGTACTACAGATGGATGGAACCTCTTTTACAATGACTTTTTTTGGCGAGGGTTACAGTGAGGGGCAAGATCCCCAGAATGGCAAACCGAATGTAAAAATCTGCACCGAAGTCAAAGGACCAGGTATGTATCTTAGTAGTAGCTGACTGGTTTGGTTTCACATTCCCTACTCTAAAATCGGTGTATGATTCCTCTGCTATTATTTTTTTTTGCCCTCAAGGAGCCCTTGCAACATGGACAAAGTCAACAACCTTTACATTGTGACTTGGTTTTGGAAATAGCCAATTTGTTTGGCTTCTGGTCACTCTCTTTCCTTATGACTTTCCTGTCCAGTTTTTATTGTTGCAGAGTAGCAGTTCAAGGGCAAGGTCTTAAAGGGTAGTTTTTGGTTGTTGCAGCCTGGACTTACTATGTGTTTGTTTCCAGTCACTTATGAGTGAACTTAAAGAGTTCTGGCCCAGTATGGTTTCTAGCTATAACATACATTCCTTTGAGGGGAGGTGAGACCTGAAGTCAAGTTTGGATGCAAGCAGAATGTTTGTTCAGAAAGCCGTTAATGAAGCACAGCTTCTTTAAATAACTAGAGGTGTAGCTGAGTGCAGCATTCTCCTAGCGAGAGTGTGAATTTAAGCACAGGAAGGGGTAAGTTCTTGCTGTAACTGAGAGCCCTCTCTGTGGTTGTAGGCCTGTATTTGAAGCAGTATTTGTCCAGGTTAGACCTTAAGGAGCTTGCCAGCTACTTGGAGTAATTAACAGGTAAAAAAGCTGTTCTTAAATGGGGCTATTTCATTGCCTAAGAGATTGTTCTTCAGCGTGCTGTTGGTAAGAGCAAGATTACCTTGTGCATTTCAACACACTGTCCATAGTTTGATTGGTGTGTTTTGTGCTGGTTTTTGTGTTTCAGAGCCTGGCTACGTTGCTACACCAATTGCAATGGTTCAAGCAGCTGTATCTCTTCTGGAAGACACGGCTTGTCTGCCTAAAAAGTAAGTAATTGTCCATGCAGAGCAGCTTGCTCACGCTTAAAACCACTGCGTGCATATCTTTCTCTCTGAAAATACAAATCTCCTAACCCCGTGGGTTTCTGTGTTACCTCACCCACATGGCTGTGCAAGGAAGGTAGTTCACCACACTCTGATTTAAAGCCATCATTAAAGCCATCTCATTTAAAGTTGTCATTTGCCTTTCAGTTTGAAAGGCTGTTTGGTTGACGGCAACTGAACGTGAGCCAGCCGTGTGCCCAAGTGGCCAAGAAGGCCAGTGGCATCTTGGCTTGGATCAGAAATGGCGTGACCAGCAGGTCCAGGGAGGTTATTCTCCTTCTGTACTCAGCACTGGTGAGACCGCACCTCAAATCCTGTGTTCATTTCTGGACCCCTCACCACAAGAAGGATGTTGAGACTCTGGAGTGAGTCCAGAGAAGAGCGACGAAGCTGGTGAAAGGGCTGGAGAACAGGCCTTATGAGGAACGGCTGAGAGAGCTGGGGTTGTTTAGCCTCTAGAAGAGGAAGCTGAGAGGAGACCTCATTGCTCTCTACAACTACCTGAAAGGAGGTTGTGGAGAGGAGGGAGCTGGCCTCTGCTCCCAGGGGACAGGACAAGAGGGAATGTCCTCAGTCTCCACCAGGGGAGCTTTAGGCTGGACATTAGGAAAAAATTTTTCACAGGAAGGGTCATTAGGCACTGGCAGAGGAAGCCCAGGGAGGTGGTTGAGTCACCATCCCTGGAGGTGTTTAAGGCACAGGTGGATGAGGTGCCGAGGGGCGTGGTTTAGTGTTTGATAGGAATGGTTGGA
This sequence comes from Coccyzus lansbergi, assembly GCA_033558105.1. Lineage (NCBI taxonomy): Eukaryota > Metazoa > Chordata > Aves > Cuculiformes > Coccyzidae > Coccyzus > Coccyzus lansbergi. The sequence continues at coordinate 893,373 of JAUMJK010001095.1, forward strand.
CTCGATGATGTGGTGGGTCTCTTCCAGCCTGGTTAGTCTATGGTTCTATGATGCGGTCACAGGTTTTATGTAATCCTTTTGCAGTATCAATTGCATCACAGTTTATATTTTCAGTTAATGGAATGGTTTCTATTGAGTTTACTGGGTGACAAAATGCACCTCTGAATATTATCAGCCTGGAAAATTCCTCCAATGTTCTCCTGTGGGACAAAGTAGCTTTTTCTTTCTTAGGCAGGGAAACCCATCTTTGACTTCAAAACATGCTGTCACTCTGTCACTCTACTACTACTGTTTTCCTCTTTTGATTTTCATTAACAGGGGTGGTGTGTATGCTCCGGGAGCTGCTTTCTCTAAAACAAAACTGATTGATCGCCTCAACAAACATGGTGTTGAGTTCTCCGTTATTCACAAGCCTGAAGTCTGAAGGCAAAACACACCTGTGTGAACAAACACCTTTCCTGGGTCTGACTCCAATAAAGCTCACTTGGCTCTAAAAGCGTAATCGTGAAAGAGTTTCACTGTGCTGTTGTTGGCAGCAGAAAGAGAAGAGAAATGGAGATAAAAATCCTAATGCCCTTTCCTATGGTGAGCACAGCCATGAAGAGTATTGAATTTTAATTCATGGTCAAGTTAGATGAGTGACTTGATGAGAACCAATTCTAAAATTTTGTTCCATCTCTTTCCTCTAAGTTACTACTTAATCTCTACAGCACGTGCTTCACAGCCTTCTGGCTTCACCCCCTCCCCCAGGTGTTAGAAGCAGGCAGGCCTTGGATAACAAGTGCCTTAGCAGCACCAAGAGCGGCGTTTGTCAGTATGACTGTGACTGGCAGTGTTGCCAAACACTTGCCAAGCACAGAAAGCACAGACACAGACACACGCGTGTAGGAGAAATAACAACAATTTTTATTCAATCCAGAACTACTCTCAATGGAACATTTTCGTTAACATGTAAAACTTCCCTTTGGTGTTGACACTGTAAAGGAAGATGGGAAACAATATCAGCCTTGTGTCATCAGAGCGATGGTTAGCTGTCCCTTATTTCCCACCCACAAAATATTACCTTCAATTAAGAAGGCAAACGGTATGGCTTGGCCCTCTCTGCTGCCAGCTTCCTTTGAACTTTAGGCAGGATTTTGCCACGATGTTCCATTGCCGACTTCCTGGCATCATTCTGATGAATGAAAAGCATGAAGCAAAAAGTTCACTAATTACAAGAAGCTCATTGCGCAGAACTCTCTGTGCTATTTCTAATTGGCGAAGAAGCTTACTCTACACATCTGCCCATCAGCTCACCCCACGTAGACCTCGTGCTTTTAGCGAGGTCAAAGAAAGACTGGGATGACGTGAAAAGGTACAGCTGTAAGTTAAAATAAGAGTGTTGCTCTGCAGGACCTTATTCTGATACACCTCTTATAACCTGCAGATTTCAAATGGCTTGCCAAGTCACAGGCTTTCCCTTGTTTCTTCCTGAAACACCAAGGTCAGAGATGACTGAATATGCAGAGAACTGCCAGTGGCATTAGACCAAATGATGTGATTTTTAAAACAAGCAAGAGAAAGCTACCTATGCACCCCTGGCTGGGTGAAAGTTTCCAAATGCAGGACCTAAATCTTCCAAAACCACCTTATACGTTTGATTCACTGGAAAACAATGGTTCCAGAGAACAACAACTGCTGCACTGATTCATTACAAAAGTTCACGGAACACCCAGTTTAATCTGGTTCTTCTTAGACGTTAGATAGGAGTTTCTGTTAATTTATGAACGTGGTAAAATGAAAGTTGTGGAAGTGTAGAGCATGCTGTAACCAGAAGAGGAGATAAAGTGACCCGAACCTCCCACCATTATACCTCTGGACTGGCATCCCAAATGCTCTCCTCTAGAAAAGAAAGGTGTGTGCAAGACCTTGCTGGTTTCATTACCTGGATGTATTTCAGAGCTTTTTTATGCTCTCCTCCCCGGAGGAATGCCTGAATTATTCTGCTTTTAACCCCGGGTGCTGTTTTCATTGTTTCTGGGTGACACAGCAGGGCAAGTGATTTCTGTAAAAGTTGAAGACCAGGCTTACTAAGATATAGACAGGCATTCTTGCAACACAAATAGTCAAAAGTTTCTTAAAGTAAGAGTGAACTCTGTTAAAGGAACTTGCATGACTTACTAATGACATAGGTGATACAGGACATGTAAATGAGATTTCTTAGGTATTTGCTGAAAAACTCTCCTGCTAGGCATACAGAACAAAGGGAGTAAGTTTTATCAGTTACCTGTCCAAGTAACTGGAACAGAATCTGAAATCATAACCAATGGCTGAAGATGTCACAGCAGGACTACAAAAAAACCAGCCTGTTGTATTTTAGTACCTGTTATCAGCTAAGCAGCAATTCCTTAAAATCATTTTACAAACGACAGCCTTGCCTTGCACGGTAACGTACGTCCAACTGACCAGTAATGTACTTACTTCGTAATCCTTGTGGTCCAGCAGCCAAAATGCCTCTGTTAGTTTCACGAGGCCCTGAGGGACAGCAAATGTGCTGGCAAAAGAGGTGATGGTTTTTTCTATTTTATGAGGCCAACACATGAAGATGTCTCTCAGCAAGTAAATTGTCTGATAGCAAAGAGAGTTAAGGCTGACAAATTTATAAGACCAGCAGTTTATCCCACTACACTTAGAAAAACACAATGAAAAAAGAATATAGAAGTGGTAGGAATCAGAACATACTAATGTCTTAGTCTTGCCCTTTTAAGCTCTTTTAACCTGGAGACAGCCAGGTCCTAACCGCAAACCTCTACTCTGAAGAAGTAACCAAAAAGAAATAGACTTTGATTTCTGTGAGGTATCCGGAAAGTTTAGCTCTAGATATAGCAATGCTTCTGCTATAAACTCAGGCTCCTTCTACAGCCAGTGGAGCTACCAGCTGGACATTGAGAAAACCCAGGGCTTAATTCTTAAATTCTTTTTGCTCAGAAGCAGCAGGTTTCAGTGCTTTTTCCAGTTAGAAGCCATTTGTAGAGGTAGGGGTGCTCTAAACATTTGTGTGCCTGTCTTCCAGGTGTGATAAAGGTAACCAGGAAGGGTACAATCGCATGCTTGTAGGTTTCCTCGATGTTGTCCAGTAAATAGAGATCCAGCAGTGCCTGAAAGGAAAAATTAAAAGTTTTTAAACACTCCTGTCGTTCATAAATCATTGGCTTTTGGGTGTGGTTGGGTGTTGGGTGGGGAGGGGCATGATAGTGTTTTCGGTGACCACGGCACTCACATGTAAACTGGGAGGGGGATATTGCCCGGTCCCTCCTTCCTCTCTCTGCCACAGTGTGGCAACTTCATCTCTCATGTTTTCAACTATGCCATCGATCATCAGGCCTTCAGAACAGCATTCTCCTCTGGAACAAAAGGTAGGAAGGATTTGGACAGAGGAAGACACTCATTCCAGCCCCCCACCCCGTGCAACAGATCTCGTCCAGTCCAAACAAAACCAGAAAGCTCCATCAGTCCAAGAATGTAACAAACACACAACAGCAGGATTTTGACTTGAAATGCTCATGAAAGGAACACACCAGCCTATATATAAGTTACTAGAGTAGTAAGCTCAGTAAGACAAACTTTCAAATCAGTCTCCAATATGCTGCAGCTTCCACCAAAACTCATCTTGCTGCAAATACCAATGTCGACACAAAAGCCCTTCCCTCCCACTTCTGGATCTGCACTGGGAGTGCCCCAGAGCTGTAGGCTCACCTTGACAAATGCTCCAGCTTCTGTCGCTGAGCAGAGTAGCCGGCCTCAAGCAGAGGGTAGTTGTAGAAAGGGGTAGACAATTGCTTTGTCCCACCTACAGGAAAAAAAGTAAAAGCAAGTTAAACAAGTCCTATCTCAGTTGTAAACTAAAAACATTGACTAAGAAAGAGACAAGATGATACAAGCTAATGATGGAGGAGCACAGATGAGCCTCCAGCTCTGAAAGAAGCCCATCCTGCTTCTGCCCTTGCTACCAGAGGTGTGAGACGTGACTCAATTCCACCTTGTCTCAAGTACCGTTTCAAGCTTACACGCAGTGTAGCATTCAAAACATGTAGCGTAAGCTGAAGTTCACTATCAAAAAGCCCGGTTCTCAAAAGGAATGTGTTTCTAACTATGCCATGTGAGCCAATTGAGGCTGACCACAGAATTTATAATTTATCCAAATAAACGAGTGTTTCCAAGGTGTATTTTTTTCCTCAAGCAATACATAAAAGGTTCAAAACATGCAGGTCATACTGTGACTGTAACAAACAGGTGCTCAGTCTTTGGTTTTTAACAGTCATTTGTTTAAAATCCTAGATGTTTCGAGCTGTGGGCTTAAGCACCTCCGTACTGCTATTTCTAAGGGACATCCAGGCAAGAACCTGCTTACATCATCCTACACTGTGCATTTGAAAATCTGGTAAACTCTCAGTGTCACCAAGAGGACTCCAGCACACGTGTGGGTTGCTGAACCAGCACGACTTGTCACGGACAAAATATCTACCAAAGCGCGGCCAAGAATGTGTTCATAGGCTTCACTTGCTGGGTGGGCTCCTTGTGACCAACACTTTATGCTTCACGCTTACCTAAACCCTCTGGAAGGAGACCAGCTTGGCAGAACCAGACGACCACTTTAGCGTAGACAGAAATGTGGTTAGCTAACACCTGCTTCATTCTCAAGTCTGCAAAACCTGAAAAAAGGCATAAGATGATTTTTGTTATGCAATTCCCTTCATTTTTAAAGAACTCCCTTCATCTTACTAAGTAGAAAGTATAAAAATAACGGGATAGAGATCTCCAGCTTTGTATTACTTTCCAATGTGAAATGAAAACCCACAATCGCCAGCAAAACAGAAAGTAACCCCTTCAAAGAACAGATTTGCTCAGGCTGAAATAAAAAATCAAACCCTGAACTACTAAATACATTCTTGAGTCAGACCTCTGGGTTTCTTGTAGCAGAGATTTTTCCTGTAGCACAGGGATAGTTTTTCCCTCAATCCACCAAGAAAACTGAGAATCGAGAAAGCTCACAATACTTAAGTAACTTACATGACAAGTCACCCATTGATGATTCCTTCCCATTTTTTAGGATTGCCAATACAATATTTGCACATCATTATCAGCCAAAGCTCACGTTTGCACAATCATAACCCAAGCATCATACCAAATCTTACAGAAGTGTACCAGAGATTTAGTAATACTATCAGACAAACCTTTTCCAGTGAGTTCTTGGCTTTGGAAACAGTTGAAGACTCTGCTAAGGTTGCTTAAGAGGCACTGACAGTGCTGCAGAGACTGTAATGTTGACGGGTCAGCGATGTTGGAAGAGCCATTGAACAGTGGAACACCTTTTCAAGAAGAGAGATTAAATCATTACCCAACGGAGCAATTTCAGAGTTTCAAGGTACACACAAGCAACATCACGTACCAGCGAGTTACTGAGTAAGTTCAGATAGAAAGTGCAGATGATTTTACACCTGCAGAATGACTACACTACTACTCACACATTTGGTCAAAGTCGTCTTTAGCATAGAGCACTTTGTTCCATGCACAGTCAAAAATAAATTGCAAATTTTCCATGGAATTCGCCTGCTCTGTAAAAGAAGAGAACAAAGAAGAAATTAACCAGTGTTTTCAAACTAAAAAAGAGTAACCAGGAAAGCGACCGTACAAGTCTTACTTTCAGATGTCCAGCGTTTAATGCATCCGCTCAGGAGTTCTAAAGATCCTGTCTGGACAGCCGCAGACAATATTGCGTCTAACTGCTCCTCCTAAGCAGAACAAACAAAATTAAATGAGAATATTCCATACGTTCAGCTTCTGAGCCATCAACAGTACAAGTCTCTGAACGATACCGTCACAACTCAGCAAAGGGAACAAAACCCAGTCTTCATTTCCCAAGCTGGAGCTGATACCAGAACATTGGATTGGAATCCTAACAGTCTACATCAGGCTTGCAAAAGAAACAGCCAAGGGGCTAGGCCCACTTGCCAAGAAATTTGTTCTTAGCTACCACTCCGTGCAGAACTGTTATTTGCCCAAACACACTTCCACAAATCTGAAAGTGTCACAGCCACAAGAGAGTGATGTAGGAGGAGTCAATTGGGCTACCGCAGCCCAAAGCATCAGCCACAGAGGAGAAGGCCTGCTCTGAATAACACTATCACTATTCAATCAATGAAGTTCTGCATAACCAGCAACAGAAATAATAGAAACATTCCCTTCAGTTCTCAGATATCTCGCATCAGTAACACGCTTTAGAGCAACAAATTGAGCAAGCATTTCTACAGCGACTCTTAAAGCTGGCAGTAAACTAGCAGCTACATCTGACAAGTCACCAGCCAGTAAAGACTATCAGCCCTTGCCATGCTCCATTAAGTATTCTTTAGCTTCTTGGTCAATACACAGGCCTTTCACCTACCCTGAACACTGAAACAAAACACATTCTACACACATAGCTTTCAATCACACTTGGGAAGATACTTTCTATGCTAGTTAGTGAAAAAATTGATGGATGTTGGAAACATGTATGGAGCTGAAACTTCATTCACAAGTGGTTGTAAAAGTCCATGCAGTGGCTCAGAACTAGTAATTTGGCCAAGTCTGGGAGAAAAAAAATCCATGTCTTCTCATAAATCTAAATTTGTCTTTATCTCCATTCTGCCCTCCTTTGTCAAGTTAATCAGGGATCCAAGCCCTAACTCATGACCAGGCAGGTAGTTCAACAGATGGGGAATGAAGATGTAGCAACTTTCCTCAGCTTCCCAGCAACTCTCTTCTTGCCCCTCCAGCACTGCCATATTTCTTCCTAGACAGGCAGCCCCTGACTGGGCTACCGCTGGAGACAATGATGGACTTAAATCGTTTGCATCAAAATGGCAGGATACCATCACGAGTATGCGTGGGGATGAGCATTAAATGGTCTCTGGCACCAAAAGCAGTGCAACCGAAAACTTAGCCAAGGTCCATCTCTTTAGGCAGTCTCAAGAAAGGGACAGTAAAAGCTCACCTCCTTCTGGAAACCATTGCAAGTCAGGTGGACGACGCCAGAGCTCAGCAAGCACACTCCATCTGCAGAAACAGTGAACGTTGGACAACATTCCGTACTCTCACAGTTACGTCACTATTAGCTTACATTTTTCAGACAGCAGTAACTGGAAAGACACAACTGGCTACCCATCACCTTCATCCGATCACATACAAGTTTGTTTAAAAAAATAATTGCTGTGCATAGAAATCTCACCTCTAGTGCTAACAAGGTGCTGCGCTTTGAGCTTCAGTTCAAAGTCATTTTATGACCATCACCGCTTCACAGGCTACATTACAAAAGCACCAAAACCCAAAGCCCCAGTGGACCATCAGATACGTTTCACGATATATAAATACCTCGTTAGTACAATATCATCACGCCTGGGGTTGTGGGGCTTAAGGGTGTTCTGGTTTGGTTTGTATTTTGAGCGACAGACATTGAATATGAGAACCAAGAAATAGTATCTCAGCTTGACTGAATCTTATCGCTATTAAAAGCAGTGAAATACCTACCAAAATTATAGCCACTTGCATTTAGCTTCTGGTCAGGTGGTAAGTAGAGAGCTCCCCAGGTTAGACTTGGCTCATAAACCAGAATATCCAAAATGGGGTCTGGAGAAACCATGTTTGTTATGGAATCCAGTCTCCATACAGCAAAATAAGGGCAGTCAAGAAGGAATTTTTCTGGCCTTAAAGAAAACAAGCGCATAAGCTAAAAGCCAACATTCCGATGAATTATTTGTAAGGAGAGTGAAAACAGCTTCCTAACATTCTACCTTATGGAAACCGGCATTTGGACATCACACCAACGATTAAGGTCAAACACGCCCAAGTAAGCCGATGGTTTCTCCACACCGGAGGTAGTCACTTGCCAACAGAACATTGAGACGCTGATGTAAGGAGATGGTACTGTAAAAGACAGGACATTGTTTCTTACTAGGAGGAAATATGACACACCTGATATTTTAAAAACATCCCTCTCTACATTGGCTTAATGCTGTTACATAAATAGGAAACACAATGCTTGCTTACTAAGGATAATACAGAACAATAGCGAAGAGCAAACACCTCTCTGACAGGTTCTAGACATGCTGTCCCTTTTTCATGTTCAAAATGTATCAGCTCGATGCCACAACAAACACAAAACTATTCACTAATTAAGTTTTCCATACACAAAGAGCTGACCAAGACATTTAGCTAGATGAAGAGTTGAGTAAAAAACCCGTGCATTTCAGCAAGCATAAAATAAACCCTTTTTTCCCCTAAATGAAGCCCCATAAACTTAAGCACCCATTTTTTTCTTCTTTAGTAAGCCCAACAAGCCAGTCTACACAGAGGTTTCAGACTGTAGACTGTGGGTATAGAACAGCTTTCATAGCTTAGAAGACACGGACATCAGAACAGACCTTCATTGGCCTTATCCTCTTGGTCAACAGAGTCAGAAAATACTTCTATGGTCTGACAACTGAGTAGTTTAATATGGCTATTTTGTCTTCTCCAGGGAAGAATTCCACTCGCGAGATCTAAACTAAACCTCTCTCTACAGCATTCCAAACCCTGGGTAAAAAGAAAAAAAATGTGAGAGAAAAAGTCATTTTGAGATAAAAAACATATATTAGACTTCAATAGGAAAGAATGTCTTTATCTAATATAAGATACATATTGTATTGTATGCACTTCCTCACAGCTTATTTCTGATGGCAAGAGGACAGAGCACAATGGAACACCAAGAACATAAACCCAGAGATCAGAAAAGAAGAGCTACCTTCATTTGATCCCATTTTAGAAGGGGAAAGAGGCAGAAGCTTATTCAAGTCTGCACTTTGGTTAAACAAATCTCTTCAAAGAACTGTCTTTTTTCCTGCATGCCGTTAATTCAGTGTTCAAATCAACAATCATCTTATGAACAAAGACCATGCTTAGGAAGGCTCAGCACAGGATTTTGGGGTTTTGAAGGCTGCTCGGACTTTTGATGGTAAACGTTATCCCAGCCTACTTCACTGGTACTCGCTTAGAGAATCTTACACTCTTCACCTTTTCACACACACGCTCCCCTTACCTCATACACGACTTGACCAGATGCCAGACGTTTTCGACTGCCGAATGTTAACTGCAGCAGATGTAAACGCAAAACGTCGCCATCACTGAAAGAGGTATAAATGATTAGATGTGATTATAAAGCTCCTTTACAGTCCTAATCATAATTGTTTTAGGTCAAGACACAAGTTTTCTTGAAAACATGCTCTTCCAGAACAGGAAAACACTACTTCCCAAAACAGGAGAATTGGTCACCCTTAGCTGCTTAACCACAGAGGAGGAAACATTGACCCTAACAGCTTCAGGGGCAAATGCTAACCATACCATCACATAAAGAGCTTGCTGACCCTGAGAGAGAGCGAGAGGTCTGTCCCCCTGCCCTTGTCGCCAAGGTTCCAGTCCTTCTTGCCAACACCGGATCCTTCCCCATGCTGATTTGATTTGTTAGCCCAGCAAAAAACCTTGCCTTCTCTACTGAAAAGTGGAGGATCTTGGCCAGGTGAGCTGAACTGGCTCATGAAGGCTCCAAAGATGGTTGAAGCTGGCACGGGGGAATCAGCAATACCATCACCTCTTCCCTTTAGGGGCAGCTGTTCTGTTGGCACCTTTGGTGTTTGAGATCGGCAGCCTCAACTACTTTTAAGGCCATTTGAACACTGCCATGTGACTATCAAAGCAATCATGAAGCAGGCCTCAAGAAACAAAGGAAATCTTTTCCAAATGCAAGCACCAAAGTATGGTCAGCGTTGTTTTGCCTTCTTTTAGAAGTTAGGAACCAGTAGGTCCCTCCTCACTTCTGTGAAATCCTGTATACATATCATTGTAAGCTTAACACCTTGTGCAAACAAGAGAATGTCCTGCAGAACTAAATAAATAAAACAAAGACATACGTATCAACTGAATGGGAACTAATGGATTGACAAGAATGTCAGTGGCTTATGGCACGTTCTCACTCACCTTTCTTGTGTAGACTTAACAGCCCACAAGTAGCAGCAATTGCTACGATCTTTCTCCGGCTCTTGAAAAGCAATGGCTTGCACGGGAATCCTCCCTGCTCCAAGCTGACAGCGATGCCTACAGGTTGAGGAAGGAAAAAAGCACAAGAAAATAGAAAGAAATAAAAAGGTGAGCTTTCTGGCCCTAACAGTTTGTAAAAGGGTAGAAGCATCTTCTGAGAAAGAGCAGCCCACATTCTTATCTTCCAAGTGCAGGAGGTTATACTCAAAGAACTGAGTCAAGGTAGACACCGCGTTTTATGCCGTGGTCAAGGAGCAACAAAGGTCCTGCCCATCAGATGCAATAACCTGGGTTTATGCCCTCCCCCACCTGAGGACGAGGAACATACATTCTTCAATACGTAGGAAAGAATTTAATCTAAGGCACAGATTGCAGGAAGTGGTCCTGAAAACTGATCTCTCAACTATATTACATCGAGATATGCACATTTCCTGGTTCCACTGAATGCTTGAGAAAAGCTCAAGAAGCATCTTTTCTACAGTTAGCCTATCCACAAATAAAATAAGGAAAACAATCTTAGTTCACTGGGGAGAAGGTGGACCACTTAATCCATCTCTGACTTAATAGTTATTTAAGAAGAATTTTTCTAAACATTCCAAGATGATATTCAACGTTTCAGTCCCTGGAAAAGTTCTCTTTACATAAACATGCTTCCTTCAGCAAATAAATGAGAGCCCTGCCCCTCCAAGCATGGCCAAGCCTAAAGCTCTACTTACTCCTCCTTCAAAGTTTTCATATTCCACAGTGACAGGCATCCATCTGAAAAACCCACAACGAGCTGATTGATTCTGCTTATGTAGCAGAGTGATGATATCGGTGTTCCTGACGGGTTTGGCAGTAGAAAGCACAGATGTCTCCCTCCCATGGTGGCAATTTCTCTTCTTGCTGGAATGTCCTCAGCAAATGAAGCGACAACGTTGACATCTACACACACAAAACCAGACAGGAACGTGTTATGCAATTTAGGTGGCATTTTAAACACTGATGTGACAACACTGATAACCTCATTCCACCATCCCAGGCAAAACATCCATTTCAACAACACTTTTTTTTGCTCTTTCCATTTTGTGGGCATTCAAAGAACAAAAGGACTCCCTGTTTGCACAGATATTCTCTCTCATGTTTCAACACCAGGGGAAAGTGTAACCTTCCTAGAATGGTTTGGGTCGGAAGGGACCTTAAAGATAGACAACTTCTCCTTGGACTCTATATACTGTCAGTTTGGGCCTCATGATGAAACCGTTTAAGGTGACATCGAGCCCTCAAGCTTTGTCTGTAATAGCCGAAACTGTGTTAGATTTCTGAACAGACAAATTAGAGATTTCATGCATCCAAATGAATGGTTTGGGGTAAGTCAGATTCACTTTAAAAAACGAGCCTACATTTTGCTCTGAGTCAATTAACAGAAGCGGAAGGAGATTCCTGAGGAAGAGGGCACCTCTGACACAACTTTCCACCAGGCACCTGCACTGACTCAGATTGTAAAGTTCCTGCACCTCACCGGTAAGAATCACAGTGACGCTGGGATCTTGCTGAGAGAGGGGGGCCTTTAAAACCTTAGGAATAAGCCTCTCCCTCTTCAGATCAGTGCAGAAGTGTAGGATGGCAAAGTGCCCTCCGTAACCAGCAGGCACAAATGCCTGCACACTCCTGTCCTCCAAGCAGGGGGCATGTTCTATATTTAAAAAACACACATTTTCCTACTCACAAAGGCAAGTATAAAAACTGCAAGCTTACCCAACACTTCTATTTCACCCTGATTCCAAGAGAAACCGTCCATGGAAAGGTCAACTAGAAAGAGATGGCCGATGTCTGTAGCCACCGCTGCAATGCCAAAGAGCCATCGCAGGCTCTGGTGCAGGTGTTGAGTGTGCACGCTGGGTCCTCCGTCATTACTTAGGGGTTCTACTGCAACCACCTACAGGAAAACCACAAACTAATATTTAACATCTTTGAACAGCTAAACAGAAATCATTCAAAAGTGAAGTCAGAATCAGCACATCACAAACAAGAAAGTAAATACATGACTTAGAGGCAAAGCATTCTTTCCCATGAGATGAAGGAAAAAAAATATCTCTGTACAAGAAAGTTTTACATGCACAGCAGCACTTTTAGGAGTGTTAAGAAAGCTTTTCAAAGCCAGGCTGAAACAACAGCAACAAGAACAGCAGTTTGTTAGGTAAAAAGCTAACTCCAGCTAAGGAAGAAGGGCACACTGCTCTTTAACGTGCCCAGCAGTCTGCATGCAACAAGGTGAAGACAAATCCCTTGGCACAACTTGCAGCGCGTCCAGGACAAGGCTCACTGCTACGGCAGCGATACAAGCACATGCAGACTCCAGCATTAAAGCTCTACAATGGAAGAACATGGCCATCCTGTCACCTGATGGAAAGCTGAGGGGTAAATAAGTATTTCTTGGTTGCAGGTTGTAAGATGATAAAAATCACCCAATGGATCTTGATAGTCTCTCAAATTATGCTGATTCCTCTTTACATTAGGATAAAGGGACATCACTTCCTTTGAGAATATGGCTAAGAGAAGTGAGATAAAAACAGGAATATTACACCAATGGACCCCAGCCACGCGAGCGCAAAACATGCTGAGCACAGGTTCAAGGACTGCCGCCTGAAAGGCAATCTGACAACAATCTGTCAGGTAACACAGTAAGGGCTCGTTTTTCTATCCAGAGATATCTATCTATCAAAATATCTTCTGCTCTCAAGTCACCTGCTTGCTAGTCTGACTTCCTGGCAAAAGTGTCTAAGCCATTTCCAGCAGGACTGTGGAAGTTTGAGGTCTTTTTAGAAAAGGATTTCTAGCAGAAAATAAACATTTAGGAAATTCATCCTAGAGAGGCTTTAAAGAGTGAGCTTTTTGCTTTCTCACTCTAGCCAAAAAAAAAAAAAAGATATTTTTTCAATGCCTTTTTGTGGAAACAGAGCAGTAGGTAACTATGCACTCTACAATAAACCCAGAAAACTTGTTTTACCACCAGAAAAATCAAAAAGATAGTGGTACCATTAAGCCTGTGGTTTTACAGGGAGGCTCTGTCGATTGGATACTCTCAAGTGATAACATGTTCATGCAACAGAGAAAAAAAGTCTTACTGCAAAACGACATTCCTAAGCTTTTCCCAAAACTCAGTAATGCAGTACCTAACAGCATAAAAGCTTCATTCCTACCCACTGAAATGTACATACCCGTCCAGGAAGTATAACTTCTTTAACGACACTTGATGCTCCGAGGTCGTATAGGCAGAGGACACTTCTCTCTGCCTCTTCCACTGCAATCAGCAGGCCAGATCTCTCCTTCCAGCAAAACTCCTTCACCACACCAATAGTGGGAGGCTCTTTGTGCTCTCCTCTGAAATGGTATGCAGAGAGCTGCTCTCCTGTCACTGAGTTCACGATGTTGAGGTGAGGACCACGTGCAAGCCATGCTATGTCACTACTCCCTGGAAGAGAAAAGAAAGCTGACTGAAGCAAGTTTCCAAGCAAAGACTGAAAACAACTGAAAAAACACCGTCCCTGTTCCTTTCCTTCAAGAAAAGGTCCTAAGAGAGGAAGACGGACTTAGCTGAATCTGGTCAAGTCTTTCAAATCACTCCCTGAAATCCTCAAGTAATACGTCCTAGAGTGGACAACCTTAATGTTTTACATTTGGAATTGTCGTTCTTGCCCTGAAGACTTTAGATTGTTTGCGATAAAGATGCAATACAGTGATCTATAGAAGACCCTTAAAGCATTCTTAAAATATAACCACTTAATTTTTAGTTTTTTACATTTGCTTGACACGTTTCTGCTCTGGGTAGGGATCTGCAATTCAACAAGAAGTTATCTTCAGCTGGGCACCGCACAAGTAAATACTTGTATGTGCTGCTCACAGAAAGAGTGAAACACATTTCATTTCACCAAACAACTTCAAGCTCAAAGGCTTAACTACTGCCTTTACGGTCACGTAAATAGACTCTACCTGCGCTTGACAGAAGCCAAGACATCCAGATAGACACCCAGCTCTACTTTCAGGTCTCTTCACAAGTCAGCCTCCTCATCAGCTCAGCCCCTTTCGGCAACTCTCACTGGGTGTCCACCTACATCCTATTCAATACTTTGGGAAAATGGCTGCAGCGCTTCACTGCGTTATCCTCTTCCTGCTCTTTTTAGTCAGACTCACCAGGAAAGGCAGCAGGCGTTGCCTCTGCCACATTGTACAAGAACTATTTCTGAACCTGGTGTTATGGTGGTCACAGAGCATGAGCTGCTACAAGTAAATGCGGCCCAAAACAACACTCTTTGTCTTTTGAAAGCTGCCTCCCGTGTAACTAAAATCCATGGAGGGCTCACTGACTCCGCATCTTTAAGTAAATTTTTCATAGCACAGGTGAGGTGCAGGCTGTTGTCATTTCAAACTTTCACTTGACTAACCTTTAATACTAGCATTTCTAACATGTTAAAAAAGGTTAAAACGTCCTTTTCCTTCTCTCTCAGTCTCATGCATCTTAGCAGCACCCACCTGACACACCTGATCCTATGACCCTGGCCTCCAGGTAACCTCCAGGCAATAATTGTTTGATACCAAGACCACAGTTAAAGGAAAATGCTCACCTCCAGAAAACTTCCCATGGAGCACAGAACCTTGGGTGACTTGATCTTTCCCAAGTGCCTGCTCAGTCCCCTCTGGGAACCGCAGCAGGCTGTTTGTCACCTGCGCGCTCAGGTATCGCATTCTTCACTCTAAAGAAAGAAAGAATTGGAAAGAGACTCATGTCAGCCATCAACATTTTGGAGATCCACACAACTTACACCAGTATGCTGTTGAAAAATCTCCTCCCCATACCCTGTAGCTCTTCACCTTACAAAGATGGCCCTCGGGCTCTTTCTGGATCTCACCAGAGAGTGAAAGGAGAATCCTTGACTTTGCTAATGCTGTGACATCACAAACAACAACTGACAGGGAGGTATTGACAAGAGATGGATCAGGGAAGAGACAAAACGCTCAGTTCAAGTCTCTTTATTGAGATTCGTAAGGTGACAGCTGAGAAAAAGCATCTTTTCCAAAGTTTCTAAGGAACCTAGGAGTTGCCATGTCTCCTTTCCCTTGGATTCCTAATTTATTCTTTACTGTCAGTTGTCTTTGAGTAGCTATCAGGCATCACCTAGGCCATGCTCACTTTTGGCATGTTTCCTCTGACCATTTAGGCATGGTGAGATCTTAACTGCCCTCTTAACTACCCCTTAACTTCCAGCGTTTGGATGGATGCTTCACAAGCTCTCTGAGAAGCAAAATCTGTCTCCAACCCCTAAGCGCTTGGATGCAAGGCAGACCAAAGAATTCATTCCCCTTTACTAGACAAAACCAAACAAGAGCATCACCGGCCACAATTTGACACCAGAGGCAGTTTATCCAGCCACCCCAGGCAGTTCTCCTCTCACACAATTGCCCTTTCCCTCCAGAGGTACACTCCCCGTCTAACGGGCTAAGCTAGCAAGAGTCCCAACAGTCATTTCTGACATTATGCTCTGTTTTACATTGCTTGGAGTACCTGGGCAGCAGACACAGGTCCCAAGTGTCGCCGTACACAACAGAAATTCAGCCGTCACACAGAGCAAGGGATCAGACAACCGCTCCCTTCCAGGTCACCGACTGGTGTGGCTTCACACCCACCACTCGCTCCTCTCACCACGGGATACGGAACAGTCCAACCACCCCTGCTCTAGAGTGTCCCCTAGCAACCTGCCCAGGACCATGCCCAGGCAGCTTTGGAGTGTCTAATTCTGAAATGTACTCTTACAAGCAGTAACCCCACAAGCTGAACGGCTAAAACATCTACAGCCCCTGACACAGGCCCAGGTGTTTGGTGACCCTCCTGCCCATCTCCCTCTCCACCCACCACACAAGTAAAACCTTGCCACACCAGCAAAGGCTTTGCACTGTTATTGCTCTGCTACGACCGCGTTTACTCATATACCCTAAAAGGTGTTCAGCCCCAGGTACCGCTCAGTACCATGAAGCGTAGGACTTTCCTATCTAAAATGCTGAGCTGAGACTGATCGGGAAAGAAGCACATCACCTTTCGAAGAAGATGGCAAGGCAGCTCATGGTTTAGCATTTAATAAAAGGCGGACACCACAACCCTGCTTAGGTCAGAGAACAAATGGGGAAAGCTCTTAAGGCATTTAGATCACAGGCTGAGCAGCTCCCTGTTCTCCATTGTGGTTGTGTGACCTGCTCAAGCACTTGGGAATGTACCCAACACAGACCCTTCCCTACAGCCACCCAAAAGCTGCAGCCAGCACTCCCAACAGGGCTTTGTCACACCCAGAAACCTGGTGCCTGTCTCCTGTGGCAGTCACCAGTATCAGAAGGCTCCTAGAGACCCTCTGCAGCACTTCTTTCAAAGATGCGGTTAACTCAGTTAAGTCTTCCAGGGTTGGAGTGTTTGTTCCCACAGAGATTGCAGCTTTCCCTCGTGAGCCAGCACATCCACCGTGTGCCTGGGCAAAGGAGACCTCCTAGAACATCCTCCTTTGCTCTTACATGCCACGTGGAGGGCATTTTTCTGGCACAAGATATCATGCTGTTTATTAGAAAGCTGAAACAGCCGTGAACTTGCAGTTTAAATACGCACATGGAATGGAAGAGAGTTCCTCTGCCACCAGCAGAACCTTTCCTTTGAGGGATTAAATAAAAACAATGTCACAATCGCACACAGAATCCAACATTTTATTTGAATATTTATTACTGTATTAAACTTGTTAAACTCAAAAACTCTTGATAACAACAGCAAAAGCATCTTGTCTTCTTTCATTCCCAGCATCACATCATTGCCACAGTCATAGTTCAACTATAACAGAAAATGTAAACAGTTCACACAGTAGCATTATTTTCGGTCAGGGAAGTGAGTAGAAAGGAACCGGCCCTTTGGTCCTCAGCACCAAGGCTTGTGTTCAAAAGATTCTTTAAATACTCAAGTGCTCGCATTCTGACACATGCATTACAAGCAGGTTGGCTGGAAGTGGGAAGGGGTTTGATCTCCTGCATGCACACACGCCTACTTTAAGGTCGCATTTCATTCAGGAGACCTAAAAGTATACAGTCGAGTGGACAGCTGCTCACCCGGCAGCCTTCCTCATTCTACCAGTCTCTCCTCCAGAGCCAGCTTCAGCAGTTACTACACGTTGTGAATGGCTCTTACTGGATAAGAAGGCAAAGACAGCACTCCTAGTGTTCTCCAAGCTCAAAAAGACCAACTGCCTTTCCTGCTAATTCCTCTGGAATTTGATCACTCTCCCCTTCCCTCTTCTTCACCTTTCAGAAACATTTAGATTTCTAAGTGGTGAAAGTAAACAAGAAACTAACTTTGATGTTGTTGTTGTTTTAAGCAAACATAAACTAGCATATTGAGGCAGGTGTCCCAGCTTCCTCTGAAGAGGGGTAGAGCAGAACCTGCTTATTTTTCACCCTAACTGCATCTCCAACTGATTGTCAGGGCTCTTGGACTACAGCTAGTGAGACCTCCCAGTCCCTGAGCAGTCCCGCTCTTCGGATGGAAGTTAATTTTCTCAGAGAGATGAGTAAACTCTAGAACCCCAATCAGCTAACGTAGTACTTGTTACCAGAGAAACAGCCACATTAAAACTCAGGAGAGAGAAGACTGTCTCCAGAATTTGTCAATTCACAAAGCACGCAACAGGAAACTTCTACTCCCCACACAGTAATTCGTCTCCTGTGCCACAACTCAGGTCCCTGTAGATACACTCTGGGGACGCGTGTGTGTTTGGCTCTGCCTCACTGGGCATTGGCTTTCAACAACAATTCCAGAGGTGAGGACAGAGGAACAGGGTTGAGTTGTAGGAAGACAGGAGATGCCCTGGAGAAGAGATGCAAACAGACAAGAATATGCGGTTACATTTGATAAAGTCCACGTCCCCTAAAGCACCACCAAAGTTCATTCAATATTCCATTAGAGTTCTGCAGAGCACAGGTCATTCTCAAAAGCCTTGCAGGGTCACCGGTGCTTGAAACCACACATAGTAGTCCCAAGTAGAAGCCATGTGCTGATAAGGTGAGGCACTTAGGTCAGTGCCTCCATCACAGGACAAGTTCCCAGTCAGTTTCCTCTGTCACATCGGCACTTCATAGTTGAGCTCAGGCTGGAACCAGTCAACACCACAACCGCAGTGCCCCTGGAGCATGACAACAGCGCCCACGACAAGCAAGTCGCAACAGAGAGAGAGTGAAAGAGCTTGTGCAGGCAAGATGCAGTTTCCAGGCTCTCCTCAGCATTGCCCTCACAGATACTCTCCAAATTGAGACCATAGGGCTTCTTGGGGCTCAGAACATTGCCTCTAAGCAGAAAAAGAACCTAAGCAACCTGTGTCAAACTAAACATTACTTCCATGTGCCAGAACAGTCCCTCTAGCTCCATCACCAGCTGTTGGCATTTCTTGCTTACCGGTTCTAGGGGGGATGGCTTCTTACTCGCAACTTCATCCTGGAAGGCAAAATAAACCAAGAGTAGTACATTTCCTCATTAGGAGGCAGTAGTGCCAGCTCACTCTGCAGAAAGCACAACCCATCTCACCCCTGAATGTCAAGGAACGTTCAAAGGGCTCCCTTTTCAGAGACATCAGTACCCACCTATAGAATCAGGAGAACCAAGAGGAACACAGAAAAGGCCGCTCTGTAGCTCCTCAGGGTGAATCTGAATCACACCACTGATGAATTCCCACAGGAATTACAAGATCCATCCTGGCACTGCAACAACTGTGAGGTTTTGATAATGAGATGGCCTACATGGCACCAGGATTACAGGTATCAGATGGGAACCACCTTTCAGAGAGTGGGACAAGGGTCTTTGTCCAGGAGCTTACAGGGCTTGTAGATACGACTTTAAACTGGATGTGAAGGGGGAGGAGGATAACATCAGGCTGTCCTGTAACATGCGGTGGAATGACAGGTGTCAGGGGTCACGAAGCATCCCCAGTGGGCACATGCAGCTACCCAGGCGCTGGGCTGCAGACAATGCCCCCTCCCAACACAGCTCATGCCATTGGCACTGGCTCCACCTGTGGAAACTGTGCTTGGGTGGGAGAAATCCTTCACTTGGTGGAAGAGCTGAGGAAAGAAGTGGAAAGACTGAGGACCATCAGGGAATGTGAGACGGAGATAGATCAGTGGAACAGGGACCTCTCACAGGCTGCCTGGGGGTGTTGGTTGACAGCCGACTGAACATGAGCCAGCAGTGTGCCCAGGTGGCCAAGAAGGCCAATGACATCCTGGCTTGTATCAGAAATGGCGTGACCAGCAGGGCCAGGGAGGTTATTCTCCTCCTGTACTCAGTACTGGTGAGGCCGCTCCTTGAATACTGTGTTCAGTTCTGGGCCCCTCAGCACAAGAAGGATGTTGAGGCTCTGGAGCGAGTCCAGAGAAGAGCCACAAAGCTGGTGAAGGGGCTGGAGAACAGGCCCTATGAGGAGCAGCTGAGAGAGCTGGGGTTGTTTAGTCTGGAGAAGAGGAGGCTGAGAGGAGACCTCATTACTCTCTACAACTACCTGAAAGGAGGTTGTGGAAAGGAGAGAGCTGGCCTCTTCTCCCAAGTGCCAGGGGACAGCACAAGAGGGAATGGCCTCAAGCTCCGCCAGGGGAGATTTAGGCTAGAGGTTAGGAGGAAGTTTTTTCACAGAAAGGGTCATTGGGCATTGGAATTGGCTGCCCAGGGAGGTGGTTGATTCACCTTCCCTGGAGGTGTTTAAGGCACGGGTAGATGAGGTCCTGAGGGACATGCTTTAGTGTTTGATAGGAGTGGTTGGACTCGATGATCCGATGGGTCTCTTCCAACCTGGTTGTTCTATGATTCTATGATTCTATGATAAAGTGCAAGAGTGCTCAGTCCCTGCATGTAGAAAATCAGGCAGGGAAGGGAAGAGACCAGCGTGACTGAGTCGAGACCTGCTGGTTAAAGTAAAGAAGAAGTGGGAACTGCACAGGCAGTGCAAGCAGGGACGGGCAACCTGGCATGTATAAAGGGACACTGCCTGGTTGTGTGGGGATGAGGTCAGGAAGGCCAAGGCGCAGCTGGAGCTGAACTTGGCAAGGGAAGTAAAGACTAATCAGAAGGGCTTCTACAGGTATGTCAATCAAAACAGGAAGGTCAAAGAGAACATACCCCCACTGATGGTTGGGCATGGTGACCTCGTAGCAACAGACGAGGAGAACACTGAGGTACCTAACGTTTTCTTTGCCTCAGTCTTCACCGATAACAGTCTCCTCAACCCTCCTGGGTCATGGGACAGCAAGATAGTTACCAGGGGAGTAAACCCCTGAGGGGAATGATCACACAGACTTCAATCTGATGGATCGAAGACATTTTATTGAGCTTTCTAGTTACATACCTGGATGCTCACCAGGGTATCTACAGTGTATTATTGGCTAAAGGTAGCTGTCCATAAAGGTATTACTAACATATTACTGGCTAAACTACCGCACATGCTAAGAAACCAAGTTACACTAAAATTAACTATGTTGATAGTTCTCTTTAATTGTGTTTCTTCCAGCTGGTACTCATTCCCACTGAACTAGCTGTTGTATTCCTTCCAGCTGCTTACCAGAAGGCTGCCTTTTCTCCTCACCAAACTGGCCTTTGTTTATCTTTCAGTTCTCTCTTTCAAGGTCTTCTTCTCAGTAAAATGTTCCCACAAACCCCCTCCCACAGTATAGGATCAGGTGTGCGACCACCTGAGGAACCTGAACATTTATAAGTCTATGTGACCTGATCAGATGCATCCCAGAGTGCTGAGGGAATTGGCACATGTGGTTGCCAAGACACTCTCCATGATAGTTGAAAAGTCATGGCAATCAGAAGTCCCGGGTGACTGGAAGAAGGGGAACGTTGTGCCCGTTTTTAAAAAGGGTAGAAAAGATGAGCCTGGCAACTACTGACCTGTCAGCCCTACCTCTGTGCCTGGGAAGATCATGGAACAGATCATCCTAGAAGCTGTGCTGAAGCATGTGGAGGACATGGAGGTGATTAATGGCAGCCAGCTTGGCTTCACCAGGGAAAAATCCTGTATGACCAACTTAGTGCCGTTCTATGATGGGGTGACCGCAGCAGGGGACACGGGTAAACAGACAGATGCGATCTATCTGGACTTCTGTAAAGCCTTTGACACAGTCCCCTACAACATCCTCTCTAAATTGGAGAGAGAAGGATTTGATGGGTGGACGATTCAGTGGTTAAGAAACTGGTTAGATGGTCACCTTCAGAGTGGTGGTCAAGGCATCAAAGTCCAGATGGAGATCCATGACTAGTGGTGTCCCTCAGAGGTCCGTACTGGGACCAGTGCTGTTTAATATCTTCATCAATGATACAGACAGCAAGATTGAGTGCACCCTCAGCACGTTTGCAAATGACACCAAGCTGAGCGGTGCAGTTGCCACACTCAAAGGACGAGATGTCATTCAGGGGGACCTGGACAGGCTGGAGAAGTGGACCTGTGAGAACCGCATGAGGTTCAACAAGGCCAAGTGCCAGGTCCTACACACGGGTCAGGGCAATCCCCAATTGCAATACAGGGTGGGGGTTGATGTGATTAAGAGCCACTCTGCAGAGAAGGACTTGGGGGTGCTGGTCGATGAGAAGCTCAACATGAGCCAGCAATGTGCGCTTGCAGCCCAGAAGGCCAAAAGCATCCTGGGCTGCGTCAAGAGAAGCATGGCCAGCAGGTTGAGGGAGGTGATTCTGCCTTTCTCTTCTTCTCTTGTCAGACCTCCTCTGGAGTATTGTGTCCAGTTCTGGAATCCTCAACATAAGAAGGATATGGAACTGCTGGAACAGCTCCAGAGGAGGCTTGGTCACAGGTCCGAGGGCTGGAGCACCTCCCATAGGCTGAGAGAGCTGCGCTTGTTCAGCCTGGAGAAGAAAAGGCTCCAAGGAGATCTTATAGCGACTTTCCAGTAGCTGAAAGGGCTGCATCAAAGCAGGGCAGGGACTGCTTGTAAAGGCTTGTGCTGACAGGATGAGGGGGAGCAGGAATAAACTGGAGGAGGGAGCTAGGCTCTTCTCCCAAGTGCCAGGGGACAGGACAAGAGGGAATGGCCTCAAGATCCGCCAGGGGAGATTTAGGCTAGAGCTTAGGAGCAAGTTTTTCACGGAAAGGGTCACTGGGCATTGGAATAGGCTGCCCAGGGAGGTGGTTGATTCACCTTCCCTGGAGGTGTTTAAGGCACGGGTGGATGGGGTCTTGAGGGGCATGGTTTAGTGTTTGATGGGAATGGTTGCACTCGATGATGCAATGGGTCTCTTCCAACCCAAGCTCCTCTACGATTCCAGGATTCTTTGGAAGAACGGCCGCCACAACAAAGCCTCTCGACAGGAACTGAGCTTTCTGCTTCCAGCCGCCTGAGTAACAAACACAACAGCGACAGACTCTGAGGAGCAAGGGGGGCAACGAGAGACCCCCAGGAACCGGTTGACACCTCCCGGCCCTTAACCCGGAGCGCCGGTGGCACAAGCAGCCGAGCCGCTCGCAGGGCAGCGGGAGCTGCAGCTGCCGCCGGTACAGGACGCGCTCCAGGACCAAAGCGGCAGCCGCTCTCCCGAAAACCACCCCCGAAGCCGGGACGCTGGGCGCGGCTCCAACGGGCGCCGCCGCGGGGCATGGCGGGAGCGCGGGACGCTCTGCGGGGCGGCTTCCCGCACGGCGGGCGCCATGTCTGCTGCTGCAGAGGCGCTGCCGCCCGGGCCCGGACTGGGCTGCCGGCTGCGCTCCCGGCAGAGGCTCCGCCCGCGCTGGCCTCGTCCCGCGAAGGGAGCATCTTCTCCCAAGGGACAGGGGACAGGACAAGAGGGAATGGCCTCAGTCTCTGGCAGGGCAGGTTTAGGCTCGACATTAGGAAAAAAGTTTTCCATAGAAATGGTCACTGGGCACTGGCAGAGGCTGCCCAGGGCGGTAGGTGAGTTTGCTGGGTGACAAAATGCACCTCGGACTATTACCAGCCTGGAAAATTCCTCCAGTGCTCTCCTGTGGGACAAAGGGGCTTTTTCTTTCTTAGGCAGGGAAACCCATCTTTGATTTCAAAAAAATGCTGTCGCTCTGTCACTCTCCTACTACTGTTTTCCTCTTTTGATTTTCACTAACAGGGGTGGTGTGTATGCTCCGGGAGCTGCTTTCTTTGAAACAAAACTGATTGATCGCCTCAACAAACATGGTGTTGAGTTCTCCGTTATTCACAAGCCTGAAGTCTGAAGGCAAAACACACCTGTGTGAACAAACACCTTTCCTGGGTCTGACTCCAATAAAGCTCACTTGGCTCTAAAAGCGTAATCGTGAAAGAGTTTCACTGTGCTGTTGTTGGCAGCAGAAAGAGAAGAGAAATGGAGATAAAAATCCTAATGCCCTTTCCTATAGTGAGCACAGCCATGAAGAGTATTGAGTTTTAATTCATGGTGAAGTCAAATGAGTGACTTGATGAGAACCAATTCTAAAATTTTGTTCCATCTCTTTCCTCTAAGTTACTACTTAATCTCTACAGCACGTGCTTCACAGCCTTCTGGCTTCACCCCCTCCCCCAGGTGTTAGAAGCAGGCAGGCCTTGGATAACAAGTGCCTTAGCAGCACCAAGAGCGGCGTTTGTCAGTATGACTGTGACTGGCAGTGTTGCCGAACACTTGCCAAGCACAGAAAGCACAGACACAGACACACGCGTGTAGGAGAAATAACAACAATTTTTATTCAATCCTGAACTACTCTCAATGGAACATTTTCGTTAACATGTAAAACTTCCCTTTGGTGTTGACACTGTAAAGGAAGATGGGAAACAATATCAGCCTTGTGTCATCAGAGCAATGGTTAGCTGTCCCTTATTTCCCACCCACAAAATATTACCTTCAATTAGGAAGGCAAACGGTATGGCTTGGCCCTCTCTGCTGCCAGCTTCCTTTGAACTTTAGGCAGGATTTTGCCACGATGTTCCAATGACAACTTCCTGGCATCGTTCTGATGAATGAAAAGCATGAAGCAAAAAGTTTACTAATTACAAGAAGCTCATTGCGCAGAACTCTCTGTGCTATTTCTAATTGGCGAAGAAGCTTACTCTACACATCTGCCCATCAGCTCACCCCACGTAGACCTCGTGCTTTTAGCGAGGTCAAAGAAAGACTGGGATGACGAGAAAAGGTACAGCTGTAAGTTAAAATAAGAGTGTTGCTCTGCAGGACCTTATTGTGATACACCTCTTATAACCTGCAGATTTCAAATGGCTTGCAAAGTCACAGGCTTTCCCTTGTTTCTTCCTGAAACACCAAGGTCAGAGATGACTGCAAATGCAGAGAACTGCCAATGGCATTAGACCAAATGATGTGATTATTAAAACAAGCAAGAGAAAGCTACCTATGCACCCCTGGCTGGGTGTAAGTTTCCAAATGCAGGACCTAAATCTTCCAAAACCACCTTATAAGTTTGATTCACTGGAAAACAATGGTTCCAGAGAACAACAACTGCTGCACTGATTCATTACAAAAGTTCACGGAACACCCAGTTTAATCTGGTTCTTCTTAGACATTAGATAGGAGTTTCTGTTAATTTATGAACATGGTAAAATGAAAGTTGTGGAAGTGTAGAGCATGCTATAACCAGAAGAGGAGATAAAGTGACCCAAACCTCCCACGATTATACTTGTGGACTGGCATCCCAAATGCTCTCCTCTAGAAAAGAAAGGTGTGTGCAAGACCTTGCTGGTTTCATTACCTGGATGTATTTCAGAGCTTTTTTATGCTCTCCTCCCCGGAGGAATGCCTGAATTATTCTGCTTTTAACCCCGGGTGCTGTTTTCATTGTTTCTGGGTGACACAGCAGGGCAAGTGATTTCTGTAAAAGTTGAAGACAAGGCTTACTAAGATATAGACAGGCATTCTTGCAACACAAATAGTCAAAAGTCTCTTAAAGTAAGAGTGAACTCTGTTAAAGGAACTTGCATGACTTACTAATGACATAGGTGATACAGGACATGTAAATGAGATTTCTTAGGTATTTGCTGAAAAACTCTCCTGCTAGGCATATAGAACAAAGGGAGTAAGTTTTATCAGTTACCTGTCCAAGTAATTGGAACAGAATCTGAAATCATAACCAGTGGCTGAAGATGTCACAGCAGGACTACAAAAAAACCAGCTGGTTGTATTTTAGTACCTGTTATCAGCTAAGCAGCAATTCCTTAAAATCATTTTACAAACGACAGCCTTGCCTTGCACGGTAACGTACGTCCAACTGACCAGTAATGTACTTACTTCGTAATCCTTGTGGTCCAGCAGCCAAAATGCCTCTGTTAGTTTCACGAGGCCCTGAGGGACAGCAAATGTGCTGGCAAAAGAGGTGATGGTTTTTTCTATTTTATGAGGCCAACACATGAAGATGTCTCTCAGCAAGTAAATTGTCTGATAGCAAAGAGAGTTAAGGCTGACAAATTTATAAGACCAGCAATTTATCCCACTACACTTAGAAAAACACAATGAAAAAAGAATATAGAAGTGGTAGGAATCAGAACATACTAATGTCTTAGTCTTGCCCTTTTAAGCTCTTTTAACCTGGAGACAGCCAGGTCCTAACCGCAAACCTCTACTCTGAAGAAGTAACCAAAAAGAAATAGACTTTGATTTCTGTGAGGTATCCGGAAAGTTTAGCTCTAGATATAGCAATGCTTCTGCGATAAACTCAGGCTCCTTCTACAGCCAGTGGAGCTACCAGCTGGACATTGAGAAAACCCAGGGCTTAATTCTTAAATTCTTTTTGCTCAGAAGCAGCAGGTTTCAGTGCTTTTTCCAGTTAGAAGCCATTTGTAGAGGTAGGGGTGCTCTAAACATTTGTGTGCCTGTCTTCCAGGTGTGATAAAGGTAACCAGGAAGGGTACAATCGCATGCTTGTAGGTTTCCTCGATGTTGTCCAGTAAATAGAGATCCAGCAGTGCCTGAAAGGAAAAATTAAAAGTTTTTAAACACTCCTGTCGTTCATAAATCATTGGCTTTTGGGTGTGGTTGGGTGTTGGGTGGGGAGGGGCATGATAGTGTTTTCGGTGACCACGGCACTCACATGTAAACTGGGAGGGGGATATTGCCCGGTCCCTCCTTCCTCTCTCTGCCACAGTGTGGCAACTTCATCTCTCATGTTTTCAACTATGCCGTCGATCATCAGGCCTTCAGAACAGCATTCTCCTCTGGAACAAAAGGTAGGAAGGATTTGGACAGAGGAAGACACTCATTCCAGCCCCCCACCCCGTGCAACAGATCTCTTCCAGTCCAAACAAAACCAGAAAGCTCCATCAGTCCAAGAATGTAACAAACACACAACAGCAGGATTTTGACTTGAAATGCTCATGAAAGGAACACACCAGCCTATATATAAGTTACTAGAGTAGTAAGCTCAGTAAGACAAACTTTCAAATCAGTCTCCAATATGCTGCAGCTTCCACCAAAACTCATCTTGCTGCAAATACCAATGTCGACACAAAAGCCCTTCCCTCCCACTTCTGGATCTGCACTGGGAGTGCCCCAGAGCTGTAGGCTCACCTTGACAAATGCTCCAGCTTCTGTCGCTGAGCAGAGTAGCCGGCCTCAAGCAGAGGGTAGTTGTAGAAAGGGGTAGACAATTGCTTTGTCCCACCTACAGGAAAAAAAAAGTAAAAGCAAGTTAAACAAGTCCTATCTCAGTTGTAAACTAAAAACATTGACTAAGAAAGAGACAAGATGATACAAGCTAATGATGGAGGAGCACAGATGAGCCTCCAGCTCTGAAAGAAGCCCATCCTGCTTCTGCCCTTGCTACCAGAGGTGTGAGACGTGACTCAATTCCACCTTGTCTCAAGTACCGTTTCCAGCTTACACGCAGTGTAGCATTCAAAACATGTAGCGTAAGCTGAAGTTCACTATCAAAAAGCCCGGTTCTCAAAAGGAATGTGTTTCTAACTGTGCCATGTGAGCCAATTGGGGCTGACCACAGAATTTATAATTTATCCAAATAAACGAGTGTTTCCAAGGTGTATTTTTTTCCTCAAGCAATACATAAAAGGTTCAAAACATGCAGGTCATACTGTGACTGTAACAAACAGGTACTCAGTCTTTGGTTTTTAACAGTCATTTGTTTAAAATCCTAGATGTTTCGAGCTGTGGGCTTCAGCAAATCCTTACTGCTATTTCTAAGGGGCATCCAGGCAAGAACCTGCTTATATCATCCTACACTGTGCATTTGAAAATCTGGTAAACTCTCAGTGTCACCAAGAGGACTCCAGCACACGTGTGAGTTGCTGAACCAGCACGACTTGTCACGGACAAAATATCTACCAAAGCGCAGCCAAGAATGTGTTCATAGGCTTCACTTGGGTGGGCTCCTTGTGACCAACACTTTATGCTTCACACTTACCTAAACCCTCTGGAAGGAGACCAGCTTGGCAGAACCAGACGACCACTTTAGCGTAGACAGAAATGTGGTTAGCTAACACCTGCTTCATTCTCAAGTCTGCAAAACCTGAAAAAAGGCATAAGATGATTTTTGTTATGCAATTCCTTTCATTTTTAAAGAACTCCCTTCATCATACTAGGTTGAAAGTATAAAAATAACGGGATAGAGATCTCCAGCTTTGTATTACTTTCCAATGTGAAATAAAAAACCACGATCGCCATCAAAACAGAAAGTAACCCCTTCAAAGAACAGATTTGCTCAGGCTGAAATGAAAAATCAAACCCTGAACTACAAAATACATTCATGAGTCAGACCTCAGGGTTTCTTGTAGCAGAGATTTTTCCTGTAGCACAGGGATAGTTTTTCCCTCAATCCACCAAAAAAATAGAGAATCGAGAAAGCTCTCGATACTTAAGTAACTTACATGACAAGTCACCCATTTATGATTCCTTCCCATTTTTTAGGATTGCAAATACAATATTTGCACATCATTGTCAGCCAAAGCTCATATTTGCACAATCATAACCCAAGCATCATACCAAATCTTACAGAAGTGTACCAGAGATTTAGTAATACTATCAGACAAACCTTTTCCAGTGAGTTCTTGGCTTTGGAAACAGTTGAAGACTCTGCTAAGGTTGCTTAAGAGGCACTGACAGTGCTGCAGAGACTGTAATGTTGACGGGTCAGCGATGTTGGAAGAGCCGTTGAACAGTGGAACACCTTTTCAAGAAGAGAGATTAAATCATTACCCAACGGAGCAATTTCAGAGTTTCAAGGTACACACAAGCAACATCACGTACCAGCGAGTTACTGAGTAAGTTCAGATAGAAAGTGCAGATGATTTTACACCTGCAGAATGACTACACTACTACTCACACATTTGGTCAAAGTCGTCTTTAGCATAGAGCACTTTGTTCCATGCACAGTCAAAAATAAACTGTAAATTTTCCATGGAATTCGCCTGCTCTGTGAAAGAAGAGAACAAAGAAGAAATTAACCAGTGTTTTCAAACTAAAAAAGAGTAACCAGGAAAGCGACCGTACAAGTCTTACTTTCAGATGTCCAGCGTTTAATGCATCCGCTCAGGAGTTCTAAAGATCCTGTCTGGACAGCCGCAGACAATATTGCGTCTAACTGCTCCTCCTAAGCAGAACAAACAAAATTAAATGAGAATATTCCATACGTTCAGCTTCTGAGCCATCAACAGTACAAGTCTCTGAACGATACCGTCACAACTCAGCAAAGGGAACAAAACCCAGTCTTCATTTCCCAAGTTATTTCCCAGCTGGAGCTGATACCAGAACATTGGATTGGAATCCTAACAGTCTACATCAGGCTTGCAAAAGAAACAGCCAAGGGGCTAGGCCCACTTGCCAAGAAATTTGTTCTTAGCTACCACTCCGTGCAGAACTGTTATTTGCCCAAACACACTTCCACAAATCTGAAAGTGTCACAGCCACAAGAGAGTGACGTAGGAGGAGTAAATTGGGCTACCGCAGCCCAAAGCATCAGCCACAGAGGAGAAGGCCTGCTCTGAATAACACCATCACTATTCAATCAATGAAGTTCTGCATAACCAGCAACAGAAATAATAGAAACATTCCCTTCAGTTCTCAGATATCTCGCATCAGTAACACGCTTTAGAGCAACAAATTGAGCAAGCATTTCTACATCGACTCTTAAAGCTGGCAGTAAACTAACAGCTACATCTGACAAGTCACCAGCCAGTAAAGACTATCAGCCCTTGCCATGCTCCATTAAGTATTCTTTAGCTTCTTGGTCAATACACAGGCCTTTCACCTACCCTGAACACTGACACAAAACACATTCTACACACACAGCTTTCAATCACACTTGGGAAGATACTTTCTATGCTCGTTAGTGAAAAAATTGATGGATGTTGGAAACATGTATGGAGCTGAAACTTCATTCAAAATCGATTGTAAAAGACCATGCAGTGGCTCAGAACTAGTAATTTGGCCAAGTCTGGGAGAAAAAAAATCCATGTCTTCTCGTAAATCTAAATTTGTCTTTATCTCCATTCTGCCCTCCTTTGTCAAGTTAATCAGGGATCCAAGCCCTAACTCATGACCAGGCAGGTAGTTCAACAGATGGGGAGTGAAGATGTAGCAACTTTCCTCAGCTTCCCAGCAACTCTCTTCTTGCCCCTCCAGCACTGCCATATTTCTTCCTAGACAGGCAGCCCCTGACTGGGCTACAGCTGGAGACAATGACGGACTTAAATTGTTTGCATCAAAATGGCAGGATACCATCACGAGTATGCGTGGGGATGAGCATTAAATGGTCTCTGGCACTAAAAGCAGTGCAACCGAAAACTTAGCCAAGGTCCATCTCTTTAGGCAGTCTCAAGAAAGGGACAGTAAAAGCTCACCTCCTTCTGGAAACCGTTGCAAGTCAGGTGGACGACGCCAGAGCTCAGCAAGCACACTCCATCTGCAGAAACAGTGAACGTTGGACAACATTCCGTACTCTCACAGTTACGTCACTATTAGCTTACATTTTTCAGACAGCAGTAACTGGAAAGACACAACTGACTACCCACTACCTTCATCCGATCACATACAAGTTTGTTTCAAATAAAAATTGCTGTGCATAGAAACCTTACCTCTAGTGCTACTGAGGTGCTGCGCTTTGAGCTTTGGTTCAGAATCATTTTATGACCATCACCGCTTCACAGGCTACATTACAAAAGCACCAAAAGCCCCAGTGGACCATCAGATACGTGTCACGATATATAAATATCTCGTTAGTACAACATCACCACGGCTGGGGTTGTGGGGCTTAAAGGTGTTCTGGTTTGGTTTGCATTTTGAGCGACAGACATTGAATATGAGAACCAAGAAACAGTATCTCAGCTTGACTGAATCTTACCGCTATTGAAAGCAGTGAAATACCTACCAAAATTATAGCCGCTTGCATTTAGCTTCTGGTCAGGTGGTAAGTAGAGAGCTCCCCAGGTTAGACTTGGCTCGTGAACCAGAATATCCAAAATGGGGTCTGGAGAAACCATGTTTGTTATGGAATCCAGTCTCCATACAGCAAAATAAGGGCAGTCAAGAAGGAATTTTTCTGGCCTTAAAGAAAACAAGCGCATAAGCTAAAAGCCAACATTCCGATGAATTATTTGTAAGGAGAGTGAAAACAGCTTCCTAACATTCTACCTTATGGAAACCGGCATTTGGACATCACACCAACGATTAAGGTCAAACACGCCCAAGTAAGCCGATGGTTTCTCCACACCGGAGGTAGTCACTTGCCAACAGAACATTGAGACGCTGATGTAAGGAGATGGTACTGTAAAAGACAGGACATTGTTTCTTACTAGGAGGAAATATGACACACCTGATATTTTAAAAACATCCCTCTCTACTTTGGCTTAATGCTGTTACATAAATAGGAAACACAATGCTTGCTTACTAAGGATAATACAGAACAATAGCGAAGAGCAAATGCCTCTCTGACAGGTTCTAGACATGCTGTCCCTTTTTCATGTTCAAAATGTATCAGCTCGATGCCACAACAAACACAAAACTATTCACTAATTAAGTTTTCCATACACAAAGAGCTGACCAAGACATTTAGCTAGATGAAGAGTTGAGTAAAAAACCCGTGCATTTCAGCAAGCATAAAATAAACCCTTTTTTCCCCTAAATGAAGCCCCATAAACTTAAGCACCCATTTTTTTCTTCTTTAGTAAGCCCAACAAGCCAGTCTACACAGAGGTTTCAGACTGTAGACTGTGGGTATAGAACAGCTTTCATAGCTTAGAAGACACGGACATCAGAACAGACCTTCATTGGCCTTATCCTCTTGGTCAACAGAGTCAGAAAATACTTCTATGGTCTGACAACTGAGTAGTTTAATATGGCTATTTTGTCTTCTCCAGGGAAGAATTCCACTCGCGAGATCTAAACTAAACCTCTCTCTACAGCATTCCAAACCCTGGGTAAAAAGAAAAAAAACGTGAGAGAAAAAGTCATTTTGAGATAAAAAACATATATTAGACTTCAATAGGAAAGAATGTCTTTATCTAATATAAGATACATATTGTATTGTATGCACTTCCTCACAGCTTATTTCTGATGGCAAGAGGACAGAGCACAATGGAACACCAAGAACATAAACCCAGAGATCAGAAAAGAAGAGCTACCTTCATTTGATTCCATTTTAGAAGGGGAAAGAGGCAGAAGCTTATTCAAGTCTGCACTTTGGTTAAACAAATCTCTTCAAAGAACTGTCTTTTTTCCTGCATGCCGTTAATTCAGTGTTCAAATCAACAATCATCTTATGAACAAAGACCATGCTTAGGAAGGCTCAGCACAGGATTTTGGGGTTTTGAAGGCTGCTCGGACTTTTGATGGTAAACGTTATCCCAGCCTACTTCACTGGTACTCGCTTAGAGAATCTTACACTCTTCACCTTTTCACACACACGCTCCCCTTACCTCATACATGACTTGACCAGATGCCAGACGTTTTCGACTGCCGAATGTTAACTGCAGCAGATGTAAACGCAAAACGTCGCCATCACTGAAAGAGGTATAAATGATTAGATGTGATTATAAAGCTCCTTTACAGTCCTAATCATAATTGTTTTAGGTCAAGACACAAGTTTTCTTGAAAACATGCTCTTCCAGAACAGGAAAACACTACTTCCCAAAACAGGAGAATTGGTCACCCTTAGCCACTTAACCACAGAGGAGGAAACATTGACCCTAACAGCTTCAGGGGCAAATGCTAACCATACCATCACATAAAGAGCTTGCTGACCCTGAGAGAGAGCGAGAGGTCTGTCCCCCTGCCCTTGTCGCCAAGGTTCCAGTCCTTCTTGCCAACACCGGATCCTTCCCCATGCTGATTTGATTTGTTAGCCCAGTAAAAAACGTTGCCTTCTCTACTGAAAAGTGGAGGATCTTGGCCAGGTGAGCTGAACTGGCTCATGAAGGCTCCAAAGATGGTTGAAGCTGGCACGGGGGAATCAGCAATACCATCACCTCTTCCCTTTAGGGGCAGCTGTTCTGTTGGCACCTTTGGTGTTTGAGATCGGCAGCCTCAACTACTTTTAAGGCCATTTGAACACTGCCATGTGACTATCAAAGCAATCATGAAGCAGGCCTCAAGAAACAAAGGAAATCTTTTCCAAATGCAAGCACCAAAGTATGGTCAGCGTTGTTTTGCCTTCTTTTAGAAGTTAGGAACCAGTAGGTCCCTCCTCACTTCTGTGAAATCCTGTATACATATCATTGTAAGCTTAACACCTTGTGCAAACAAGAGAATGTCCTGCAGAACTAAATAAATAAAACAAAGACATACGTATCAACTGAATGGGAACTAATGGATTGACAAAAATGTCAGTGGCTTATGGCACGTTTTCGCTCACCTTTCTTGTGTAGACTTAACAGCCCACAAGTAGCAGCAATTGCTAGGATCTTTCTCCGGCTCTTGAAAAGCAATGGCTTGCACGGGAATCCTCCCTGCTCCAAGCCGACAGCGATGCCTACAGGTTTAGGAAGGAAAAAAGCACAAGAAAATAAAAAGAAATAAAAAGGTGAGCTTTCTGGCCCTAACAGTTTGTAGAAGGGTAGAAGCATCTTCTGAGAAAGAGCAGCCCACATTCTTATCTTCCAAGTGCAGGAGGTTATACTCAAAGAACTGAGTCAAGGTAGACACCGCGTTTTATGCCGTGGTCAAGGAGCGACAAAGGTCCTGCCCATCAGATGCAATAACCTGGGTTTATGCCCTCCCCCACCGGAGGACGAGGACGAGGAACATACATTCTTCAATACGTAGGAAAGAATTTACTCTAAGGCACAGATTGCAGGAAGTGGTCCTGAAAACTGATCTCTCAACTATATTACATCGAGATATGCACATTTCCTGGTTCCACTGAATGCCTGAGAAAAGCTCAAGAAGCATCTTTTCTACAGTTGCCCTATCCACAAATAAAATAAGGAAAACAATCTTAGTTCACTGGGGAGAAGGTGGACCACTTAATCCATCTCTGACTTAATAGTTATTTAAGAAGAATTTTTCTAAACATTCCAAGATGATATTCAACGTTTCAGTCCCTGGAAAAGTTCTCTTTACATAAACATGCTTCCTTCAGCAAATAAATGAGAGCCCTGCCCCTCCAAGCATGGCCAAGCCTAAAGCTCTACTTACTCCTCCTTCAAAGTTTTCATATTCCACAGTGACAGGCATCCATCTGAAAAACCCACAACGAGCTGATTGATTCTGCTTATGTAGCAGAGTGATGATATCGGTGTTCCTGACGGGTTTGGCAGTAGAAAGCACAGATGTCTCCCTCCCATGGTGGCAATTTCTCTTCTTGCTGGAATGTCCTCAGCAAATGAAGCGACAACGTTGACATCTACACACACAAAACCAGACAGGAACGTGTTATGCAATTTAGGTGGCATTTTAAACACTGATGTGACAACACCAATAACCTCATTCCACTGTCCCAGGCAAAACATCCATTTCAACAACGCTTTTTTTTGCTGATTCCATTTTGTGGGCATTCAAAGAACAAAAGGACTCCCTGTTTGCACAGATATTCTCTCTCATGTTTCAACAACAGGTGAAAGTGTAACTTTCCTAGAATGGTTTGGGTCGGAAGGGACCTTAAAGATAGACAACTTCTCCTTGGACTCTATATACTGTCAGTTTGGGCCTCATGATGAAACCGTTTAAGGTGACATCGAGCCCTCAAGCTTTGTCTGTAATAGCCGAAACTGTGTTAGATTTCTGAACAGACAAATTAGAGATTTCATGCATCCAAATGAATGGTTTGGGGTAAGTCAGATTCAGTTTAAAAAACGAGCCTACACTTTGTTCTGAGTCAATTAACAGAAGCGGAAGGAGATTCCTGAGGAAGAAGGCACCTCTGACACAACTTCCCACCAGGCACCTGCACTGACTCAGATGGTAAAATTCTGCACCTCACCGGTAAGAATCACAGTGACGCTGGGATCTTGCTGAGAGACGGGGGCCTTTAAAACCTTAGGAATAAGCCTCTCCCTCTTCAGATCAGTGCAGAAGTGTAGGATGGCAAAGTGCCCTCTGTAACCAGCAGGCACAAATGCCTGCACACTCCTGTCCTCCAAGCAGGGGGCATATTCTATAGTTAAAAGACACACATTTTCCTACTCTCAAAGGCAAGTATAAAAACTGCAAGCTTACCCAACACTTCAATTTCACCCTGATTCCAAGAGAAACCGTCCATGGAAAGGTCAACTAGAAAGAGATGGCCGATGTCTGTAGCCACCGCTGCAATGCCAAAGAGCCATCGCAGGCTCTGGTGCAGGTGTTGAGTGTGCACGCTGGGTCCTCCGTCATTACTTAGGGGTTCTACTGCAACCACCTACAGGAAAACCACAAGCTAATATTTAACATCTTTGACCAGCTAAACAGAAATCATTCAAAAGTGAAGTCAGAATCAGCACATCACAAACAAGAAAGTAAATACAGGACTTAGAGGCAAAGCATTCTTTCCCATGAGATGAAGGAAAAAAAATTATCTCTGTACAAAAAAATTTTACATGCACAGCAGCACTTTTAGGAGTGTTAAGAAAGCTTTTCAAAGCCAGGCTGAAACAACAGCAACAAGAACAGCAGTTTGTTAGGTAAAAAGCTAACTCCAGCTAAGGAAGAAGGGCACACTGCTCTTTAACGTGCCCAGCAGTCTGCATGCAACAAGGTGAAGACAAATCCCTTGGCACAACTTGCAGCGCGTCCAGGACAAGGCTGAATGCTACGGCAGCGATACAAGCACATGCAGACTCCAGCATTAAAGCTCTACAATGGAAGAACATGGCCATCCTGTCACCTGATGGAAAGCTGAGGGGTAAATAAGTATTTCTTGGTTGCAGGTTGTAAGATGATAAAAATCACCCAATGGATCTTGATAGTCTCTCAAATTATGCTGATTCCTCTTTGCATTAGGATAAAGGGACATCACTTCCTTTGAGAATATGGCTAAGAGAAGTGAGATAAAAACAGGAATATTACACCAATGGACCCCATCCATGCGAGCACAAAACATGCTGAGCACAGGTTCAAGGACTGCCGCCTGAAAGGCAATCTGACAACATTCTGTCAGGTAACACAATAAGCGCTCGTTTTTCTATCCAGAGATATCTATCTATCAAAATATCTTCTGCTCTCAAGTCACCTGCTTGCTAGTCTGACTTCCTGGCAAAAGTGTCTAAGCCATTTCCAGCAGGACTGTGGAAGTTTGAGGTCTTTTTAAAAAAGGATTTCTAGCAGAAAATAAACATTTAGGAAATTCATCCTAGAGAGGCTTTAAAGAGTGGGCTTTTTGCTTTCTCACTCTAGCCAAAAAAAAAAAAAAGATATTTTTTCAATGCCTTTTTGTGGAAACAGAGCAGTAGGTAACTATGCGCTCTACAATAAACCCAGAAAACTTGTTTTACCACCAGAAAAATCAAAAAGATAGTGGTACCATTAAGCCCGTGGTTTCACAGGGAGGCTCTGTTGATTGGATACTCTCAAGTGATAACATGTTCATGCAACATAGAAAAAAAGTCTTACTGCAAAACAACGTTCCTAAGCTTTTCCCAAAACGCAGTACTGCAGTACATAACAGCATAAAAGCTTCATTCTTCCCAATGAAATGTACATACCCGTCCAGGAAGTATAACTTCTTTAACGACACTTGATGCTCCGAGGTCGTATAGGCAGAGGACACTTCTCTCTGCCTCTTCCACTGCAATCAGCAGGCCAGATCTCTCCTTCCAGGAAAATTCCTTCACCACACCAATAGTGGGAGGCTCTTTGTGCTCTCCTCTGAAATGGTATGCAGAGAGCTGCTCTCCTGTCACTGAGTTCACGATGTTGAGGTGTGGACCACATGCAAGCCATGCTATGTCACTACTCCCTGGAAGAGAAAAGAAAGCTGACTGAAGCAAGTTTCCAAGCAAAGACTGAAAACAACTGAAAAACACTGTCCCTGTTCCTTTCCTTCAAGAGAAGGTCCTAAGAGAGGAAGACGGACTTAGCTGAATCTGGTCAAGTCTTTCAGATCACTCCCTGAAATCCTCAAGTAATACGTCCTAGAGTGGACAACCTTAATGTTTTACATTTGGAATTGTCGTTCTTGCCCTGAAGACTTTAGATTGTTTGCGATAAAGATGCAATACAGTCATCTATAGAAGACCCTTAAAGCATGCTTAAAATATAACCACTTAATTTTTAGTTTTTTACATTTGCTTGACACGTTTCTGCTCTGGGTAGGGATCTGCAATTCAACAAGAAGTTATCTTCAGCTGGGCACCGCACGAGTAAATACTTGTATGTGCTGCTCACAGAAGGAATGAAACACATTTCATTTCACCAAACAACTTCAAGCTCAAAGGCTCAACTACTGCCTTTACAGTCACGTAAATAGACTCTACCTGCGCTTGACAGAAGCCAAGACATCCAGATAGGCACCCAGCTCTACTTTCAAGTCTCTTCACAAGTCAGCCTCCTCATCAGCTCAGCCCCTTTCGGCAACTCTCACTGGGTGCCCACCTACATACTATTCAATACTTTGGGAAAATGGCTGCAGCGCTTCACTGCGTTATCCTCTTCCTGCTCTTTTTAGTCGGACTCACCAGGAAAGGCAGCAGGCGTAGCCTCTGCCACATTGTACAAGAACTATTTCTGAACCTGGTGTTATGGTGGTCACAGAGCTTGAGCTGCTACAAGTAAATGCGGCCCAAAACAACACTCTTTGTCTTTTGAAAGCTGCCTCCCGTGTAACTAAAATCCATGGAGGGCTCACTGACTCCGCATCTTTAAGTAAATTTTTCATAGCACAGGTGAGGTGCAGGCTGTTGTCATTTCAAACTTTCACTGGACTAACCTTTAATACTAGCATTTCTAACATGTTAAAAAAGGTTAAAACGTCCTTTTCCTTCTCTCTCAGTCTCATGCATCTTAGCAGCACCCAGCTGACACACCTGATCCTATGACCCTGGCCTGCAGGTAACCTCCAGGCAATAATTGTTTGATACCAAGACCACAGTTAAAGGAAAATGCTCACCTCCAGAAAACTTCCCATGGAGCACAGAACCTTGGGTGACTTGATCTTTCCCAAGTGCCTGCTGAGTCCCCTCTGGGAACCGCAGCAGGCTGTTTGTCACCTGCGCGCTCAGGTATCGCATTCTTCACTCTAAAGAAAGAAAGAATTGGAAAGAGACTCATGTCAGCCATCAACATTTTGGAGATCCACACAACTTACACCAGTATGCTGTTGAAAAATCTCCTCCCCATACCCTGTAGCTCTTCACCTTACAAAGATGGCCCTCGGGCTCTTTCTGGATCTCACCAGAGAGTGAAAGGAGAATCCTTGACTTTGCTAATGCTGTGACATCACAAACAACAACTGACAGGGAGGTATTGACAAGAGATGGATCAGGGAAGAGACAAAACGCTCAGTTCAAGTCTCTTTATTGAGATTCGTAAGGTGACAGCTGAGAAAAAGCATCTTTTCCAAAGTTTCTAAGGAACCTAGGAGTTGCCATGTCTCCTTTCCCTTGGATTCCTAATTTATTCTTTACTGTCAGTTGTCTTTGAGTAGCTATCAGGCATCACCTAGGCCATGCTCACTTTTGGCATGTTTCCTCTGACCATTTAGGCATGGTGAGATCTTAACTGCCCTCTTAACTACCCCTTAACTTCCAGCGTTTGGATGGATGCTTCACAAGCTCTCTGAGAAGCAAAATCTGTCTCCAACCCCTAAGCGCTTGGATGCAAGGCAGACCAAAGAATTCATTCCCCTTTACTAGACAAAACCAAACAAGAGCATCACCGGCCACAATTTGACACCAGAGGCAGTTTATCCAGCCACCCCAGGCAGCAGTTCTCCTCTCACACAACTGCCCTTTCCCTCCAGAGGTACACTCCCCGTCTAACGGGGCTAAGCTAGCAAGAGTCCCAACAGTCATTTCTGACATTATGCTCTGTTTTACATTGCTTGGAGTACCTGGGCAGCAGACACAGGTCCCAAGTGTCGCCGTACACAACAGAAATTCAGCCGTCACACAGAGCAAGGGATCAGACAACCGCTCCCTTCCAGGTCACCGACTGGTGTGGCTTCACACCCACCACTCGCTCCTCTCACCACGGGATACGGAACAGTCCAACCACCCCTGCTCTAGAGTGTCCCCTAGCAACCTGCCCAGGACCGTGCCCAGGCAGCTTTGGAATGTCTAATTCTGAAATGTACTCTTACAAGCAGTAACCCCACAAGCTGAACGGCTAAAACATCTACAACCCCTGACACAGGCCCAGGTGTTTGGTGACTCTCCTGCCCATCTCCCTCTCCACCCACCACACAAGTAAAACCTTGCCACACCAGCAAAGGCTTCGCACTGTTATTGCTCTGCTACGACCGCGGTTACTCATATACCCTAAAAGGTGTTCAGCCCCAGGTACCGCTCAGTACCATGAAGCGTAGGACTTTCCTATCTAAAATGCTGAGCTGAGACTGATTGGGAAAGAAGCACATCACCTTTTGAAGAAGATGGCAAGGCAGCTCATGGTTTAGCATTTAATAAAAGGCGGACACCACAGCCCTGCTTAGGTCAGAGAACACATGGGGAAAGCTCTTAAGGCATTTAGATCACAGGCTGAGCAGCTCCCTGTTCTCCATTGTGGTTGTGTGACCTGCTCAGGCATTTTGGAATGTACCCAACACAGACCCTTCCCTACAGCCACCCAAAAGCTGCAGCCAGCACTCCCAACAGGGCTTTGTCACATCCAGAAACCTGGTGCCTGTCTCCTGTGGCAGTCACCAGTATCAGAAGGCTCCTAGAGACCCTCTGCAGCACTTCTTTCAAAGATGCAGTTAACTCGGTTAAGTCTTCCAGGGTTGGAGTGTTTGTTCCCACAGGGATTGCAGCTTTCCCTCGTGAGCCAGCACATCCACCGTGTGCCTGGGCAAAGGAGACCTCCTAGAACATCCTCCTTTGCTCTTACATGCTACGTGGAGGGCATTTTTCTGGCACAAGATATCATGCTGTTTATTAGAAAGCTGAAACAGCCATGAACCTGCAGTTTAAATACGCACATGGAATGGAAGAGAGTTCCTCTGCCACCAGCAGAACCTTTCCTTTGAGGGATTAAATAAAAACAATGTCACAATCGCACACAGAATCCAACATTTTATTTAAATATTTATTACTGTATTAAACTTGTTAAACTCAAAAACTCTTGATAACAACAACAACAACAAAAGCATCTTGTCTTCTTTCATTCCCAGCATCACATCATTGCCACAGTCACAGTTCAACTATAACAGAAAATGTAAACAGTTCACACAGTAGCATTATTTTCGGTCAGGGAAGTGAGTAGAAAGGAACCGGCCCTTTGGTCCTCAGCACCAAGGCTTGTGTTCAAAAGATTCTTTAAATACTCAAGTGCTCGCATTCTGACACATGCATTACAAGCAGGTTGGCTGGAAGTGGGAAGGGGTTTGATCTCCTGCATGCACACACGCCTACTTTAAGGTCGCATTTCATTCAGGAGACCTACAAGTATACAGTCGAGTGGACAGCTGCTCACCCGGCAGCCTTCCTCATTCTACCAGTCTCTCCTCCAGAGCCTGCTTCAGCAATTACTATGCGTTGTAAATGGCTCTTACTGGATAAGAAGGCAAAGACAGCACTCCTAGTGTTCTCCAAGCTCAAAAAGACCAACTGCCTTTCCTGCTAATTCCTCTGGGATTTGATCACTCTCCCCTTCCCTCTTCTTCACCTTTCAGAAACATTTAGATTTCTAAGTGGTGAAAGTAAACAAGAAACTAACTTTGATGTTGTTGTTGTTTTAAGCAAACATAAACTAGCATATTGAGGCAGGTGTCCCAGCTTCCTCTGAAGAGGGGTAGAGCAGAACCTGCTTATTTTTCACTCTAACTGCATCTCCAACTGATTGTCAGGGCTCTTGGACTACAGCTAGTGAGACCTCCCAGTCCCTGAGCAGTCCCGCTCTTCGGATGGAAGTTAATTTTCTCAGAGAGATGAGTAAACTCTAGAACCCCAATCAGCTAACGTAGTACTTGTTACCAGAGAAACAGCCACATTAAAACTCAGGAGAGAGAAGACTGTCTCCAGAATTTGTCAATTCACAAAGCACGCAACAGGAAACTTCTACTCCCCACACAGTAATTCGTCTCCTGTGCCACAACTCAGGTCCCTGTAGATACACTCTGGGGACGCGTGTGTGTTTGGCTCTGCCTCATTGGGCATTGGCTTTCAACAACAATTCCAGAGGTGAGGACAGAGGAACAGGGTTGAGTTGTAGGAAGACAGGAGATGCCCTGGAGAAGAGATGCAAACAGACAAGAATATGCGGTTACATTTGATAAAGTCCACGTCCCCTAAAGCACCATCAAAGTTCATTCAATATTCCATTAGAGTTCTGCAGAGCACAGGTCATTCTCAAAAGCCTTGCAGGGTCACCGGTGCTTGAAACCACACATAGTAGTCCCAAGTAGAAGCCATGTGCTGATAAGGTGAGGCACTTAGGTCAGTGCCTCCATCACAGGACAAGTTCCCAGTCAGTTTCCTCTGTCACATCGGCACTTCATAGTTGAGCTCAGGCTGGAACCAGTCAACACCACAACCGCAGTGCCCCTGGAGCATGACAACAGCGCCCACGACAAGCAAGTCGCAACAGAGAGAGAGTGAAAGAGCTTGTGCAGGCAAGATGCAGTTTCCAGGCTCTCCTCAGCATTGCCCTCACAGATACTCTCCAAATTGAGACCATAGGGCTTCTTGGGGCTCAGAACATTGCCTCTAAGCAGAAAAAGAACCTAAGCAACCTGTGTCAAACTAAACATTACTTCCATGTGCCCGAACAGTCCCTGTAGCTCCATCACCAGCTGTTGGCATTTCTTGCTTACCGGTTCTAGGGGGGATGGCTTCTTACTCGCAACTTCATCCTGGAAGGCAAAATAAACCAAGAGTAGTACATTTCCTCATTAGGAGGCAGTAGTGCCAGCTCACTCTGCAGAAAGCACAACCCATCTCACCCCTGAATGTCAAGGAACGTTCAAAGGGCTCCCTTTTCAGAGACATCGGTACCCACCTATAGAATCAGGAGAACCAAGAGGAACACAGAAAAGGCCGCTCTGTAGCTCCTCAGGGTGAATCTGAATCACACCACTGATGAATTCCCACAGGAATTACAAGATCCATCCTGGCACTGCAACAACTGTGAGGTTTTGATAATGAGATGGCCTACATGGCACCAGGATTACAGGTATCAGATGGGAACCACCTTTCAGAGAGTGGGACAAGGGTCTTTGTCCAGGAGCTTACAGGGCTTGTAGATACGACTTTAAACTAGATGTGAAGGGGGAGGAGGATAACATCAGGCTGTCCTGTAACATGCGGTGGAATGACAGGTGTCAGGGGTCACGAAGCATCCCCAGTGGGCACATGCAGCTACCCAGGCGCTGGGCTGCAGAGAGTGCCCCCTCCCAACACAGCTCATGCCTTTGGCACTGGCTCCACCTGTGGAAACTGTGCTTGGGTGGGAGAACTCCTTCACTTGGTGGAAGAGCTGAGGAAAGAAGTGGAAAGACTGAGGACCATCAGGGAATGTGAGACGGAGATAGATCAGTGGAGCAGGGCCCTCTCACAGGCTGCCTTGCCTAGTAAGGCTGAGTACCACCCACCGGTAAGCTGCACAGCTTGGAGAGAGCGAGATGGAGAATGGCAGGAGGTTCCTGTCCGGAGAAGGAAACACGCTACCCGCACCCAGCCGACTAACCCCCAGATGCCCCTGCAGAACAGATATGAGGTGCTGCAGGTGCACCCCATCCCTGAGGATGAGGAGGACTGCACACATAGCCTGGAAATATTTCCAAAGCTTCCCCATCCTCTGACAGTCATAAAAACATCCTCTGTAAAAAAAGGAGGATGATTGTCTTGGGGGAGTCCCTTGTTAAAGGAACGGAGGGTCCCATCTGCAGACCAGACCCACTCCAAAGGGAGGTCTGCTGCTTTCTGGGAGCATCAGTAAGGGACGTTACTGGAAAACTTCCATCCCTGCTCAAGGACACATATTACTATCCACTCTTACTATTTCAAGTGGGCAATGAAGATATAGAGCATAGAAAGCCTAAAGCTGTTAAGAGGGACTTCAGGGCTCTAGGGAGAATGATCGAGGGCTCTGGGACACAGGTAGTAGTTAGCTCCATTCCAGTACGAAGGAATAAGGAACAAGAAGTGAGGAAGAAGAAATTGATTAATGACTGGTTCAGGGACTGGTGTGAAAAGAGGGCCTTTGGGTTCTTTAATCATGGGAAGGTCCATGCAACCCCAGCCCTTCTTACTTGGGACCTGTCTCCTAGGGGAACTAAAGCCTTCTCCAAAAATCTAGTTAAGCTGATAAATCGAGCTTTAAACTAGGCGTGAGGAGGGAGGGGATGGAGGCCAGGCCAGATGGATGTGAGCCTGGAGATGGGACTTCATTGTCTAAGGGGTGGGGTGCTGGTGAGGACTGCCAGTATATCACCACTAAGCATGAGGGGGCAAGTGCACCTGGGGATGGTAAGCAGAAAACTGGCACTATGGCCTTACTTAAGGACCACTCCATTGGGAAGAAACCCTATTATGAGGGCGGAGGTTCCCCAGCCCAGCTGAAGTGCATTTACACCAACGCACGCAGCATGGGAAACAAGAAGGAGGAGCTGGAAGCTGTGGTAAGGCAAGGAGACTACGATGTCGTTGCCATTGTGGAGACGACTTGTATAACTGGTGAGGTATAAACTCTTCAGGGAGGGCAGAAGAGGAGGCAGGGTAGCCCTCTGTGTTAGAGAGGGCTTTGATACCCTTGAGCTAGATTACAGTCAGGAAGGGTCTGAGTGCCTGTGGGTAAAAACCAGAGGAGCCCACGGGCAGGCAGATATTGGGATGGGAGTCTGCTATAGACCGCCCAGTCAAGAAGAAGACACTGATGAGCTCTTCTACGAACAAACTGAAAGTAGTCTCACGATCGATACCCCTCGTCCTCGTGGGAGACTTCAGTTTCCCAGATATTGTCTGGGAGCATAACACAGCAGAAAGGAAGCAGTCCTGGAGGTTCCTGGAGTGTGTGGAAGACAACTTCCTCACACAGTTGGTGAGCAAACCGACAAGGGACGGTGCCCTCCTGGACCTACTGTTCGTGAACAGAGAAGACCTTGTGGGGGATGTGAGGGTTGGAGGCTGCCTGGGGCAAAGCGATCATGAGATGATAGAGTTCTCAGTTCAGGGGGAGATGAAGAAGGAGGTTAGTAGAACAGTCGCAACAACTTTCAGAGAGCAGACTTTGGACTGTTCAGAAGGTTGGTCAGAAAAGTCTCATGGGAGGCACTGCTTAAGGGCAAGGGAGTCCATGAGGGCTGGGCACTCTTCAAAAAGGAGTTCCTGGCAGCTCAGGAGAAAGCTGTCCCCATGTTCCAGAAAAGTAGCTGGCGGGGTAAGAAACCAGCATGGTTGGGTAGGGAGGTCCTGAGAGACATCAATAAGAAGAGGAAGGTCTACGAGCTTTGAAGGAAGGGGCAGGCATCCTGGGTGGAATATAGGGAGGAAGCGAGAACATGCAGGGAAAAACTCAGGAGGGCTAAGGCTCAACTAGAAATCCGATTGGCCAAGTCTGTGAAAGACAATAAAAAATCATTTTACAAATATGTCAACAGTAAAAGGAGGACTAAGGAGAATCTCCAGTCCCTACTAGATGCAGAGGGAACAACAGTAACAGGGGATGAAGACAAGGCTGAAGTACTCAATGCCTACTTTGCTTCAGTCTTTAACAGTAAAGAAAGTTATTCCCTCTGCGTACAACCCCAGGGGTTGCAGGAGCAGAACGAGGTTCCCACAATCCAAGAGGAGGTGGTTAGACAACTGCTTGCCTGGCTAGATGTCCACAAGTCTATGGAGCTGGATGGAGTCCACCCAAGATTTTTGAGTGAACTGGTGGATGTGCTTGCCAAACCCCTTTCCATAATCTTCCAGCGGCCCTGGATGACTGGGGAGCTACCACCGGGCTGGAGGCTGGCTGATGTTGTGCCCATCCATAAGAAGGGACACAAGGCAGATCCGGGGAACTACAGCCCTGCCAGTCTGACCTTAGTGCAGGGAAAGTCATGGAGCAGGTGACCTTGAAGCACTTGCATCATGAATCACTTGCAAGAGAACCAGGTGATCAGGCCCAGTCAACATGGGTTTACCAGAGGCAGGTCCTGCCAAACTAATCACCTTCTATGACCAAGTGACTAGACTCTTGGATGAG
The DNA here is from genome assembly GCA_033558105.1 of Coccyzus lansbergi. Classification (NCBI taxonomy): domain Eukaryota; kingdom Metazoa; phylum Chordata; class Aves; order Cuculiformes; family Coccyzidae; genus Coccyzus; species Coccyzus lansbergi. The sequence goes on from JAUMJK010001095.1 coordinate 938,212, forward strand.
GGAAAGGCTGCGGATGTAGTCTTCTTGGACTTTAGTAAAGCCTTTGACACAGTTTGTCACAGCATTCTGCTTTGGAAACTGTCAGCCTCTGGACTAGACAAGCGCACGCTCTCCTGACTGGATGGCCAGGCCCAGAGAGTGGTGGTAAATGGAGTTTACTCCAGCTGGAGGCCAGTCACCAGTGGGGTTCCCCAGGGCTCAGTGCCAGGTCCAGCCCTGTTCAATGTATTTCTTTATCAGTGACCTGGATGAAGGCATTGAGTGCTCCCTTAGCAAGTTTGCAGATGACACTAAGCTGTGTGGAAGTGTGGATCTGCTGGAGGGTAGGGAGGCTCTGCAAAGGGATGTGAACAGGCTGGACCGCTGGGCAGAGACCAATGGGATGAGGTTTAACAAGGCCAAATGCTGGGTCCTACACTTGGGGCACAACAATCCCAAGCAGCAATGTGCACTTGTAGCCCAGAAGGCCAAAGGTATCCTGGGCTGTGTCAAAAGAAGCATGGCCAGCAGGTTGAGGGAGGTGATTCTGCCTTTCTCTTCTTCTCTTGTGAGACCTCCTCTGGAGTATTGTGTCCAGTTCTGGAATCCTCAACATAAGAAGGATATGGAACTGCTGGAACAGCTCCAGAGGAGGCTTGGTCACAGGTCCGAGGGCTGGAGCACCTCCCATAGGCTGAGAGAGCTGCGCTTGTTCAGCCTGGAGAAGAAAAGGCTCCAAGGAGATCTTATAGCGACTTTCCAGTAGCTGAAAGGGGCTACATCAAAGCAGGGCAGGGACTGCTCGTAAAGGCTTGTGCTGACAGGATGAGGGGGAGCAGGAATAAACTGGAGAGGGACAGATTTAGACAAGGAGATAAGGAAGTAACCGGCTGACGCCTCCCGGCCCTTAACCCGGAGCGCCGGCGGCACAAGCAGCCGAGTCGCTCGCAGGGCAGCGGGAGCTCTCCCGGGAACGACCCCCGCACCGCGGCCACCCGAGGCCGAGGCCGAGACGAAGCCGCCGCTGGCTCCTGCTCGGCGCGGCTCGAACTGGCGCCGCCGCGGGGCATGGCGGGAGCGCGGGGCGCTTTTCGGGGCGGCTTCCGGCACGGCGGGCGCCATGTCTGCTGCTGCAGAGGCGCTTCCGCCCGGGCCCGGGCTGGGCTGCCGGCTCCGCTCCCGGCACAGGCTCCGCCCGCGCTGGCCTCGTCACGTTCGCCGAGAGCGCGGGCGCCGCCTCCCACGGCGGAAGCCGGAACGCGGCGCTCACTGCCGGCAGGCGGCGCCACTGGGCTGGAATCGCAGCTTCCCATGGGCCCCTGCGGGAGGGCGCGCGCGCTTCAGGAACGAGCCGGGCGCGCCGCGGGGCACGCCGGGAGCTGTAGGCGGGCGGGACTCCATTTCCCGGGGCGGGCGCCGATCTCCGGGCACCGGGCGCCGCCCCGGGGCAGCGCCATGGACTCCCGGGTGTCCGAGCTCTTCGGCGGCTGCTGCCGGCCGGCGGGCGGCGCGGCGCTGCGGGGACGCGGGGGCACCGCGCCGGGGTCCTCGTCCTCGTCGTTGTCCTCGTCGAAGGCGAAGAAGAAGAGCGGGCGCGGCCGGGGGGGCAAGGCCAACAACCCGCCGTTCCTGCCGCCCGAGGTGGGTGCGAGGGAGCAGGGAGCGGCCCCGGGGCCCGTCTCGGCTCCTTCCAGCGGGGCCGAACGGTCACGGTTGGAAGAAAGGGTGTCGGGCCCCAGCTCGTCGCTTTTGGGCTCTCGGGGGAGGGCGGCGCGGAGGGCGAATCGGTGTCCGGAGGGAAAGGAGCCGCTTGATGCCGTCGGTGAAGTTTAGTCTGCGGGAGAAGTTGCCTTCGGAGCCCTTGGGAGCTGGAGCCCCTTGGGAGCTGGTTGTCGGAAGTGCCAGCCCGGTGACCTGCTTGCTGTGCCGCAGGGAAGGCAGTAGTTCGCTTCTTTGTGTCTAGCCCTTCTCTCTTGTGAGGGGATGAACAGCGGTCGATGGATAGACTGATTGGGTGAGGGAGGATATCGGTGTGCGGGAGAGGAGACGGCCGCTTCTGTCCTTAGTGCCTTGTTCCTGCGCACCTTGGTTCGGTGGGAGCCGCTGGACAGGGTAGGAGTGGGATGCTGCGGGTGGCAGGGTGGGTCATGGATGGGTGAGGTGTGGGGAGGCTTTTCATCGTCTGCAGGCACGTGCCTTTTGGTAAACTGGAGCTCTGTGACTGCTAGACTGGCCCTATTCTTTACTGGCAGTATAAAAGTTCACTGAAAGCAGTATTACCCGCCCGTGTCACTCCTTAGTTTTCTTCTCTGGTTTTCATCACGTGGGATGCAAACAGCAGAAACGAACCTAAATAAGTTCCAGCTGAGGGTAGGAATGATTGGCACAAGAGGCTGTGACCTAACACACTCCGTTTCTGCCGTTATTCCTCTCTCTGACGCTCTCAGCATGAGTTGCAGTTACCCGGGCAGCTGATGCCTGTAGGAATCCCTTGTGGCACGGGGCCTGACCTTTGTGTTTTGTTTCATTCTCTGACCAGGCAGAAGATGGGAACATCGAGTACAAGGTGAGCCTTTTGAGGTGGCAGGAGGTCATCCTCCCAGAGGGTTATTTTGTAGTGAATAACTTCACCAAAGACAGCATGTGGGGAACATGCCCAAGGAAGGGACAGCAAGGTAGACACTTGTGCTAAGAAACTGTTGGTCATCTTCTGTGTCACCCAGTGCGGTGAGCTCAAAGAATTTGATCTCGGTAGTCATTTTTAGCCAACTGTTTTAGGAGATGAGACCCACTGTGATTTTCCTGAAATCATCTTCCTTTGAAGCACAGAATCAGTTGGTTGGTAAGACTTTTGAGATCAACGAGTCCAACCATACCTGTGTACTACTAAACCCTATCCCCGAGTACATTGTCTCCCTGGCTTTTCAGTACCTCCAGGGATGGTGACTGAACCACTTGCTAGGGCAGCGTGATATGCCTTTCAGTGAAGAGAGGATCATAGAAGGAGGAGGGCTGTAGATGTCCCTGATAATCACCTGTCACCTTCTTGTGGCTGTTCTTCCATTTGCCCTTTCTTGTCTCCTGAGTTACTGATGGGCCCCACAGTGCTGTCTTTAACCCCCAAGCAGGTAGGGTACAGATCCCTTTGGCAAGGGTTCTGCTCCCCTATGTGTGCACCTTTGTGAAACCCTTTTTCACCTGTCCTGTGGCTTCTGTGCGGACACAGACCTGGGCTGTGTTTTCTACGGGTGGCTCAGAGGTGGGGCCATTGCTTCATAGTGTTGGGTTAGGAAGATGTTGGCTCAGATAGCGGGATTCCCTCTGCATCCATGCTACAATTGTAACTATGCCCTCCATTAAACAGCTGAAGCTAGTGAATCCCTCGCAGTATCGCTTTGAGCACCTGGTAACCCAGATGAAGTGGCGACTACAGGAAGGCCGAGGTGAGGCCGTGTATCAGATCGGCGTGGAGGACAACGGGCTGCTGGTGGGCCTCTCAGAGGAGGAGATGCGTGCCTCGCTCAAGACACTGCGCCGTATGGCAGAAAAGTATGTTTCCCTTTTCATCTATAGGACCCACAGGCATAACCAGCCTCCAGTAGAGTGGCTTGGCCCCAGGAGTCCTCTAAAGTGTTGGTGGCTTCATGCTACAAAGCACCTGTGTGATTGGAATTCCCTCATTGTGAGGCTGTGGCAGTAGGAAGGCAGTTATAGGGCTTTTGTCTGGAAGCTGGAGGCTCCTTCCCTGCTATTCCCAGCTTTCGTTGCATTCCCTTTGCTAGCTGTGATTCTAGCAGTGCAAGTGCTGTTGAGTACGACTGTGTCTCACTCCTTCCTTTCATATTTGTGGCAGGGTTGGAGCTGACATTACAGTGCTGCGGGAGAGGGAGGTTGATTATGACAGTGACGTTCCAAGGAAGATAACGGAGGTGCTTGTCCGAAAGGTGCCTGACAACCAGCAGGTAGGAGCCTGCAACTTGGCTGCCCTCTTCTCTGGGAAAATTAGTGACTTCATACAAGCAGCTTTCTTTTGGGATGGAAGCAGAAATCCTACAGGCACTTCGTCATGGATTGGCCCATAGCAGATGCTTTTAAAGAGCTGCCATAGGGAGACTTGATGATAGTGCTTTTCATCTTTAAGATTATGATTGATGCGGGTGCCAGGAGGGGAGGTTGTCAGGATCAGGGATGAGAAATTATTTCTCTTTTATGGCAACAGTTCTGATCCAGGACAGTGTGCAAACAAGGAAGAATTTAAAGTTTTCTGTTGCAGCAAATTGACCGGTTTTGTATTATCAGAGCCTGATGTGTCACATTGCAACTCTAGAGAATGTGTCTCAACTCAGTGATTTGTGGCAATTGTTTGCTGGGGGAAGAGCAGATTCTGAGCAAGATTACAGTGCACAGTGTCCATCATGGAAGGAAGCTCTGTGATGCACATCTCCAGTGCCACGTAGTGTTCTTGTGCACACAACAGCTGTTATGTTGCATTATTTCCCTGTTGTTTTTCCTGTAGTTCTTAGACCTACGAGTAGCTGTGCTGGGGAATGTGGACTCAGGGAAGTCAACCCTGTTGGGTGTCCTAACTCAAGGAGAACTAGACAATGGGCGGGGCAGAGCACGCCTCAACCTCTTCCGGCATCTCCATGAAATCCAGTCAGGAAGAACATCAAGCATCAGCTTTGAGATCCTTGGCTTCAACAGCAAAGGAGAGGTGAGAGAGTGGGCTGCTACACTTGGAAAGCTGGAGAATAGGACAACCCTCGTGTTGCATCTGTGAGTGGGACATGAGGGAAGAGAGGTGGCATGGCTCTGTATCCCTTTAACTGAACTTGAGTGCTACTTGTCCATTTGCAACAGACGTCATTTCTTGTAGCCATGGTGAATGATCTCTCCTCACTAATTCTAAGGTCAGAGTGGATAGATAAGAGCTAGGTTTTCTTCAGTTTCCTGCTGGGCTCCTTCTCTCACAGGGTCCTTATGTTCCTCAGGTGGTAAATTACAGTGACTCCCGAACAGCAGAAGAGATCTGTGAGAGTTCTTCCAAAATGATAACTTTCATTGACCTGGCTGGCCACCACAAGTATTTGAAAACAACCATCTTTGGCCTCACCAGCTACTGCCCAGACTTTGCTATGCTGGTGGTCAGCGCCAACACTGGCATTGGTGAGTGTTGCCCTGCCTGCACTGATTGAGAGCAGTGTTTGAAGAGAAGTGGAGAATGCCTGGAGTGGGCCCTTGTTAGCTGGGAACAGCTGTAAGGAAAAAAAATACTGATCTGGAAGCCTCTGCTGATTTCTTGTAAACCAGTGCCTCTGAATACCTGAGAGGGGAGCAGATCTTACCAGCTGTTGACCACATTAAACTGTACCCTGGATAGAGAGGCTTTGTTTGGAATTTGACGCTAGGTTTGTCAGAAAACAAAAGGAAAAAACCCACCTAACCTTGACATATTCTTAGGGGTGCTGAATCCCTGTTAAAAGGCAGCTGGAGCTCTGCCGCATGATTCCTTGACATTCTTGTGTCTGGTTTCTGGCAAATTGTGTAGCCCAAGAATGAAAACTATTGCATCTCTCTAGAGCAAATGGATCAGTCACAAAAATCCTTAGGTGTTTTTTATTTTTTCTGGATTGATACTCAGCTTTGTTTAAAAGAATAATTTTGCTTTTACATTACTCTAAGCAGTTGGGGTGAAATCTTTAGAGTAGGCCTATGGGAGAGTGAGAAGACATAGCAAAAACAAACCAAAAACCAACAGTGGGAACATTACTCTACTTAGTCTCACTTGTCTCCTGCAGCCGGCACAACACGAGAGCACTTGGGCTTGGCCATGGCCCTCAAGGTCCCCTTCTTCATTGTCATCAGCAAAGTTGACTTGTGTTCAAAAGCCACTGTGGAACGGACAGTGAAGCAGCTGGAACGAATCCTGAAGCAGCCAGGCTGCAACAAGCTCCCCTTGCTTGTGAACTCAGATGACGATGCTGTTACAGCAGCACAGCAGTTTGCACAGTCTCCCAAGTAAGGGACCATTACTTTCTTCTGCTGGGAGCAGGTAATTCAGACTGGGCTGCTGTGTGGAGCTGGGGAAGGGTGACCATGGGGGACGCAACCACATCTTGAACATCTTGGCTCCTTGTAAGGTTTCCTACCTACGCTTTCTCCAAGAGGGCATTTTCCCCTCCCAGGCCTTCGTCTGGGCTCTGAGAGCAGAAGGTGCCTGAGTCCATACTGGAATTACGAGGACAGGCTGAGAGAGTTGGGGTTGTTCAGCCTGGAGAAGAGAAGGCTCTGAGGAGACCTTATAGCGATCTTCCAGTATCTGAAAGGGGCTACAAGAAAGCAGGGGAGGGACTATTCATAAGGGCTTGTGGATAGGACAATGGGGAATGTGTATAGACTGGAGAGGGGCAGATTTAGGCTTGATATAAGGAAGGATTTCTTCACCACAAGGGTGGTAAAGTGCTGGCACAGGTTGTCTTGGGAAGCTGTGGCTGCCCCATCCCTGGACATGCTCAAGACCAGGCTGGATGGGGCCTTGGGCAGCCTGATCTAGTGGAGCGTATTCCTGCCCATGGCAGGGGGTTGAAACTAGATGGCCTTTAAGGTCTTTTCCAACCCAGACTATTCCATGGTTCTATGATTCTGCATCTTCACGATAGAAGCGTGGGTTGTCAGGGGCCTGGTACCTTGACCAGCCATTGAGGCACAGGTTACTGCAGAGATGTACCTAGCCCATGTGCCCTCCTGTTCTGGATATTTATCACTGTAGTCTCCGTCTGCTTGCTGGACTTCATAGATTCAGAATTCTGCAGCTGTGCTCTGACCTTCTGCTTATGCCTATTTATTTGTGTCTGACAGCATCACCCCAATCTTCACAATATCCAGTGTTTCTGGGGAGAACCTGGATCTCTTAAAAGTTTTCCTCAACATCCTCCCTCCACTGACCAACAGTAAAGAGCAGGAAGAACTAATGCAACAACTCACAGAGTTTCAGGTCTGTATGGGTAGTTTGTTTCCAGTTCTGGCACTATACTCATTGCTGTGGCACGTGACAAATATCTGGGGGCTCTGGAGACTATGAGGAGGGACATGGTGAACTCCTGGACTATTGGGAGACTTTAAAGCAAAGAGATGACCTGCTTCTTGAAAAAAAGCCTGTTAGGCTGGGCTCTGTCCTAACCAAGCCCATCTTGGGGTTAAGATTGTTTCTCTGGTTGCCACTTAAAAGGCAGAGTTTCCTGGGCTGGGAAACTAGTGGGAGCTGATGAAAGCTCTGAGATGGTGTCTGGTGACCAGCAAAGAGTTCATCTCCCTCCACATAAAGGGCGGGCACCTTGTCCTCCTTCTGTAGTGCTAATTCTGTCTGAGCAGTTTATTCTTGTTGCCTTGCTGCAGGTTGATGAAATTTACACTGTGCCGGAAGTGGGGACTGTTGTGGGAGGAACCCTGTCGAGGTAAGTGAGGCCAGGCAGACAAGACTGAGCGTGAGTGGTTGTTGGAGTTTCCACAAAATTAGAATCGCCTGCTGCAGGTGGAAGCAGCGCGAGGCTCAGATCTGCCTGCTACCATATGACTGAGCCAAGTGAGTGTAAAGCCCTCCAGGGTGTTGGGAGGCAGCATAAGCAGACCATTACTTACAGGATGGCAAGCAGGGAGTTTACTCTAAAGATGCTGAATTAGGAATGTGACCTGTAGCATGTTGAAGGGAAGCATGCTGGGAGCCAGAGTTGGCAGAAGATTGCTGTGATCCCAAGGCATTGCTTTCTCCCTTCCTCAAGCAGGAGGAGGAAACATAGAGCGCAAATCCTCTGATCTCAGCTGAGATTAAGTGCATGCTACCCCATGAGAAGGGAGCTGTCCCTCAGTTTTTGGAAGTGATCAGAGCAGTTTGGCTACCAGCACATCTACATAGAACAGGCAGTTTCTCCTGCAGAGGCAACGCAGTGTGGCAGAGCAATTGGGACATGTTGGCCCTTCTGAGGGATACCTGGTATTCCTAGGAGTAATAGCGTGGCTTTTGCTCCTACTGTAAGAAATCCCTGTTCCCACCAGCTTTGCATCCTTGTTAGTTGGTGCCATGTAAGAGTACAAGGACACGCAGCTCCTTGGTCCTGGGGAGTTTTCAAAGGTTGATCTTGGAGGGTGACATTTCTTCCATGTCTCCTGATGAAATGTGTCACATTCTTCTGCCCTGGGCAGTGGGATCTGCCGAGAAGGGGAGAACCTGGTGGTGGGTCCCACTGACGATGGGAAGTTCCTCCGGCTGAAAGTGTGCAGTATCCAGCGCAATCGCTCCGCTTGCCGTGTGCTGCGAGCCGGGCAGGCAGCCACGCTGGCCCTCGGACCTTTCGACCGCTCCCTGCTGCGCAAGGTGAGCATTGCTGCTGCCAGGTTCCTCACTGGTCCAGTAAGCAGAACTGAAGGCTTCTCCCATTGGTAAAGTGGGAGTGAACTCGAGTTGTTTGCAGGAAACTGGCTGGAAGGGGAGGAAATGGCCAAGCTATGAAATAGGACGAGTGCAAGGCTGAGAATGGGATGCAAGCCCAAGTCGCAGAGTGGAGATGTGTTTGTGGTTTTGGGGGCTCTTCAGAAGCAAGGGAACTGGCCCTAACTGGTCTGAAATCTGTGTTGTGCAGGGCATGGTCATGGTGAGCCCAGAAATGAATCCCACTATCTGCTCAGTTTTTGAAGCGGAGATTGTGCTGTTGTTCCATGCCACAACTTTCCGGAAAGGGTTTCAAGTGACAGTGCATGTGGGGAATGTGCGACAGACTGCTGTTGTAGAGAAGATCCATGGAAAGGTAATCCCAGGAGAAAAGGGAAGGAAGGTGGACCTCCCTGTGGGGCTTATTGGGATTCCACTATGCCCTCTTGAAAAGCAAGTGGCTACTGGTGTCTTGAGTAGCTGTGTCCCTTCCTAGGAGCATGCTCCACCCCTTTACCCTACCCATTTGGTTAATTTTACTCCCAACATATTAAAGAATTCCCTCCTCAAAAAATAAGCAGCATAATGGAGTAGGCTGTGCTGGACAGCAAGACTGTGAAGGGAGATGGACTCTCCATTTCTAGAGCTTGTGTCTTGTCTCCCCTATAATGGGAAGAGCTCAAGCCGTGCTATCTGAGAGGCCTCCTTCACCTCATCACCCCCATGCACCTCTCCTGCATGCATCCACTGGGTCTAAGCTCTCCCTGCTTTCTTCAGGACAAGCTACGGACAGGAGAGAAGGCAGTCGTCCGTTTCAGGTTCATCAAGCATCCTGAATACTTGAAGATCGGAGCCAAGCTGCTTTTCCGTGAAGGAGTTACCAAAGGCATCGGGCATGTCACTGACCTCCAAGCCATCACCACCAAGGAAAACAGCCTGGAGGAGTCCTTGGGACCTGGACAGCTGAGCTTCTGACTACCACTAGGTCAAAGAGATCTCCATTCACCAGCACCTGGGGAGATGGATGGAAGCTCCTGTGGCTCTCTGAGTGATGCCTGGAGCTGCTGCTGTCCTTTTCTGGCACGAATGTCCCTCCTCCACACTGTGAGATGGAGCCTGAGAGAGTTTCTTGCATTCAGTGCCGTACATGAGGGAAGTTAAGCATGTGCTCCACATTGCCTGCAGCTTTTGTTACCCTGCCCTCTTTCAGAATAGATCAGAGGCACCTGCGGACCTGGGCAAGCAAGTTCTGGCTTTGTTTACTGTTTGCAAATTACTGGTTTGGAGGAGCAGAACCCTTGAAGCCTAGCAATGAAGGGATATTTTTCCATCTCTGACAAAAGATCTGGTCTCATTTCCGCTCTTTGAGTATTGGGTTGATAACAATCCTCTCTTGAGTCATCCTGCAGCACATCCCTCTGGGCAGGGGATGGAAGAGGCCCTGCAACCCACAGCCGGGGCTTGGTTGAAGCTCTCAAAATGTATTCAGGACACTTTTTAACCATTTTAATCTTGGTTGGCTTTAATCTGTTGTGTGTCCATTGGTGTGTTGGTTTTGCATTACTCCAATCTGAGTATCTTAGTGTTGGACAAGTGTTCTGTTCCCCGCTCACATATATATATGCTCCTTCAGTATCCCACTTACTGACTCCTGGGGAGCTGTGGCCAGCTGAGCACAGCCTCCTGATGTAATGGCATGAAGACAGTTTGCACTTGCATCTGTTCCTCGCAGCAGCTGGGCAGGAGGATGCTCTGTGGAGCAGAGCAGGGCCTGTGCCTGTGCTGGCGTGTGCAGGTTGTTTCCATGGATGTTCAGCTGCCGGTGTCATCTGCACGTTGGCAGCAGTGGTTTGCAGTGGGCTCCCTGGCGTGACTGTTCCAGGGCTCAGCCCAGCCTGCTCCCCACACATTTGCCTTAATGTGTGAGGAGGGCAGACTGTGTTACTAACACAGAACCAAGGTGACTTCTGTTTTTTAGATGTGATTTGACAGTGGCGTGACTTTATTTCTGTTTCTCCTGGAGATAGACTTTTTTTTCTTTCCCTTGCCACTGGGGCTGATTGTCAGAGGAAAACTGATGTTGCCAGCAAGGACTCTGTACTCAAAACTTGGAGCACATTTGTCTCCCGCTCACTGTCCTGCAGCTCCCCTGTGTGAGCCTTACTCCCAGCCACTTGTAGGCTGGAGGGTGCAGCAGGGGCTGCATAGCAGTATGTAGGCTTCTGGTTTTATTGTTGACTGTTTGACCAAATTACAAAATGTGGCTGCTGCGAGCAACAGGCCTTCAGCCAGCCCTACCGTGTGGCACAGTGGCCTGCCAGCCCTGACCAAAGAGAAGGGTGGGGGCCTGTGATAGCACTTGGGTATCTGAACAGCCCTCCTGCCATCCGGAGAGCAAGTTCTGGGCTGCTGGCACAGGCAGGGCCTGTGGGGCTGAGTGGCCTGTGCTGATCTGTGAGTGTCACAGAGCGGCACTTCACAGAGGGCTGGTCTTTAGCAAGTGGGGAGGTGGCGGCTGCACCCTGCAAAGAGCGTGCTGAGGTGTGGGGAAGCCAGGGAGATGGTGGCATCAATGAAGGAATTCAAAGGCAGCTCGGTGGTGATGGCAGTAACCCGTCCCTTGGAGGAAGCACTGACCCAGCTGAAAACTTTGCTTCTTCCCTGTCAGCCCAACAGTGAGGCAGGAACTGCTGTTTTGGGGTCACTGTTCAAACAGGATTTCTTCCCATTCTGGCAGTGCTATTGGGTGTTGTGGTGGCATAGTCTTTCACATATGCCTGCAAGAAGGACAGGCCCTAGGTGCCAGCAGGCTCTTCCCTTTGGTGCTAGTGGGTTACAAAGAAAGCTGCCTACACGGTGGCAGGGCAGGGGGGACTCCAGCTGTTTGCAGCAGCAGCCCTTTCTGCCCCAAAGTGGGCATGGGGTGTTGTGGCCTCTGAAGTAGCTGATGGCTGGTGTCACCTCATCCCTGGCGTCTGTGGCATGACTGTTCTTGGTGCCATGCTCTTCATAATTGCTGTTTTGTTGTCTTGAATTTTTCTAATGCTGGGGGTTGTCCCTGTTCCCCAAGCATCTATATATAAATGTACAGAATAAAAATGTTTTATTGAGCTTGCTGGCTGAGTTGTACAATGAGCAAGGGTGAAGCTGGGCTCTTACCCAGATGATTGCCCTTCACCCCTTCCTAAACTTCCTGTGTTGAGCCCTATAAATAACCACCCCGTGGTGTGGAAGGAATGCACGCGTGCTGCTGTTTACAAGTCTGCCCTCCCAGCTTATCTGAGCAAGCCTGGGTGTGCAGCCTGAGGTTACCAGCAGCCACGTCACCCTGACCACAGCACTTTAGGCTGTTGTGGGTGGAACAGGCTGGGGCAAGTGCTTCCTTGCAGCCATAAATTCCCCTGGAGCCTAATTAAAGGGATGCTTTCTGGGGCACACGTCTACCCCATGGTTTGTTTTTAAAATAGCTTCAACCTTGTCAAGGGGTTTGTGACTGCCTTCTCTCCATGAGAACAGGTTGTTCCCTTGGGACAAGCAGGAGCAGAAAAGCTCCATGTTGAAGTGATTCAGGTCACAGAAGGGATTTGCCTGTTCTAAACTTGTTTTTTGTCAGGCAGTGGCATCTGCAGCGTCTAGTCCTGCAAGACACTTGGGAAATGAGACGTGCTGCTGTCATTGGAGCGTGAGACAACCTTGTCAGACCTGTTGCTGTTACTTTTTACATGAGGACTTTGGAAAGCTCGTCACTTTGGAACATGAGGACTGTCATTATTAGGAGTGACTGTTAATTCCTTCCTCTGCTGATTGCTAGCAGAGTTGCACACACCAAAATAAGCTGCTTCTGCTTCTTGAAATTTCACAATGCTGTTGTTACTGTGTTGTCATGACCTCAAGTGACAGCAGTGTAGCAGCTTCCCTGTGCAGGCTTTCTGCTGGAAGAAGAGCAGCTCAACAGTTCCAAGGAGCATGGCAGTTTGGAAAAGAAAGGGAAACAGTACATGCAAGTACAGCTGCACTTTGCATCATTATCTGCTCCCTCTGGGAGGGGAAGCCAGCAGCTGATGAAACTCTCTGCAAAGTGTGTTCAAACCCCACCCAGTGCTGCCTTGACGTGGCATGTTCCCTCCTCCTGCCCCACAGCTGTTTTCAAATTATTGGCAGCATTACTTCTGGAAGAGGCATGCAGGCACGGAGCAGCTTGTGGCTTAGCAGGGAGCTGAGCCCCTGCTGGGCAGCTAAGGACAAGCCTCTCTCTTGCTCTGTAGCCAGTCTTGCCCTCTCTCAGTGCCTGCTTGTCCCCTGTGTGATATTTTGTTTTGTTGGCTCTGTTGTAACTTGTGGAGTGCTGGGGCAGACACCTTGATGTGAACTGTGGCCCAGAAAGCTGAACAAGTCATTGGGCAGAGCACAATCCAAACAGATGCGTGTCATAAAGTTACATGTAGTGTCACCCAGAGTCTTGGAAGAGAAATGTGATTACATGCTTTTTCTGTGACAGAGGAGACTTTTAACAGAGGGCTGTGATTTCAGCATGTTTCTCATCTCTTCCTTGAGGATTTCAGCAATAGACTTTGTCAAGAACAATTATCAGGAACTGGTGCTGAGATTTCAAAAAGCCTGCCAAAAAAAAGGTTGCCTCTACAGCTCCTGTTTCCTCAAATCTTATTTCACAGGAGTCTGTCTTGAGCACTCTAGGGCTGGTGATAAGCATCATGCAGTACTGCTAGCCAGAGGGAATCACCAAACCATATTAACACAAAACCTTTGTGGGGTGGGTGTGTGTGTAATAAAATGTGTCTTCCAGGTTGGAGAGGAACCACAGGGCTAAGCTACCGTAGATGAAGGACAAGGCCTGCAATTACAGCCAGAGAACCACCATGAGGGGAAGGACTTCATAGTAAGTGACAGGATAGAGGTTTGAACTCGGGCTTGGCTGCAGCTTCCCAGAGATAAGCCACTGTGCTTACATTGCCTGCTTTTACAGCAGGAAGAGAATTACTGAGCAGTGATGCTACAGGAATACCCATAGCAGAAGGTGTAGGTAAGAATATGACGCAGCTTCAGGAAGCACCAGTCAGAGGCAACCTGGCTGCCATCAGCTAAATAGGGTACATCCAGCATCATACCCAATTCACAAGCTCCAACTGGAGTAGACTGGGAGTAGAGGCAATTTATTAGATCCTGCTGCATAAAAACGTGACTGGCTGTATAAAAGCTTTTAACTATTAAAAAACACCAATTCTTTAAAAACATTGATTATCTAGAAACTCCTAGCATGGCTGAGAGTTAAGGAGGTAAAGGCTTGAAAAAAAAATCTAAAGTTCTTGTCACGCCTTCTCTGGGTCGTTTTGCACTAGATCCTGCTGGAGTCTTGGCCTTGTTCTTTGCCTTGGCAGGAGACTTGGAAGCTGCAGCCTTTATGCTGGGAGCTGTTTCTGGAGCCGTGGGACCACTAGGCTCCACAAAGGAACTTTGCAGCTCCAGGGCGAAGTGGTAGTCCAGGTGCTCTGGGAACTCCCAAACCAGCACGAGCTGGCCACACTTTTCACAGTGCTGCTGGTCCCCTGGTGAGGCAGGAGGGAGCAGAGTGAGCTCAGGAGAGGGTGGCAAATTCTGCTTGCTACCCTTCACAGCTGGCTCTAATTTCAGAAGGGTCCTGGAGTTGGGTGGCATTGAGGGTGTCGGTGTAGCATCAGGCAGCAACTTCTCACAGGGAAGGATGTTGTAAGGAGAAGTAGGACTCCCATCTCTGGGACTCTGCTTCCTTGGGGACTCCAGGTCATGCTGCACAGAGGCCAGTCCAGTGCCATCTTTCTCCTGCTGCTCTTGAGAGCTTGGCACAGGTGACACTGTGGTGGTAGCAGCAGGCAGGCTGGATGCTGCTACTGTCTGTGGCTGCTGCCTTTCTGCTGCTTTTTGGAAGAATGACTCAATAGCATTAGCTGGCTTCTGCCTAAGCTCTTTGCTTGGGCTCCTGAAGAACTTGACCCTGGGCCTCAGAGTGTTTTGGCTAGTAGTGGCAGTGCCATCAGGCTGGGTATCACTCGTCAGGAAGGTGGTGATGCCTGCAGAGAGGAGTGTGGCAGGCTCTGTGAACTTGTTTGCTGAGAGAAGCACCGATGTGAGCGGTGGAGACCTGCAAATGACAGACAGACCAACATCAGCTCAACACCAGCCTGGGAAGCAAGTTAGGTTTTGAGGTAAGACTTTAAGCAACATGAAATGTTTACAGGCAAGGGACAGGGAAACTGCAGCCTGGGTATGTGGTAAGGGGTGGGAGGGACATTTCCTCTGACAGCATCAGTATCACTGCCTCCAGAAGAGTCTCATAGGCATGGCAGTCTGCATTGGGCAGAGCAGAAATCCTCTTCCCAGAACAGTGTTTTGCAAAGGAAGAGGCACTGAAGCAGGGAGACCTGGCTGCCAGTCTGGACTTTGAGTACACCGCATGCCAGAGCTACTCTGAGATTCCCAGTCAAGATGAGAGGGCCTTAAGGGAGCAGCAGCCTTGTTGGAGCCTAACAGACAGTACTTTCATGCCTTAACTAAACCTCAACCTTAGCTGCAGAGCAGGAGGAAGTAATGCTGAATACAGGAGCTGTGCACCTTAGCTTTCCTTTCTGCCCCAAAGGTCTCCTCCCAAAAAAGTAGCTTTGTCCTTAGGGGTGGAAAGCAAGGCCTAGCCTAGCTCCTCCAGCCCAGAAGAGCAAGGACTAACTCACTTTGGCTAGATGCCCCCATGCTAGTAACAATTGTCAGCATCAAGTACTGAAGTGTCTGGACAGGTGTGAGGCTAGGAAAAGACCAAGCCCTCACAGCTATCCTACTGCTACCCATTGGAGGTTCCTGCGCTCCATTGTACATGAGGTGGGCATCCCTTTTCCTACCAGTCAGCATAAGACTCATTCCTCTGACAGGTCCTTCCTGTCCACCCTGCAGCACAGCAACTCCCACACTCACCAGGCTGCCTGCTGAGCCCCAGCCATGTTGCAGTTTTGGATGAGGGCAAAGGCATCGTTGCACATCTTCTGGGCATCATAGCGGGACAGAGCACAAAGGCGAGACACTCGGGTGTCTCCCTGCATGCGGATAACCACCATCAGCTGCCGGGCCACTCGGTGGTTCTGCAAAAAGAAGAGGTAGCTGTGTTTCAAGCGACACCTGCAGGAAGCGCAGGAAAGGCCAAGGAGGGGTCTCACTGCCCACAACACAATGCCACCAGCTACCACGTCCCAATGATGCTGCATAGAATCATAGAATAACGAAGTTGGAAGAGACCCACCGGATCATCAAGTCCAACTATATGACCCATGCCAGTTTGTCCTGATCTCTAAGGGATGAGATACAGGGCAGCAAGTGCTTGTACAGCTGTGCCACACTGGATGGGAGGCAGGTAGTCCTTGCTTTCCTTCAAAGGCAGCTGCACAGCTTTTCTTGACCCAGTCGCAGCAAAGAAACTACCCGATCAATCTCGCCCTGGCCTGCAGTCTGCCCTCTGGATATGAGCACATTGCTTCCCCTCGCAGCCCACAGGACAGGCAAGGCTGCATCAGCAAAGGGAGCAGCAGTGTGGCAGAATGAAGGCATAGTGGCTTTTAGGTCCCTGCATTGTAGAGCATGAGACAGGGACCATCCTTAGTTCTGCAGTCTTCTGGGACAAAACTGTCCTTCCTGGCCAGGCTCCTGTGCAGCTCTTTGCCCAGGAGAGAGGTTGCACTTGTGCACACAACTGAGAACAATCAGATTTCCTCACCCACTACACATCACCCTCAGCCTCCCGCGAACAGCTCACAGTCCTAACACACTGCATGGCAGGGAGAATGCTGTCCCCGCACCTCCTCTCCTTACCTGACTCCTGTCCTTGATCAGTCTGGATTCCAACTCCAAGGCCAGCTGCAAGAGCCAGTGTTGCACCTGGACAAAGCAGCAGTAACATACAGGTTGAGCCTGTGCTCACAGCACTCTGCCAGGCCAGAGCAATGCTCTGCGCACCAGTGAATGCTGGAATGGGATCAGACTGCAATAGACACAGACTATCATAAGACCCCGTGTCTGAAGAAACCAACCCAAGTGAAGATTCGGCTCTAGAGGTTGATACCATTGTAGATACCACACAAGTCCTACAGCATTACTATGAGACTTTGCCAAGTAATCTGGGTCTCCTACTCTAGATCTCAATTTACGTCTCCTTCCAGGTCTGCAGGAACCTCTACTCCACTAACAGCTAAGGTGCCTTCTCTTTGTCTGGACCAGTCTCTTTCTTTCTAGTAACCAAGCCCTCGAAGCTTAACACCACGAATACCTTTTGAACAGCACAGGCCCACAGTTTTGCTCACTGAAATTACAACAAGGTTGGACCTCTTTGCGCAGGAGTTCCTCAACACATTTCTGCCAAACAGGAATCTTCCCTAATTTCTGGGGTGCAAACCACCTCCTCCCACTGAGCCCCTAGTCTGAGTTTCAGGGCACTGTCACACAGAAAATCAGCAATTTTGCAAGCTAATCTCAGCTTTTAGCATTCTCGTCTTCTCCAGGGCAAAGGCCAAGCCTTGTGCTGGATGTAGGATTCTCCCACCTCTTTCTGCGTGGCTAAAGCCGTCCTCCCAGGGAAGTTCTTGCTGCAGCCAATAGACTGAGGCAAGTATCGGTTTTTGACAGGTTCCTCTTCAATTCCTCTGCACAAGTCATAGAGCCAGGACCTGAAAGCCACAGAGGAAGCACGAATTGAAGGCAGCCACAGACAGGCCAGCATCACTGAGCAGCTAGTCAGCCTTCTGCTGAGCCATGCTTTCAGTTCTGTGCAAGCTGTGACCCTGGCTCTTGGCTCCAGCTCTGCAGTTGCAGCAGCAGCTGAACAGGAAGGCTTTCTTCAGGCCGCAACTGCCTGTCAGGGCAACTCCTCTGCCTCTTCTGAAGTGGCAAGAGTTCAGCAGTCTGCAGGGCACCCCAACCGCTGTTCTGGGCCCAGAAGTGGTGTTTCAGGCTTCAGATCAGCCTTGTCATTTCCTCTGTAATTAGACTGTCAAGCCTGCCTGCTTCCCAGCCTGCAGGGAGCCCTTCCATAGCTTAGCTCCATCCTTAGACATGGAAGAGGAGAGCAGATTTGCTGGCTGACGGGCAAAACATTATCCTGGGGAGAGTGCCTGGGAGCTGGCAAGGTTGGAAACTTGTTTGTGGGCCTGCCAGATCAATGTTTATTAAAGATGTCACTTAAGTTTTGCCTTCCAACCTCCCTAATTACAACAGAAGAATTTGTAATCAAGAGGAAGTCTCAGTTCCTGCCAAGAGCCAAGTTGCAGTGTTTTTTCATTACCCAGTTTTGTCTCCGAAGTGAGTCTGGAGCTCTGTCTCACTGAACTGTGTCAGCTGCCCGATGTACTCTACTCCCAGGTTGTCTGTGATGGCAGTACCAAGCTTGCCTCCCAGGTTACGGCTTTGGCAGAGAAAATAAAACAGAGAACACAAATCAAGCATCACGTGGGGGTTATGCTAAGTCTTCATGCAGAAGCTGCCCTTAGTTCAGGAGGGCCAGAAGCATTCAGAAAATAGGACAAAAGTGAGCGCTTGGTGACAAGGAACAGCTCTTCCGCTTGTAGTAGAAGGACGCGTAGTGGTTGAGGTGGGAATTGCTCCCTGGCTTATTCAGTCTCAGTGCCTCTACCTTAGCTGCACCTTCAAAACGTGATCCCAAACCACGCTCTGAAGAACAGCTCACACAGACAGAACCCTTCTGCATACGCACACCCTCTCCATCCTTAGTGAGGCACTGAAGGCAGAGAGCAGCAGTACAGTTCTAGAGAGCAGGACCTGGGATCCATTCCTCTGGAGTAGCAGTGCCGCCAACTCTTACCCACTGCAGGTAAAGTACCTGTGCACAGTGCAAATGTTCAAAACCAAACCACATGTGGTTTCTGGGAGCACAGCTCTGTCACTACCACTGGGACACAGCTACAGCCTTCCTCCCCATGGTTACTCCCGCTTACACCATCAGCTTTATGCAGGGAAAGGCCGCCCACAGGATGATGTGGGCTATTCCATTGTGGTCCTTTCCTCAGCAGGCTACGTTTCTCCCTAATGTGCTACTTGGAGCTCGGAGGGACTACTGGCAGGATTCCCTCTCTTATGAGCACTGATGAGCAGTTACTGTGGAGCTGGAAGCCTTTGCCGACTGCTATCAGTTAGCATCCAACTGCTCGCTTCAGTTGGCCAGGAACAGTTTCCTACCCTCGAGTCACTTTGGTTCTGCTCACACAAGCAATGACAACAAACCAACAGGAGGAAGTGCAACAATGAAGACAAAAAGTGCTCTGTTCCTGATAAAAACCTGGATTGCCGAAGCACAGCGCCAGCATTTCAAACACACGCTTTTGCCAGAGAGCAACTCAGCCTGAGCCCTAGGCTCCACAAAACCAGGCAGCTCCGCAGTACTTACATACTGCCGACGGGCAGTTGGCTGAAGAGCTGTGGAACAAATCGTGAAGACAGTAGCGTCTGGCGGTTGGGCTTGTTTAACCCACAGGCCAGTTTTGCCAGAGTCTGTAACACAGAAAAAGGTGGAAACACTGTTATTATAGACTCTGCACTGACTGTACTTAATGGCTCATGATGTAACACCTCTAAAGGCTGCCTTTGGAATAGCTGCTAGGAAGGAAGTGCAGGTTGCAGCATTGCTTGTTCCCAGGTACTACCCACCTTGGGACTTGGCATGCACCGGCTGGGTGCTCTGAAAGCACAGTTGCTTCCAGACTTCTGGCTCTGCAAAGAGCCAGGCTCGTGCTCCAGGCAGCTTTGGGAATCTGGATCTATCACTTGTTCTGGTTGGCTTAGTTTTCATCAGGCAACCATGCTAGAGCTTCCCATAATCTTCCACAGGCTATTTCTCTCACTGTCTTGTTCCTTCCCATAATCCTCCACAGGCTTTTTCTCTCACTATGCCTTCCTCCGTCTTCCATGTTTGTCTTGCTTTTTCGCAATGTCACTATTTTAATCTTCTCTCTGTGAGGTCCACAGCAGCATAATGCTGCAAAAGGAAATCTGCAAAATACAGAAATGCTAACCTGGAAGGGTTGTTCTCTAACCTATCTGCTATACAGCTTCCTCTCCCACCCTTATCTGCTACAGGATTAAGAATACACACAATAAGCCTGAAATAGATTTAAGCTGGGTGTTTGGAGTTCTTTTTTAAACAAGTCTAATAATTTCCTCTTTCCCTGTTTTACCACACACATCCTATAACTAAGCAAAATTTTGTTCCTACCTACTAAGCTACCACCTTTATTAGCAGCCTGTTCTACTGGCTTAATGAAGTTCTCACCCTTTTCTAGACTAAGTAGATCCCTTTCCTTCAACTTTACATATCCAGTAATTTTATAGATGTCCAATTATTGTTATTCTTGCATCACTGGAAACTCTTCCAAGTTTACCCACACTGTTCATTAATTGAAGTGTTGTGAGCTGAGACTTCATGAGAAGAAATAATTTACTTTCTCTGACACCTTTTCTAATTTGTTCATGTTGAAACAGGATTTGTCGTTTCTACGAAAATACTCATCTTACTGGCTCATCCTGTGGCTTATCCACAGTAACTCTAGGCTACTTCCAAACCTGCAATGAGTTAGCTAAAAGCCATCTGGTTGCTTTTTCCCTACAAGACACTGAAACAGTCAGTGAGGAGCTTAAGAAGCACTCCTTGGTAATTTCAGACTGTTTCTAGGCTTTTCCACGCCCAGAATTTTCAGCTCTAATTTCATTTCCCAAGAACTCTCACAGCCCAGGCTCTGCACCCCATCTGTGCTTAACATCACCTGCATTCCCACAGCTATTTCCTCTCTATAGGCTTCAGTGGAAATACTTGCTCTAAGTAGACTTCAGAGAGATCTCCCCAGGATCTGACTCTAAACATCCCAATTTGAGTGCAAATCACTGAAAAAAAGCATAGATTTTCTTCAGATAGAGGCGTGTCCCTCAGATAACATCAGTCAAGTTGTGTTTTGCTAAGGTGTCATCCTCTGCTTATGTGAATCAAGGTGAGACAAGTTAGAAACCTTAAGGTCAACACCTCAGATCTGCAGTTTCCCCTGTACATTAAGTTGCCAAAGAAGGCAAATAAATGAGTTTAGCACAAAAGGTTCTTGAGAAAGTTATGCTGTTATCCTCCAGGTGCTTCCAAATAGCTCATTCAATTATTTGGTGTCATTAATCCTGGTGTACTCTCCAATGAGTTAGCTCACTAGGTAAAAAATGTCCCTCAATAGAGTTTTCTTCAGAAAAACAATGACCTTAAAGCAGTTAACCTCCACTCTGAGCTTTAGGCAGCAGTGGCAGTACCCAGGGGTTGGGTTTTACTGACATAAACTCCCAGTGACTTGGAGGAAGAATGATAACACTTTGGGGCACTGAGGTGAGTCAGGCTGCTTTTCCTCTTTCTGGTCAGTTAGTCTTTACCCCTGCTGGCCACGCTTTGGGTGATGCTCAGCCAGCTGCTGAGAGCAGCCACAGGAGCACTTCATGCATGACAGCAGCTGCAAAAACAAAGAGTCTTTGATGCTGCAGCTATAAAGTGAAATTCAGGGCGGTTTACTGAGTACTTAGCATGTGTTTCATTCTCCGCTGAAAAGGTTGGTACCTACAGAGCTGAGCTGGCTGTGGGCATTCTGCACAGCCACATGTAGGTTTTTGACCTGGTAATCTCTGCGCTGTGCTTGCTTGTGTACATATAGCGATGCTCAGGGACAGCGCAGTACATTATAATTTCCTTGCTCCCTTTAAAACAAAAAAATAAAGAATACTGCCATAGAAACTTAAAAGAAGCTGGGAAAAGCTGGTAGAATCACCAGATTCTATGATACTAAGCATCCATTTAGTCTTTGTCCTTCTCTTATTTTGGTCAGGATCTGCATTTTTAAAGACAGAAGCGTACAGATAAGCCTCTTTTGCGAGGAAGTGCATACTACATGCTCTCAGTAAATCACTTTGCATTTCACACAGCAGGAAAGCCTCTATAGCTGCAGCATCAAAGACTGTTTGTTTTTGCAGCTGTTGTCATGCATGAAGTGTTCCTGTGGCTGCTCTCAGCAGCTGGCTGAGCATCACCCAAAGCGTGGCCAGCAGGGGTAAAGACTAACTGACCAGAAAGAGGAAAAGCAGCCTGACTCACCTCAGTGCCCCAAAGTGTTATCATTCTTCCTCCAAGTCGCTGGGAGTTTATGTTAGTAAAACCCATCCCCTGGGTACAGCCACTGCTGCCTAAGACTCCAGGTAGAGAATTCCTGCTTTAATCTCTCTTTTGTTTTCCTGAAGAAAACTCTCCTGTGGGGGCACTAAATCTGTTTTGCTCCCAGTGAGCTAACGCATTAGGGTACACCAGGAACCCAGGCAGTAAGTTGAGTGCCGAGTGATAGGCTACATCTCTGGGGGAAAAAAATTCCTCCCCTCCCCAGATGCCTTATAAATTTCCCTGAAAGCGTGCTCACACATGGCTGCAATTCCCCATTCAGTTCATTTTCTATGAGAGACCTGGAAGAATGTGCAGGAATGTCTACAAGACATCCTCACTCTGCTGCTCAAAGGAAATCAGGCTGATGTGTTACAACATACCTTGTTGTGCGAAATCCCTGCTGAACACTTGAATTCAGTGGCTTCCTCTACAGCCACCCTAATTTCTTCCACAATTACTGCACCCATAGTCAGCTGCAGGTCAGGGCAATCGGGGTTCTCAAAAGACAGCGACGCTAGCCACTCGTGCAAGCCACGTTGCCGTAGGTCCTCTAGAAAATGGACATAAAGGGGACTGATGTGGGTGTTTCTTGCTGAGCCCAGCCAAGGGACACATAGCATCAGCGAGCCCCAGCAAACAGCCACCTGCTTCTGTACCTGCACACCGACAGTGAGGATGAAAAGCGGGCATCTTAAAAGCCATTCACTGGGGAAAACACAACTTCTGTTTACCATGCTTGTGCTCCGGGGCAGATAAAGCAGCCCACTCTCTACCTCTGTTCACATACAGGGAACGTTACCAACAGAGCAGGACAGCATTGGGTTTTTTACTTTCTGCATTGTGCGGTCTCAAAGGAAAGCCATGAGAGGGGCTGCACTGGATCAGTGCTTATTCATCCTGCCAGCTGGGGGTCATGGCCAGGTCAGTGTGTACCCTTCCTGGCTGAGCTGAGAACTGGGACTAGATCCATGTGTGCCCTTGCCACCAGGCTAGGGACCAGGTCAGTGTGTACTCTTCTCTCTGGGCTGAGGGTCAGGATCAGGATGGGGTCCAGTTTGGTGCGTACCCTTCCCACTGGACTGTGGGTTGGGATTGGGATGGGGTCCGTGTCAGTGCACATCCTTCCCACTAGGCTGTGGACCAGGATTAGGACTAGGTCAGTGTGTACCTTCCCCACTGACCTGGGGACCGGGATAGGGTTCCGGGTCGGTGCATATCCTTCCCACCAGGCTAAAGACTGTGATTGGTTCCAGCAGAGTGTACCCTTCCCACTGGACTTGGAGTTGGGATTGGGATAGGGTCTGGGTTGGTGCACACCCCTCCCGCCGGGCTGGGGAGCAGGAGCGGGACCACGACCAGGTAGGTGTGGGGCTGCGCTAGGGATGGGGTTCAGGTCGGTGTGGTGCGTACCCTTCCCGCCGGGCTGGTGGCCAGGCTCGGCCTGGGGTGCAGCGGGCAGCCCCTGCACGAAGGTGCTAGGCAGCATCTCCGCCCCCAGCGGCCGCCCCCGCAGCGCCCGCAGCCGCTCCCGCACCGCGCCGCTCAGGTCCAGGTACGCCTCGTCGATGCTGGCGCGCTCGATGGCGGCGAAGCTCGACAGCACCCGCATCACCTCGGTGCTGGCCTCCCGGTACCTGCGGAGCGGCGGGAGCAGCCTCAGCCGCCGGGGAAGTGGTGAGGTGGGAGAGAGGGGGGAGAGAGGGGGCAGAAGGGGGAGAGGGGGGAGATGGAAGTGAAGGGGAGAGGGGGCAGAAGGGAGAGAGGGGGGAGATGGAGGTGAGTGAGGTGAAGGGGGAGAGGGGGGAGATGGAGGTGAGTGAGGTGAAGGGGGAGAAGAGGGAGAGGGGAGAGAGGGGGAGAAGGGGGGAGAGGGGGGAGGGAGGGGGAGATGGAGGTGAGTGAGGTGAAGGGGGAGAAGAGGGAGAGGGGAGAGAGGGGGAGAGGGGGGAGAGGGGGGAGGGGGGAGGGAGGGGGAGATGGAGGTGAGTGAGGTGAAGGGGGAGAGGGGGGAGATGGAGGTGAGTGAGGTGAAGGGGAGAAGAGGGAGAGGGGGAGAGGGGAGAAGGGGGGAGAGGGGGAGAAGGGGGGAGAGGGGGAGAAGGGGGGAGAGGGGGAGAAGGGGGGAGAGGGGGAGAAGGGGGGAGAGGGGGAGAAGGGGGGAGAGGGGGAGAAGGGGGGAGAGGGGGAGAAGGGGGGAGAGGGGGAGAAGGGGGGAGAAGGGGGGAGAAGGGGGAGAAGGGGGAGAAGGGGGAGAAGGGGGGAGAAGGGGGGAGAAGGGGGGAGAAGGGGGGAGAAGGGGGAGAGGGGGAGAAGGGGGGAGAGGGGGAGAAGGGGGGAGAGGGGGAGAAGGGGGGAGAGGGGGAGAAGGGGGGAGAGGGGGAGAAGGGGGAGAGGGGGAGAAGGGGGGAGAGGGGGAGAAGGGGGGAGAGGGGGAGAAGGGGGGAGAGGGGGAGAAGGGGGGAGAAGAGGGAGAAGGGGGGAGAAGAGGGAGAAGGGGGGAGAAGAGGGAGAAGGGGGGAGAAGAGGGAGAAGGGGGGAGAAGAGGGAGAAGGGGGGAGAAGAGGGAGAAGGGGGGAGAAGAGGGAGAAGGGGGGAGAAGAGGGAGAAGGGGGGAGAAGAGGGGAGAAGAGGGAGAAGGGGGGAGAAGAGGGAGAAGGGGGGAGAAGAGGGAGAAGGGGGGAGAAGAGGGAGAAGGGGGGAGAAGAGGGAGAAGGGGGGAGAAGAGGGAGAAGGGGGGAGAAGAGGGAGAAGGGGGGAGAAGAGGGAGAAGGGGGGAGAAGAGGGAGAAGGGGGGAGAAGAGGGAGAAGGGGGGAGAAGAGGGAGAAGGGGGGAGAAGAGGGAGAAGGGGGGAGAAGAGGGAGAAGGGGGGAGAAGAGGGAGAAGGGGGGAGAAGAGGGAGAAGGGGGGAGAAGAGGGAGAAGGGGGGAGAGGGGGAGAAGGGGGGAGAAGGGGGGAGAGGGGGAGAAGGGGGGAGAGGGGGAGAAGGGGGGAGAGGGGGAGAAGGGGGGGAGACGGGGAGAAGACGGGGAGGGAGGGGGAGATGGAGGTGAGTGAGGTGAAGGGGGGAGGGGGGGGAGAGGAGATGAGTAAAGGGGGAGACGGGAGAGAGGTGGGAGACGGAGGTGAGTGAGGTGAAGGGGTAGACGGGGGAGAAGGGGGTGTCCCCGCCTGGCAGTGCCGCTCACCGGGTGAGATCCGCCTTGCCCCTCGCCTGCGGCACCCGCACCAGCGCCAGCTCCGGGCACAGCGCCCGCGCCTCCGTCGCCCACATCCCGCGGGACACGCCGAAGGCGCGCGCCTCGTAGCTCACCGCGATGATCCTGCGAGGAACGCAGACGGAACAGGGACCGGGGATGAAAGGGACCGGGGACGGCTCCAACCTTTCCCTCTCCTCCCAACGCCCATCCCGGCGCCTACCCGCCGCCCTGCCACTCCGTGTACTGCAGCACGGCGCAGGGCCGCCCGCGCAGCCGCGGGTCCAGGCGCTGCTCCACCTGCATGAAGAAGCAGTCCATGTCCACCAGGGCCACCACGCGCTCCCGGCCCCGCGACATGCCCGGACCCGCGACGGCTCCCGCCCGAACGGGCGGACAGCCCGCCCGCCTCTGCCCCGCCCCG